>JAVLUZ010000145.1:23438128-23530767 GCA_036768485.1 Mermis nigrescens
CTTCCATCCGCTGAGGTGTCCAAAGCATCCAGGGACAAAGCCCTTCAATGGGAAGTCCATCAAATCATTTATGGTGAAGTCCCGGCTGGGGTCTTCACAGTCTGGGATTATATCTTCCTCTATTATCTCGGTGTCAGTTGTCTTAACTGCTTCACTGATATGTTGGTATTTTGCTGGGTATTGCAGCATGCGACAAGTTTTTAGCCATGTTGTAAAGCATTTGTATTTATCTTCACTGTAAATATTTGTGAATCGAATAGTGAAGTTGGATCCTAGCAATAAAGGAATATCACTACTTTCTTGTATAAATACGTGAAATATTTCTTGAAAATTACATGCCTGGATTGTGATATAAGCTTCGCCAATAGGATTAATATCCTGATTTTTGATTGATGTTGGGTATACCTCCAGCTCTGGAATAAGTTTAGCTGTTTCTAGATTCATTAGGGAGCATACAGCAATGTCATCCAAAACAGCAAATAGTTTTGCCTGTTTGTTGACTGTAACCAATAGATGAGGAGTGATTGGTGTGCAAAAGCGTTCAGTGCTTAGCAGTAGATTCTGCAGCTTGTGACTAGCCTTTTTGTTCATTGTCTCAGCCGTGACTTCATGAGAGACAGTTTGTGATTCTTGGTTCTCTACTGTGACAATTTTTTGTACACATGCAGTTGGGGTAGTGACCATATTTATTTGCTGGTTTACACTACTGCGTAGATTGTATGGGTGACTTGCTGTTGTCATTTTTTGCATTGGCTTTGATTCTGGTTCGATCACTTGGTTAGGGTGAGTGTCTTTTGTGCCAAAGAATGGTTTTGTACGATTGACGTGTAAAGTTTCAGTAATTGCCTTGTCTTTTAGCAATTGCACCACAATGTTTGGGTATCTGACTTCAATGATTTTATATGGGCCATCATATAGTGGCAATAGCTTTTGTGACAAGCCCTTTTTAACAGTTTGGGATTCTTTGAGGATCAAATCTCCAACTGAATAATTGACATTATCTGCATGCTTGTTATACAGTGCACTATACTTCTGTTGAGACTGTGTCATTTGTGTTTGTATGATTGTGAGAGCCTGTGTAAAGTGTCGTTTGACTTCATGGTCATATGAGTCTATGTCTGTGAAATATAGGCTTGACTCATAGTTCAGTGCTGCATCAATTGGTAACTTAGCCATTCTGCCATGCAATAGTTCAAATGGAGCATATCCAGTAGTCTCATTCGCATGAATATTTGTAGCAAAAACTGCATAGGGGAGATGTTCATCCCAGTCTAAGTGATTTTGGCTCACAAACATTCGTATTCTAGTAATTAATGTTTGGTTTGAGCGTTCCACCTCTCCGTTGGCTATTGGATGGTAGGGTGTAGTATGCACTTTTCTAACATTCATGATATGCGTGATTTCACTTAGAAGTTTAGATGTGAAATCAGTCCCACGGTCACATTGTAATATCTGAGGAGCTCCATGTCGACAGATGATTTTTGTGACAAAAGTTTTGCAATAGTTTTTGCAGTGATGTCAGGTGTGGGAAAAGCTTCCACATATTTTGTGAAATAGTCTATGAAGACGACAATAAATCGGTTTCCGTCTTCTGTCAGTATAAGTGGTCCCATGCAATCAACACCTACTCGCTCAAAAGGCCCTTAGCTAATATAGGTTTTAGGGTTGCTGTGATCTTGTGGCGCATAGGCTTATTTATTTGACAAGTTTCACATGTTCTACAGTAATTTGAGACATCTTTATTAAGTGTTTCCCAATAGTATTGCCTATTAATCAACTGAATTGTTTTTCGTGTCCCAAAATGACCTGCTAATGGATCATTGTGGTGTGTTTGCATGATCAATAGCTGTAGTGATTTAGGAATTACGATCTTGTATACTTCATTCTCCTTTCGATATAAAGTTTCAGATCGAATTTCATACAATTTTGCCAAGTTTTGGTCAATTGGCTTGTTTTGCAGTTGCTTAATTATTTCAGCTAATTCCTTTATCAGATTTTTGCAGAGCTTGTAGATTAAGCTTATTGTCTATTGAGAAGACAATTTCTGACTCATGTGGTCTGCTAATTTCATCAGTTTCTATATCAAATGCTGGTGTGGCCTTAGCATTAGGTAAACGTGATAACACATCAGCGTTCTGATTCAGAGTGCCTTTCCTGGGTTGAATGTTGAGTTTAGTGCCTGAGACAGCTAAACCCCATCGTGCAATCCTTGGAGATGCGTTCTGCTTTTCTAAAACAGCTTTAACAGCTGTGTGATCTGTTTGTACAGTAACTTCGTGTAGATATAAGTAAGGTCTGAAATATTTGATAAATTCGACCACGGCTAATGTTTCTAGCTCGGTTATTGGATAATTCTTTTCTGCAGGGCGCAGAGTACGACTGGCATAAGCGATAGGGTGTTCTAGATTGTCATCGCCTATCTGACTTAGCACAGCTCAATTCCTTGGATTGACGCATCCGTTTGTAATATGAACGATTTTTCGAAATTAGGATGTTTCAAAATGGGAGGATTAATTAGCAATTGTTTTAGCAATTCAAATGCTTTCTGCTGCTCTTCACCTCAATAGAATTTTTCCTCCTTCTTTAAAAGTTTGGTGAGAGATTGTGATTTTTGTGCACAGTTAGGTATAAAACGTCGATAATATGAGATTAAGCCAAGAAATGACTTAACATCTTTTGGATTTTTTGGTTGAGCAATGTTAGAAATTGCTTCAAATTTCTTGTTATCTGGCAGGATTCCTTGCTCAGATATACGATAACCTAAGTAATCAACTTCAGTAAAGCTAAATTTGCATTTATTTAGCCTTAACTTCATACCTCCTTGCAGTAGGCGTTCAAAAATGTCCTTTAGTCTGCATAGCATCTGATCGTGTGTCTTAGCATATACTAAAATATCATCTAGATACACTAGGCACGTTTGCCACTGCAGACCAGACAGAAGCATATCCATTAATCTCTGAAAGGTCGCTGGGGCATTGCAAAGCCCAAAAGGTAAGTAATTAAATTGGTAGAGACCAATTGGCGTATTAAATGCCGATTTTCGCGATCTTTTTCAGTGATGGGTATAGCCCAATAGGCGTTAGCCTGATCTAAAGTTGTAAAGTACTTCATGCTGTTTAGGGTATCAAGTATGTCATCAATTCGTGGTAGAGGATATACATCTTTTTCGTTACTGAGTTTAAACCACGAAAATCAATGCATAGGGGGTATCCACCACCCTTCTTTCTGACTAGTACTACATTTGTAGCCCAAGGAGATACACTTGGCGTGATTATCTCTTTAGCTTCTAAAGCTTTGATCTCATTTGTGATTATTTCTTTCTCTTTTGGAGATGTACGAAATGGAAATTTGCGGATAGGTTGACTAGTACCTGTATCAATTGTATGTTCAACAAGCTGGGTTTTCCCAGTATCTTTGTCACTAATTGCATAGAGATTAGGATAATGGGCTAAGAGGCATATGATTTGCTCTTTCTCTCTAATGCTAAGTTTTTCAGAAATTACAGCATTTTCTTTGACCCATTTTATGATATTGAGCTGTGGGCTAGCTGTATTGGTTTTACTATTTGATTCAGTGATTTCTTCGACTTTATCATCAATAAAGCATTTTATATTACCAATCTTTTTCCCTTTGTATAAGGTAACAGTGTATTTATTCAAATTTAAGATTTGAACCGGTATTTCTTGGTCCGATACTTCAGATATAGCTGAAGCATAGTATACATTTGCATGCTCATGCCATGGTTTAGGCTCAAATTTAACATATTGTACATTTCTGTACTGCATTGGAACTGGCATTTTAAGTAATGTAAGCGTTTTTGGCTTCAGTTCGCAGGTTTCATGTAAAGTTATTACGCCTCTTTTAAGTGGCGAATTATAAAGTAGACCAGAACAAGGTATGTTTTGTTCTTTAAATCGAACAATTTGCTTTTCATTATTAAAATAGTAGTTTTTGAATCGCGAAAGAAAATTTGATCCGAGTAAAACAGGATTATTACCACCTTTCTGAACTAGTACCAATATGGTTTCTTCTACATCATAGGTTTTAATAGTGATGTACGATTCACCAAGGAGATTAATTGGTTCTCCATTCGCAGGAACTGGTTTTGCAGTTGTTGCCTGAAGTTTTAAGTCATGTAGTTTGCATGCAATTGTAGAACCTAATAATGAGAATACTGCACCCGTGTCAATTAATGCAGTTGCTTCTATTTGATCGTTAATTAAAACTGGTATATGCGGTGTTCTGTGTGCATATTTTGAGGCATTAGATACATTATCATGTGCTTCTAAGACGTTTATTTCGATAGTTTCTTGTTCTGGGGCATAAGAAACACTTTTTTGTTTATTTTGGCCTCTCGTTCTGCCTTTTTGTTCCTTTTTATGGAACCACATGGAGGTGTTTTTCTTTTTATTTCTATTTCTAATGAGGGCACCGCCTCCCACCGTTACGTGAGCAAAATTTTACCCGCACCGGTTTCCCGGATCTTCCGCTCTGATTCGCGTGTGTAGTACTAATCGGCTACTCGGGCTCTTGCTCACAACTGCACAAAGTATTGAATAATATTGTGAAACAATGAAACATCAACATCACGGGTTAAACTTCAAAGTTAGCATTTCCAGCCATGTAGTAGCACTCCTGCTACACTCCTCCCCCTCTAGGAGAAAGCGTAAGAGCAGACAACTCCAGAGAACGAACTCTGGGACCTCCAATATGTAACAGGGGCGCCGCCTCCACCATTACGTGATGCAGAATTTTACCCGCACCAGGTTTCCCGGATCTTCTGCTCTGATTCGCGTGTGTAGTACTAATTGACTACTTGGGCTCTTGCTCACAACTGCGCAAAAGTATTGAATAATATTGAGAAACAATGAAACATCAACATCACGGGTTAAACTTCAAAGTTGGCATTTCCAGCCGTGTAGTAGCACTCCTGCTACACTAGTGTAAAAATAGTAGCTGCGACCGGGACTTGAACCCGGGACCACGGTTGACCGGACCGCTGCTCTTGCCAACTGAGCTATTGCAGACAATTTCGAAAGTGTAAGTGTCCTACTACACTCCTCCCTTTGAATGAATTGGACTTTGAATCAATAGCAACCGAGCCGTTTCTACTCAAGACTTCCAGTGTAAAAATAGTAGCTGCGACCGGGACTCGAACCCGGGACCACGGTTGACCGGACCGCTGCTCTTGCCAACTGAGCTATCACAGACGATTTTGAAAGTGTAAGTGTTCTACTCACTCCTCCCCCTTTTAAAATGAATTGGACTTTGAATCAATAGCAACCAAGCCGTTTCTACTCGAGACTTCCAGTGTAAAAATAGTAGCTGTGACCTGGACTCGAACCTGGGACCACAGTTGACCGGACCGCTGCTCTTGCCAACTGAGCTATTGCAGACGATTTCGAAAGTGTAAGTGTTCTACTTACATATTTTCATTTGGGCTGTGCTTATTTCTTCGCATAAGCGAGAGTAAAGCTTCTCCAAGATTGTACGGATTATTTCTGACTATTGTCACTCGTCTTTGTCTTGCTTTATATCGAAGCAGCATGAAATAAGCGATGTAGCCTATTCCTGCAATTAAGACAAGAAAAATAATGGCATTTATTATTATTTGAAGCTGGTCCTTTGAGCAGTGTATTTAGTCCACTGTTTAAGTTTTGTTGTTCGCTATTAAAAATGTGTTCTAGGGCTTCTCCTGCTCCTTTTAATGTATTTCCTACTCCCTGACCAGCACCAGAGAGTGTTTGGTATAATAAATCTGGCTGTAAAGACATAGCAGCTGTATAATTTACCAAATTATTTAAAATTTGTTCTAGCTGTGCACTTTTGTACACAAAATGCTTGAAGAATTGAAAATTTATAGGCGCTTGTGACAGTCTATCATGAAAAATAGACGGACTATCAAATTGAAAAACGTTGTAATGACCTTTCCAGATCATTTCCAGTGGCAATTTGCTCACATGCACTGTACCTGCATTTGTTGTCCACGTTTTATTGTGTTTAAAGATACCGACTGTTTTATGATGACAGTCTACTGTAGGACTAAAACTAGTAAGATCATTACTACCTGGTGTTACAAACATCAAGTTGTTTTCAACTTGCACCGGTAAATATTTGTAGCATGTGTTCTTTACTACATAATCATAATATATTTTTGTAGCATGCACTTGTTTACACGGCCATACCATAAGAGCATCGCCGGAAAAATCGGCAACTAAGTCATTACGCTGAAGTAAAGCTCTAGCGCCTATTGTAGCGTCAAATCTGAGTATTTGCCAGATAAGATCTAAATATCTTTGCCCATGACGACAAAGCTCGATCCACATAAAGCGGAAGTTTTCTTTTTCACTTTGAAAAATTTTTAGTTCGAGAAAATTGAGTTTTGCATTCACAGGATCGTTTGGACTAATTTTGTTCATTTTCGTCTCATTAAAATGAGGGTAAGAATAATTATGAATCAAAATTATCGGCCCCTGATATGTATTCAGAGCGCGCTTAATTTCAGGACACTGTGTAAAGGAATTCTTTATTCTGAATGCACCTTGTAGTTCAGCAATAACAAAGTACATACCACTAATTGTTGCTTCATGCTGTCCTTTTGCTACTATAGGACAGCGATTTGCAAAAGCGGTCTGGTTCCACAGGATTATTCCGTCTGAGGTAACACATGATCCATTCATAGGCTTACAAGTACCTACATCACCTAAATCACTAATGAGAGATTGTCCGTCCCATGAGGCAATGGTACCACTTTCAATCAGAAAATTTGTGACCGATTGACAATAGTCACTGCAACACCACTTAAAATCAACATGGAGTGTTTTATTTGTTGACCAAAACCCGGTTTAAGAAGCTTTAAAGTAGTATTTTCATAGGTTTTTGTCAAAATCACGTTTTTGCACAAATTTTGTGACACTTTTTCTTTCGTGACATAATTGGCTACAATGCCTTTAGATCCAAAAAAGCCTGTGTTCGTACAGATTGTCCTTGTACGTAGCATACAATGAGTTGCATTAGCATTTTGCGGTTCACTTTGTGGTACAAAAACTGTAACTTTGATTTTTTTGGTACTTCTCCGATTTTTCCTGGAGGTTCACAAGAAATTTTATGCGGAATTTCCATAGCATGCCCACTTTTTCCTGCCCCACAGATCTGATACTGTGCTTGCACTGCGTTAAACATGCACAAAGTTAAGACGGTTAAGATAACACACTTTTTCATCATGAAGCGCAAAATAATGATAATATGACTGTAATGATCAGATCGATTCGTTTTCACATTGTGTGTGATTGTCTGGCTTCGTTTTCTGAAAAATTGTAAATAATTAGCATTGTATATGAAAACGAGTAAAGATAAAAACGCTGTAAGCATTGGAAACAAACTTTTCTCCTCCAATTCTTTGCGCATTTTCGTAGCACAACGCTGCAGTGTTTGCCGTTGAGCAGCGTCCTCTGCTTGAGAAGCCTTGTTTTCTACTGCGAGTACATCCAGCTCGAAGTCGAGCAGAGCCTTCTCTGCTACATTTCGGCTGGCTTCCTCAGCCGCCGTCAAAGCCTGTTCCATGAGGTCGTTCCGTTGGTCATCCATGTGACCCTTGTATGCAAATTCGGTGGCGCCGATCGGGTTTTCCTGGTGGAACAGGGGCGCTCCCTCTGGCTGTGCTACAGGCATAGCCTGTGGCACACCTGTTGCTGAATCCAGTTGGCCTAATTTGGCTCGAATTTTCAGCCTTTGGATGCAGCAAATGCAATGCTGCTCTGAGAGTATAAAACAATTGCAAGTTGTTACACAATTTATGCTAATATTTAAATTTTCGTCATCATTATCAAAATCAGAGAGCTTGTCACTATGTAAGCTTTCATACATAAGGTTTTCCTTGTTATGACTTTCGTTAGTACTAACAATATTACTATCGTCACAATCGAATGTGGTTTCATGTTCATTAGCACTACTTTGTATATTATTGTTTGTACGGTCATTACGCGAATTAGCGTTTGCTGGAAATCTTTGATTTCGACTTTGATTTGAATTACGGTTATTCTGTATAAAAGAGGCAGAATTTGTCCGTAAATTTTGGGAATTCTGACCAAAATTTCGATTATTCTCAGCATTAGCATAATTATTATGATGTTCATATTGATTAAAATGGTTCATACCTCGACCTGGCCAGCTAGGTGGTCGATATGGTGTTTGCCTGTGGGCTGGCCGGCTTTGTAGTTTGCGGCACTGCTCGGTGCTGTGGTTATTTTTCCGACAATGCGTGCAGAAACGCGCATTGTTTCTCGGCATCGGCTTCGATGTTTGAAGCCGGATAAACTCATCCAACTTGCTCTCTAATTTCTCTAGACGATTGTCTATGATACCTGAATTAGAGAAAATAGGCATTATTGTATGAGTGCCTGAAAAATTATCACGTAATAATTGTGATTCAGTATATTGTGCGGCTTTAAGTGCATCAGCTAAATTATGAAAATCGCGATATTTTAGGCCTTCTCTTATAATAGATGACAAACCTCTGAGAAAAATTGGTTTTATGATTTTCTCACGCGCAGCATTATCAAAATCTGGATAAGCAGAAACTGCCAGTTTTTTTAGATTTTGCAAATATTCCAAAACAGTTTCAGAAGCTCGTTGCTTTCTGTCATAAATTATCTGTTGATGCACATCAGAATCGCGCCCATCTGGAAATAATATTTTTAAAGCATTTATGACTTCTGCATAAGTTTGTGGGGGATTCCCTTGCTGTCTGATTTGCTTATAGGAGGCCTGAGCATCTCCAGCTAAATTAGATTCCAGGAAAGCTACTTTAAATGCGTCATCTCGTGCAGTTATACCTTGCAAAATCAGGAAATTTTCTAATCTTTTCGACCCATTCTGTAAAAGATTCGCCAAAAGCTCCAGAAAATTGCGTTGGAGGGCGTAAAAATGAAAAAGGATTAGCACTGAGATGGGGCCTTCTAGCTCTGTCCATTGGGGAGATCACCCAGGTTTTCCATCTTTAAATCAAGTGCATTAATCTTCGCTGTTAACGGATTTATAACAGTTTGTAAAGCACTTTTAATTGTAGCATCGAGAATATCTGCGTCTGTAGGCATTTTTGACTTCTTTTTGCTCTTTACGCTTGATTTAGCTTTTTCAATTATATCAAGAAACTCTTGACTCACAGTTGTTTTCAAATTAGAGTCAGAATCAGAATCTGGATTCGCCACTTTAATAATTAGAAAACGTTAATTTATGTGTAACGTTTACTTTAAATAAATTCACTTTTGTAAAAATTTTACAGTCTCGCCACTTGTGACCGTAACGCGGATGACGCAGAAAAGCTATATGCTTAGTTTACTTCTCTGATTTAGAGGTTTAATCTTTAAGCTTATCTTGCTTTATTTCCTTCGCTTATATCGCGGATTAAATAGATTGATACTTCGCTGCTTAGCGGATTGCTAGTTAAATCGTCGCTCTCTAGGGCGGATTAAGTTAAACGCAACACAAATTAATAACTTACTCTTTATTGGACGACGAGTGGACAACGGATAAACGGGCGGACGAAATACTAGCGTTGCGTCGAATATTACAAAACAAACGAACGACCGAACCCACAAAGTGATAATCAGAAGTACTTATATAGGATTTCGTAAAGCAGTAAAGTATACACAATGGGCGTGGAGTTAAAACGGATATACTATTTTAAGAATCACAAAAGTATTTAGAATATGATATCTAACGAAACATGAGTATGTTTTAGAGAACGAATATTTTGTAAAAACGGAAATGTGTGGAATTTTCGGGATTGCTAATTTTAGTACCTAAAAATAATCACTATTTGTCTTTGATGTTGCCGTACTCTGTTTTCTTTTGATATTGCCGCCAATTGACACTCTTAAACAAATCTCATTTTGTGTATAAAACCTGTACAAAACAGAAGGCATATGTATAGGTGCAAAATACGCTTAGGTTGTATGAAGGCTGAAATGGAGTGTTGTTCGTTTTCCTGATAGAATTACAGTCAGGACCACAAGTAACGTCCAGCTTGTACAGGCGCAACAGGCAACAGGCACCTGTGAACCATACGTGGGCAGCAAGAAAATTCTGGGGGGTGCAGGATTTTTTTTGAAGGTCGAAAAATGGCCTTAAAAATGGTGGTATGGCAATAAAAACACCATTTTTTCGACGTTTCTCATCATCAAGCACTATCCATTGGCATCAAAAAATTGCGAAAAAAACAAAAAATTTTCAAAATTGAATTCTGGGGGTATTTTGATTTCTGGGGTATTTTGGTTTCTGGGGGTGCATACCCCCCAAACCCCCCACGCCCAGGTGTGCTGTGAACTGCCTGTGGGTCGACCAAAAATTCTATCGCCTGGCAGGCGCCTGCCAAGCACCACAGGCAGGCCACAGGCGCTCTACAGGTCCCAGTTCAGAATAATAAATAAAAATGCTGTCAATCATCTATCCTTTCTAATTAATTGCGCTTCAGGACAAATCTGCACGTTTTGTTTTTATGCATCTACCTGCGAAGTAGGCATAAATGTGCACTATGCACATACACGTACATATAACTCACCTATGTACATACTGTATATTCTAAGACAAAAGAACCAGAAGTGTTCTCTTAATCAGTTCTTTTATGTGCCACTATTTGAACTAAGTTGAGCCATTTTAAAAGAAAGTATTGTTATGAGGGACAAAAACTATTCATCAACACATGTAATTAAAAATAAATTACCAATTTTTTAATTGTCTTCAAAATTATTTCCGGAATTTCAATTTCAATTTATTTTGATGGAATCAAAAATTCAAAATTTTTAGATTGCAAATTAAAAAAAAATTGAAATTTTTTAAATCTGTGTGCTCGTTTCTAATATTCCTAAATTGATGAAATGGCCACAGCCCAAATCGCCATTCAAAATGCATTCCATTTTCAAATGAAGTTCACCACATGAACAAAGTTGAAGTTTACGTGTGCAAATTTTATTTAGAATTTTCCTGCCTAAACATATTGTTCAGTCTAGAGAAATCATCTATCAAAATTAAGGTTAATTAAAATCCGTTATCTGAACGGGGCAGATTTCATATTGTTCTTATTGCATTTATCTAAATAGGTAGGTGGTGCATTAATTTTTACCATGCATACGTATTGTATCATGCTCATATAGAACTAACAATTATTCAAGAGAGCAATCTGCGCGAAAATATGATGGTGACCACACCCGGGCGTGGGGTTTGAGGGGTATGCACCCCCAGAAATCAAAATACCCCCCAGAATTCAATTTTTGAGATTTTTTTTCGTTTTTTCGCAATTTTTTGATGCCAATGGATAGTGCTTGATACAACGCTTCTAAAAACGGTGTTTTATCCCCATACCACCATTTTTAAGGCCATTTTTTTATTCTTCAAAAAATCTCGCACCCCCAGGGTTTTCTTGCCGCCCACATATGATGGTGACTGTGTCAGTCGCCTCACTGCTACACACATTGCATTTAGTGAACACTTGGACAATTCAAGAAGAAGGAACCATTACCAACAACAATAAAATTTTTTACTTACACGCATGAGTAGGTAGGTACTGCTTAGCGTAATAAATTGATGCTTTGAGCAATCATTATATGCAACAGTATGATGAATGGCTCTCGTGATTCAAACACTGATACAAATAGTGCGACCTAAACGTATCTACGTATTAAAGAATTTCTTAGCTCGTTTATTTGTAGCAATGATTTATTTATTGAACATAAACACGATCGTCCGCTTTACGCAAGTTTACTTTTGTGGTGATTTTATTTTCTTTAAAAACTGAAATGAAACTGACTATAAGTACACGTGAACTTCAAAGTTAGAAATATTGCCAAGCATGCATGCAGGGCTAAATTTTATAGTAAGAAATAATTTTCCGAATAACAAAAATCATTTTGCATTTGACTCTGAATTAAAGGTTGTATGTTGTACATATTTATGTCATATCAAAATAAATATATTGATGTCATATCCCTATCAAAATAAACGTCAGTCTGCATATAAGATATAGAAATTAAGATAACATTCACGTTTTAAAAAATTAAGATTCTTTGTCTAAAAATCACACAGGTGCGGAAACATTGCCATTCCTAATATTTAAACCAACACACATCATAAAATTAAAATGAGCAACATAGGTAAGTGCACAAATGCGTTTTCCGACGTTTTTATACATAAGAGAGAGTAAATGGTACCATACCTCATAATGTTCTGAGTCATTAATTCAACTTGTGTGCCGCATATCATAGTAATATTAAAACCAACGTTAATTACGCGTCCCAGGAGTCAGGAGGCAAATTGTATGAATGCATATCATATGTGGATAATAAGCACATATTAGGTACCTACTGTAGAGGTAGGTATGCACTATGCCATGCATATTTATACACCGGTATTATTTATTACAAGACTTCGAACAATGAGGCTCATCATATGTAGAAACAATAAAAATGAAAATACTTTGTCACATCAACTCCAGAACACAGGCGCCTGTCAGGCAACTGGCAGGCAACTCCCAGGCGATAGACAGGCAGAGTCTAGAGAAAGTTGCCTGTGGGACGCCTGCCATATTGATCTAGCCAAGCGCCTGCAGGACAGGCACTTTTAGGGACGTTACTTGTGGTCTTGACTGTACAAGGTTTGCAAAAACTGATATGTTTTTGTTAAGCCTAGTTTCTGGGTATTTCTGGAAATCTGACATCATAAAGTTACTCTGTGCATAAGTTGTTAGAGGGCGCATCACTTAAAAGCTTTAAATTCGGGATGCTCAGCAGTGAAAATTCTGATAATTTTTTCAAGTGTTTAGCCTTAGAAACTAAACAGGGCTCACCTCTTATAGGCCACTTTCTGCTACTGATGTGATGGCGATCAAATTCAAACGTCATAATATGGAAAAATCCTTAGGTAAGCAGAATCAGCTACAGGTACAGTTTGATAATATCGATCTGCTAAGTAAGAGTCTCTACTCTCTAGTCGAAATGAAAGTGATGTTCGTGCCATGTATTTGCGTCAAGAGAATCAACTAGAAAAAAACGATGGCCAGCCATCCACGAAAAATCTAAACGACCGCCGCAATAACTTAATAACAGCTGCCCGATCTAGGGTCGGCCGACGTTGAGAACAGGCCGCGCCGCTGCAGCTGGTCGGGCTGACTACATAGGCTTCTGATTTGAGAAACAACAGTATATCGAAGAAAATATTGCAAATGTAGCCTCCTAAAACAATCGTTCAAAAACCTCAAAGCTAAATGAAACAGACTATATGTAGGTAGGTACGAGTGTTAGGATTTAGGGCATATAGATAGGTACGAGTGTTAGATTTAGGCGCAGCTGCTGAAACTCCCCTGACGAAAAGTGGTCAGCAATATTAGGACTGAGGGAGTTGAAGCTGTAGGTCTACAAGGGTCAATGGGTTCAGAATCGTCCTGAGATTTGACGAACCTGACCAGCGCTGAGAGAGCAGTTTATCTACCTAAGTAAGTCCCGAAGGTACATATTACTGTGCCATGTCTACACATGGGCGGGGGTTTGGGGGGTATACACCCCCCAGAACTTGAAATACCCCCCCCCAGAAATCAAAAATACCCCCCCAGAAAAATTTTGTTCTTGCTTTTTTAGCAATTTTTTGATGCCATTGGATAGAGCTTGATGAGAAACGTCGAAAAATGGTGTTTTTTTGCCATACGACCACTTTTAAGACCATTTTTTTGACCTTTAAAAATTTTTTTCACCCCCCAGAAAATTTTTTCACCCCCCCAGAATTTCGGTGCTGCCCACCTATGGCCATGTCCGTATCTGTGTTGAATCAGTACACACAGTGACAAGACGAGTAATTACATTGAGTCAGAGCGTGCCAATAGGTGGCATTCGTAACAATATCATGATCTGCTTTTGCTCAAATGCAAGCGTTTTTAGCGAATAAACTTTAAGCAAAAATTGATGCCATCCAGACTGTTCTTTGGGGAAGGGTTTTGGGGGTCTTGACCACCCCTGCAGGATGGCAACTTAGCCCCCCGCAAAATGGCTGCGACCCCCAATTTTATCGATTTTTTGTGAATGTTGCAAAAAGTGTGCCTTCTTAAGCGTTTTTAGCTCATTTTTGGCTCAAAAATTTCAAATTATCGACGCCTCGCGTCACATACCATACTAAGTGTCGTGTTACTGGTAGCCCAGAGATGGTTAAGAATATGATATTGCTGGTATGATTGGCTTAATTTTTAATATGATATACATAAATGGTGATATTTCGCCATTTACCTGTTTACGATATGATATTTTTGATATTTGCGTACATATGTTAATATGTTTTTCGGTAGGTAGTGCATATGTACGCCTCATTATGTATGTTCTGCAACCATTTGCAAGTAGGTACCTTGTAAGCTTAAATAGTTGGGAAGTTAAATGCGTGGCCATGTCAGTGCTGCTTTCGTTGATTATGCAAATTTAAAGACTCGTTTATTTTATTTCAGAGTCAAAGGACCAAGTATGCAAGCAATCAATATTTTTGAACAATTATCTTCTATTTCCAACGATTTTTCCGAGATCACAGAATAAAAAAATTTTAGAAATGAGCAAAAATAGGCTTAGTCAAAATTTTTCGGAAATGCCGATAATTCGAGAAGATGCAGAAAAATTTCTTGAACATAAGTAGTTATGCCATTAGAGAGCTTTCAACTTTTACTATTTTCAATAGTTTGTTGCGTTTTCTGTCTGTTTTTCCCATATTCTTCTTGGCTAATTAAGTAGATATTATCCCGGCTTAGTGATATACCTAATCGTGAAATTTCGATTTAAACTGTTTTTAACAAAAAGTTTTCATTTTCACTGACTTTTATATAAACTTTACCCGCTAATTTCATTCATTTTTTAGCTGTTTGAATTTTTATTGAGGTACGGAATACGAAAGACTTGTCCCCATAGTAGTGACGTCATCGACAAGTAGCGTTTATTAAGAAGTCTTACTTCTCTGACCAGCTGTTCACCACCATACTTATTTGTACACTTCCACTGAGGGCATTGCTTTTGAACTTTTTCGGCTAGGCGCAATTCGCTAACTTGGACCGCGCCACTCGATGACATATTGTCCAATGTCTTGATCACTGACGCAAGGCTTGGATAGTTTGACCATCTAAGGCATTTACCACCTGCTTACCAGCATTCTCATTGGTCGCCATACTGCACTACTTCGACTGATGTACTATGGTACTTATTTATGCTTTGCTGGCAGGAATTTAGAGAAGCAGCCGACTTCTAATAATAAAAAATTAGAGTGAGTCGAATTGTGTGTAAAGCGAACATTCATTTACTTCTTAAACGAGTCAGTTTTAAAGTTGAACAGTGTGAAGTCGTTTTAAAATAAATTGCGTTAAGTCAGCAAAACAATTTGTCTTAATTTAAGCTTGAAAGCCACCTGTTTTTTGGGAAATGCACGTATTATTCCAAGTATACCTACATGCCATCTTTTTTTGCTGCTTTTTTCAATCCTTTTTAAAAATCGGTTTAGTAGATCTATAGGTCATAACCATACGGGGGCAGCAAGAAAATTCTGGGGGTGCAAGATTTTTTGAAGGTCAAAAATGGCCTTAAAAATGGTGGTATGGCGATAAAAACACTATTTTTCGACGTTTCTCATCAAGCACTATCCCTGGCATCAAAAATTGTGAAAAGAACGAAAAAATTTCCAAAAATTGATGTCTGGGGGAATTTTGATTTCTGGGAAGAGGGTAATTTTATTTTTTTGGGGGCCATACCCCCCCAAACCCCCCCACGCCAAGGTGTAGTCATAACTATAGTCTGCTTCATTTAGTTTTTCGGTTTTCTTTTGAATTTTATTCGCACCAATTAGGCTACAAAAGTGGTTTAAAATGCTGATACACTAATACGGGTACGATGTCATATGTCTTACCATACCTCGGTATACTGTAGAATATTACAACTACAGCATTAGTTTATAATACTTTTGTAGGCACTTTATATACTTCCAAAAACCTTAAAGCTGAATGAAATGGACTATAAAACGGCGTTTTCTATGCTTGAAATTGTTGAGGGCACACTTGGCAGCAGTCAATACAACGTGATTGATTAAATTAATTTCTTCATTTTATAGTTGTCCGACTAGAATTTGATATACTGTACAACATTCTACAATAATTTTTGACCTAATCGACATTTTTTAGATAAAGCCAAGTTCATGTAGTCTGCTTCACATAACTTCGTACATAAATTTCAAAAATTTTCATAGTCAGTAAGCAATCTGCCCGCTTATTGTCGGAGAGTTTTGAATTTATGGCCGAACTTGTATGAAATAGACTATAAGATGGTCACCGGAGTATTTTAACGATGCACTTGTCATGCCTGTTGTCTGTTTCACATAAGTTTGCGCATACAGTTTAAAAATTTTTCGAAAATAAGACGACGGATTACGATAATTATACATCATATCAATGCTATAATCGCAATCTGTCGTCTTATTGTCGGACATAGTATTAAAATTTATGCCCACACTTGTGTGAAAAAGAATATAAATCGTCAATTCTCGTTAAATCGCTATCGTTGTTTTTAAATCTTTAATTTTTTGTTCTTATTTCTTGTTTTTCTTAATTTTTTTATTTTTAATTTTATTCGTATGTCCGCGTTATCGTTCGAACTACCCCTTTTCCTTAATCAGTTACTTTTGTCAAAATGTTAATATTGTGTACGATTATCTCGCTGACTCCCTGCATGCTGTAATGAAATTGCAATTTGCCGATTTAAAATATTCATCAATTCCTCTTATTATTTCATCCCGCATTTCGTCTTTATCCGACCGTTTATCCTGGAAAACGCCATTTAAGTCGCGCAATGTTCGCGTCTTCCGATATTTTACGTCTCAATTTTTTCCCTAAATTCTAACATTTTCATTGTCAACACTAGCTCTGCTAAAAACGTCACTAAAAATGAACCAAAAGTCCTCTGGGATTTTAATTAAAATCTCTATTAACTCTCCTATTGCTTCAACACAAAAGAACGCGTCTTCTTCAGCGGTCAAGCAAGTTGCGCTAACTCCTCGAAAACGTCATCTCGAGTGTCAGAAATGGTTGCTTGGCTGAATAATTAGCGGAGCCGCATCGCATGTATTTTAAACAAGGAGGACATGTGGGGGAAAAGTAAAATCCGGAAACGGAAACAATGGGTAAAACCCGGAAACGGAAACGGAAACGGAAACAACGGGTAAAAGCCGGAAACGGAAACGAACCAAAGTGGCAGTAACCGGGGTTTTCCAAGTAGGGCCCATCAGGGTTAACACCCCCAACCCCGCTTCCGCCACTTTGGACCTCTCCCAGGGCGGAGAAACCCCCGACGGAACCGGGGTCAGATATGCATATGAATAATGGGGTACCCTGTTTCCTAGCCCCTAAATCCCATTCAGTTGGAGAAATTTTGGCGGAAACGGGGTTGGGGTGTTGACCCTGATGGGCCCTACTTGGGGAACCCCGGTTCCGCCACTTTGGACCGCTCCCAGGGCGGAGGAACACCCGACGGAACCGGGGTCAGATTCACATATGAATAATGGGGTACCCTGTTTCCGAGCCCCTAAACACCCCTTCAGTTGGAGAAATTTTGGCGGAAACGGGGTTGGGGGTATTGACCCTGATGGGCCCTAGCTTGAGGAACCCCGGTTCCGCCTCTTTGGACCGCTGCCAGGGCGGTGAAACCCCCGACGGAACCGGGGTCTGATTCACATATGAATAATGGGGTACCCCGTTTCCGAGCCCCTAAACACCCCTTCAGTTGGAGAAATTTTTGCGGAAACGGGGTTGGGGGTGTTGACCCTGATGGGCCCTACTGGGGGAACCCCGGTTCCGCCACTTTGGACCGCTCCCAGGGCGGAGAAACCCCCGACGGAACCGGGGTCAGATTCACATATGAATAATGGGGTACCCCGTTTCCGAGCCCCTAAACACCCCTTCAGTTGGAGAAATTTCGGCGGAAACGGGGTTGGGGGTGTTGACCCTGATGGGCCCTACTTGGGGAACCCGTGTTCCACCACTTTGGACCGCTGCCACGGGCGGTGAAACCCCCGACGGAACCGGGGTCTAGATTCACATATGAATAATGGGGTACCCCGTTTCCGAGCCCCTAAACCCCCTTCAGTTGGAGAAATTTTTGCGGAAACGGGGTTGGGGGTGTTGACCCTGATGGGCCCTACTTGGGGAACCCCGGTTCCGCCACTTTGGACCGCTCCCAGGGCGGAGAAACACCCCGACGGAACCGGGGTCTGATTCACATATGAATAATGGGGTACCCCGTTTCCGAGCCCCTAAACCCCCTTCAGTTGGAGAAATTTTTGCGGAAACGGGGTTGGGGGTGTTGACCCTGGATGGGCCCTACTGGGGGAACCCATGTTCCGCCACTTTGGACCGCTCCCAGGGCGGTGAAACCCCCGACGGAACCGGGGTCAGATTCACATATGAATAATGGGGTACCCCGTTTCCGAGCCCCTAAAACCCCCTTCAGTTGGAGAAATTTTGGCGGAAACGGGGTTGGGGGTGTTGACCCTGATGGGCCCTACGTGAGAACCCCGGTTTCCGCCACTTTGGACCGCTCCCAGGGCGATGAAACCCCGACGGAACCGGGGTTAGATTCACATATGAATAATGGGGTACCCCGTTTCCGTAGCCCCTAAAACTCCCCTTCAGTTGGAGAAATTTCGGCGGAAACGGGGTTGAGGGCGTTGACCCTGATGGGCCCTACCTGGGGAACCCCGGTTCCGCCACTTTGGACCGCTGCCAGGGCAGTGAAACCCCCGACGGAGGAAATTCCCGCGAGAAACACCCGTTGGAGCGGAAACCTGAGTGAGCCCTACGAGGAACCCCGGTTCCGCTACTTTGGACCGCCCCAGGGCGGAGAAACACCCGACGGAACCGGGGTCACCGCATGAATAATGGGGTACCCTGTTTCCGAGCCCCTAAACCCCCTTCAGTTAATGGAAATTTTGGCGGAAACGGGTTCGGGGCGTTGACTCTGATGGGCCCTACTTGAGGAACCCCGGTTCCGCCACTTTGGACCGCTCCCAGGGCGGTGAAACCGCCGACGGAACCGGGGTCAGATTCACATATGAATAATGGGGTACCCCGTTTCCGAGCCCCTAAACCCTTCTTCAGTTGGAGAAATTTTGGCGGAAACGGGGTCGGGGTGTTGACCTTGATGGGCCCTACTTGGGAAACCCCGGTTCCGCCACTTTGGAGCGCTCCAAGGGCGGAGAAACCCCCGACGGAACCGGGGTCACTTTCGCATACGAAAAATGGGGTACCCCGTTTCCGAGCCTTTAAACACCCCTTCAGTTTAAGAAATTTTGGCGGAAACGGGGTTGGGGGTGTTGACCCTGATGGGCCCTACTTGGAAAACCCCGGTTCCGCCACTTTGGTTCGTTTCCATTTCCGGTTCCGGCTTTTACCCGCTGTTTCCGTTTCCGTTTCCGGCTTTTACCCGTTGTTTCCGTTTCCATTTCCGTTTCCGGCTTTTACCCATTGTTTCCGTTTCCGTTTCCGGATTTTACCCACACCCGAGGACATGTTAGGTGAGAGTATAATAAAATTGAATATTCAATTGTCCCTAATGGTCGATACTTTTCGAGAGGACACGGATATGCTTATCAGTGTAAAATTTGTTAATATGGACTTGGTTGAGCACCAATAAGCTAAGGGATGATAAGGGCTAAAAATACTTAATGAGCTTACGTGCTACAACACGTATATCCTGCAGAAAAGCCTCACGTGCCTTCAAGGCAATCCACTGAACTCATCGACGACGCGATGGGCCAGGTGCAAAATATCTCATTATCCGTGGATTTTTTCTTACATAAAAGCGCATTTGGAGCGAAGTGGGCCACTGCAGAATCGTAAATACCTGTATCTACTACCTATACATATGTACATATATGTAATATAGCAAAGAAAAATGCTCCGATGAAACCAAAAAGATGAATATACTTGGAATTATGGATTGTTAAGTGATGTAAAAGGAGGGGACTAGAAAAAGCTACCTAAAGTCGCAAAATCTGATAAAAATCAAACTTTCTCTAAGCAACGCAAAAAATCGAAGTGTATTCTGCGGCCTCTAAAGAGTGTTCTTTAAAATAATTTTCAAAGTTTCAGATAAGAGTGTGTAAACGAAATCTATATAATGTTTACTTTTTTTAAATTGCTGGCAAGTAGCAACGCTGACTAGCTTCGTATCCTGATTGATAGAAAACTAAGTGATATTGTATTTAAAGTTGTTTTATTTTGTTATGAGCATTATAGCAAGCAAAGCAGGGGCCGATTGATTAGTGCACATAATCGTTACAGGCATGCTAGCGAGGTACATTTAGTCTCGTTTCAAGTCAACTCACGCGTTTCCTTCTGTTTTAAACCGACAATGTTCTTCAATTGTTTTGGATGCATCGATGTTAGCTTTTTTCTATTCAAATGGCTTTAGAAAGACTGTTACTCAATATCATTTCCCATAGCTGCACTGCATAGCTAACGTGCTGCTTTTTCAATCATTTTTATGGTTAAATATTTATTTTTAATGTGTTGGCTGCAGAATATACTTTCGATTTTTCGCGTTGCTTAGAGAAAGTGTGATTTTTATCAGATTTTGCGACTTTAGGCGTCCCCTCCTTTTACATCCCTAACAATCCACAATTCCCAGTATATTCCTCTTTTTTGTTCCATCAAAGCATTTTTCTTTGCTAGTACCCTACTTTTAATTAGCATGATTTGAGTGCATCAGTCAGTTAATACATACAGTAACATGCCACAATTATGACAACAGTCCAAGAACGCGGAAAACAATATTGTTCTTAACATCGACATTATCCTTTTGAACAAGACAACCTTGCATTATTTAAACAGATCAAAGTTTTTCAGCATAAAATTTACGCAAATATCAAGTGTATGGAACACTTACGCTCAGATTTTGAAGTAGAATTAATTTGTAGTATAAACTACATATTAAAAACAAATGAATAGTACAAACTTTACACAACTACTTGGTGTAGAGAAAACCAACAGTCAGATTCCCAATTCTGATTTTACGTAGAACATTTTTAAAAAAATTAAGCTTCCGCAAGGCTCTAGAACTAAAGTTAATATGCAGTGTAAACTTTACACAACCACAAAGTTTTAAAGAAAATTTCAGTTGGATTCGTAATTCTGATATTACTCTGATATTACAATCAACATTTATTAAAAATTAAGTCACCACAATGGTCCGAGGACGAATAAATATCAGATGTAAGCCACTTTACACCACTGTTGAGTGCAAACAAAGTGGCCTATCACATTTGGTTTCTGGTTCATTTTTAGACTTGAGATTTTGTCCAGACTCATAACCCAGAACTTGACAGAAAAAACAAGACATAAACACGTTTAATCCCCCATTTTTTGACTTTACACCTCCCGAAAAAAGCTTAATTTTGATGTAAACAAAGGCAACTTGCTTTGACGCGTACCCCTTAGATAGTACTTCATTTTTATCCTATTCGACCTCGATCGACTTCTGAACAGAGAAAGTGGCGAACAAAAAAATGCACAAACACGTATTTTCCACTGTCCGCCACATTGTAAACTTTTAAAATCTGAACTTAACGCCCCATTGAGTGTAAATGATTTCGGTTAGGGCCAGTTTGTAGCCCTTTGATTGCAGTACGTTTGTAGTGTGCCAAACTTATGTTCCACTATATATTTGATATGATTTACCAATCAAAATACGAAAAAACCTGTTTTTTCGCCCATTTAACACCTCAGATTTCGAACTTTACACTCCCATAAACAACTGAATATGACGTTTTTTAGAATGCGGCTTGCTTCGACGTGTAGCTCTTAGAAGTTACTTCATTTCTTTTTATTCAATTAATCCCAACTCATAACCGAAAAAGTGGGCAGAGAAATCTTGGACAAAATCTGTTTCTTTACTCATCCACTAGAGTGTAAAGTTTAAACCCCTGATACTAGCTGCGTATTGATTGTAGAAAAGTTTGCTTCTAAACAACGCAAAAAATCGAAGTATATTATGCGGCATCGAAGGAATGTAGCCTCCTTTAAATAATTTTCAATGCTTCACATAAGAGTGTATAAATATGATGTTAAATGTTTGCTTTTTGTAAACTGCTTGCAAGTTGTAACACTGACTTGCTTTATATCGTGACTGAGATAAAACTGTGTTTTATTTCGTTATCATGAGCATTATAACAAGCAAACCTAACGTCAATTGCTTAGTGCAACAAATCGTATAGGGCATGCAAGCGTACCTATGTGTAGTCTGTTTTACGTAAGCTTACGCGTTTCCTACTGCTTTAACCTTCCGTTTACTGTGCCCTATGCCGGAGGCATAATAAATCACTTTATTGGCATAGAAAGCATAAAAAATTGCACTAAATGAAGGTAATTGTCACAGCATGTAAAGAAGGTGTAGCTTAATATGGACTAGGAGTTTTTGCTATGATGGTGCACTTTGACTGCAAAAACATGATGGCAAACAGAGGGCTAAGCCAATAATTTATTTCATTGTGCTGAATGCATCGACGTTTGCTATTTGATATCAATTGGTTTACAAAGTTGCCCCTTACTTTACTACATCTTGCTTTTCCATAGCTACTGCCATAGCTAACTTGCTGCTCCTTCAGCCGTTCTTTGGTTCAGTAATTTATTTAAAGCTGCAGGCTGCAGAATACGTACTTCGATTTTTTTGCGTTGCTTAGAGAAAGTCTGATTTTTAACAGATTTTGCGACTTTAGACATCAACATTGGTAGCTTTTTTTCTAGTCTCCTCCTTTTACATCCTTAATAATCCACAATCCCAAGTACATTCGCTCTTTTTGTTCTATCGGAGCATTTTCCTTTGTTAATTCATTTTATAATCATTTTACGGCAGGTACACGACTTTGCACGATTTTAGTTATTTCAGGATTATACTGTTCTCTATCTTTTAGAATAAGAAGCGTTGAGATGCGAGCGAGTGTCATAATAGTAGCTAGAATCGGTTATAGTTAAGAATATGGTACTTTTAGAAACGGGGCAAAACGAATACGGAATGCCAAAATTTTTGTGCCAAACTGGTAAAACATGATAAATTGAAGCGCGGAAAAAATTTGGTGAAAATCTGAGCCATACTTCGTAAAGTTGCAGGCAACTGTCGATTTGAGTGCACTGGCGTAGCTAGTGGGGGAAGGGGGGAATTCCCCCTTCCCCTGGGGAAAATTTTTACATTCTCAAAAAGTGAGCAATATGGTTGCGTGATGCTGTTTTACAATGAAAAATCGAAAAATTCGGTGCTTCGCGCCGGTTTAGAGTAAAAGACCTAACACGGAATACGCTTTGATTCTATGAGCTCACACAACAGATCTGTTGGTGCTATTAACTTTAAACTTCACAGATATATAAAGCAACCATTACTCAAGCTATACCTGAAAAATGAAAGCCATGCGCTGCTCATTTGGGTGGCGCGGGCATTTTTTTAAAACCCAGTCAGGTGTTCCTTGTTAGGTCCGATTCGGACCTAACACGGAACACCTTTCTTTCTTAAAAACGCCCAGAAACGTATCTGGGCGACGAATTTAATGTGTGAGGCCATGAATAGTTCATAATAAAATAAAAGCAGCAAAATTATCCAATCAAACCCTATTATGAGAAGAGTTTTTGGCCTGTTAGAAAGGGACACTTTTTCCAAAAAAACTGCGTCGGCTCCCTCCATTGAAAATTGACAAAATCCTGGTCTGCTGCTGAAACAAACGAGTCAGATTTTTTGAATCAGCCAACAAAAAGACCCAGCAATGACGAATTTGACAACTAATTGGCACGCCAAGCCAAACTGATGTGTTTTTTAAAACAAACTTTGGTGTTCCGTGTTAGGTCCGAAATGGACCTAACACGGAACATCCAAGAGGGTTTTAAAAAATGCGTAAAATGATGCCTCAATGACTGGGAAAGTCAACAAAAATGACGAGATGATCAATGTTAATGACAGATTAAATCAAATGCACAATTTTGGAGCAAAAATCAGATCATCAATAAGCGCATTCGAATTCAGGATCAAACTCTTCCTCCTGTTTAGAGGATCCAGCTCTCTTCTTTTTTTGTCGATTTTCCGAAATTTTCTTTATTCTTTGAACGGCTGATCGTGATGATCGGGCCATGATCGCACAAAAAATGAACAGTTTCAATACGCTGCTTTTTCTTCATCTGACGTAAAACCAGTAGGATGGCCAGGCTTAGTAGAGATGCGAATAGATTTTAAATGTGCATGCAGTGTGGTCATTTAAATGTTGAATAATTTTGCTGCTTTCCTGCGGCTCAATTTTTCAGATTTAACTTCTCTTAATGCCTTAGGCAGATTACTAAGTGAATAGCTTTAGAAATTATGTTTAGCGCTAGACATTATTAAATTACCTGTAAAAGAAATAATTACTTAGACAGTCATATATACATGTAAATTCGAGTCAATAATAGGTACAAAAAGTGTTTAAATATACGTCACAATAAACTAGGACTTTACAGTGACCTAACATGGAACGGGTTGGTGTTCCGTGTTAGGTCATATGAGCTATGTTTACAAAGCACAAAACTGAAGCAACATGGAATAATAAAACCAAAAATTTTTGAATCAGCACATGAAATAACCTAGAAAAAACTGGAAAGATGACTTCTGTGCTAAAATTGAAGTTAAATTTTTTTACAATTAAATCCTGTAAAAAATTAAAAAATCTACTAAAACAGAAACTGTATTACCAAAATCATACAGTTTGACCAAAAAACATGTTTTTAGGTAACTAGAAGCTCTAGTTTATCATTCAGGTAAAAAAACTTTGAGCTATCGCCGCACAGGGTACAGTAAAAGTGCTTTGACAAAGTGTGTTCCGTGTTAGGATACCGTTCCTGGTTAGGTTGTTTACCCTATTCTATTATTTGGCAGTTTCTACCGTTTTCAGGGCTGGCAAGGGCTGGGTTTTTTGGATTTGGGTTTTTTGGGTTTTTTGGGTGCAAAAATTCCGAAATTTAGGGTTTTTGGGGTTTTTTGACCGCAAGTTACATTTTTTATGTGGATGATCTAGTAGCAAAACAATACTTTTTACAATCAAGTCGAAATTTTTCTAGATAGATCTGATTTGCAAATGCATTTCTAGTACGCGAATGACCATAAAACTTATAAAAATCTTCAGAAGGCAAGAGATTATTGTGAATAATATTATACGTAACAATTAAATCAAAATAAATTCTACGGAGTTCAAGCCGTTCTGAATTTAAGGCTTCTTAACCTTTTATCGTAAGAAAGTCCCATATATCCAATTAACCTTTTTAGTAAATTTTCGCTGTACCAGGTGTTCTCATTGGCCGTTTCAACTGCCGCTTCGGAACTCAATTTTTCGACATTTAAGTTTATCCATTCAAAATTACGAAACCAGCTGGCACCAGAAATCGTCCGAAAATTAGTCTTTATCAAGACTAATGCCAATCAACTTGGAAATTCAGCTGAAGGCGATTGTGATTGTGAAAATGTTGATTTGGATAGTGAAAAATGAATATAAAAAACATTTGTTGAGTACTACTGATTGAATAAAATTTTGTTTTAAACTTTTTTTGTAATTGAGATTGTGGAATATATCGTCCAATACGTTACTCCCAATTACTTTATTAATAGTTGGCTCCCTCTAAGCTTACCTCAAGTAAAAAACCCATAAAAAACCCATAAAAGCCAAAAAACCCACAAAAAACCCAAAAAAACTTACAAAAAACCCAAAAAACCCAAAATTCAAAATTTTCAAAGTTGGGTTTTTTCCAACCCTGACCGTTTTATTGGTGGAAAATCAAAAAATTAGCGCTTCGCGCGCATAAGAAGCATTTTTACTGTCAAAAACATGAAAAAATCCTCAGGAAAATTCAATTTTTTAATGGCTTAAATCGTGCAGGATGATGTGAAAAGCCCAAAAACACGTTATTTAACGGCCCGCGCGTTTTTATAGACGGAAAAAATTTTTTTTGGAATCCATCCCCTAGCGAAAATCCTGGCTACGCCTATGTTTGAGTGTATTGTGCAAAAAAATCCGCTCTTCCGAAGTTTATTTCGTAGTATCCTGAAAGTACCATATTCTTAACTTACTCCGCTAGAATCTTCGTTAGGGGATGGGGGCACCGTTTTTTTCCCAGCGATTTGGTTGACATTATAGACCAGACCATACGTGGGCAGCAAGAAAATTCTGGGGGGGTGCAAGATTTTTTGAAGGTCAAAAAATGGTCTTAAAAATGGTGGTATGGCGATAAAAACACCATTTTTCGACGTTTCTCATCAAGCACTATCCATTGGCATCAAAAAATTGCGAAAAAAACGAAAAAAATTTTCAAAAATCGAATTCTGGGGGGATATTTTGATTTCTGGGGGTATTTTGGTTTCTGGGGGGTGCATACCCCCCAAACCCCCACGCCCAGGTGTGGACCAGATCCAAAATTTTTTTCCACTTCTTCTGACCTTTTTCCACTTCTTCCGACCTTTTTCCACCTTTTTTTGGAAGTCTAAAAACATTAAAAATAGAGCGCCTGGGTTGAAAAATCAGTGTTTTTCAAGTACCTAGAAAATCCTATGTACACACGCAATAGCGGTGTTTGATGCACTTTTTGTACAAAAATTTCGCGCTCTACAAGAAATATCACGATCTGTATACGTTATTTCTGTTAAAACTTGAATTTCCTTCAATGAAGCATTTTAGCCAATTCTGAAGTCGCTTTTGACAATTAAAATTATAATTTATCAAATGGCGCGGAATGCCTGAAAATTTTGAAATTTCAGCTCTTTAAACGCATTTTTGCATTACAAAAACTAACTAAATCCGTGCAGAAGGCAAGGATTTTCAATCGTAGTGAAGTCCGAGGACCAGATTGTCGATAAAAATGCTGCGATTGGCGCTGCGCTGGCTTAAACATTACTACCAAGTAAGAATTAAATCAATTCGGCGCGAAGCGCCGAAAAATTTTTGAAGTTTCATCTCTCTAAAACGCATTTTTGCATGACAAAAACTAACGAAATCCGTGCAGAAGATAAGGATTTTCAATTGTAGTGAAGTTCTATACCAGATTGGCGACAAAAATGCTGCAATTGGTGCGGCGCGGCTTAAACATTAATAACAAGTAAGAATTAAATCAATTCGGCGCGAAGCGCCGAAAAAATTCTTGAAGTTTTACCTCTCTAAAACGCATTTTAAACATTACAAAAATTTTCCACAAATGCCAACCAAGCCCAAAAATTTTTTCCATTCCCTAAAATTTTGGTTGACAAATAGACCAAAAAGTGGAAAAAACGATGATGGGGGAATCCCAGAAAAATTTTTTGAGCTTAAAAACCCATAGGAACGGGCGGGGCTGTTAAATGACGTGTTTTTGGGCTTTCCGCATCGTCCTGCACTATTTATGTAATAAAAAAGTGTTTTTTTCTGAAATTTTTTCTTACGTTTTTGACGAAAAAAATGCTAAAGTAAGTTGAGAATATGGTACTTTCAGGATACTATCAAATAAACTTAAGAAGAGCGGATTTTTTTGCTCAGTACTCAGAACATGTTGGAAGAAAGCGCGGAAAAAATATTCATCCGACTACGATCAATATTACAAAAGCTACGGGTTTCGTTAATTAGCCTCTTTTCGACCAACTCAAGCATCTACTCGACCTAAGTAGAAGAAGAAGAGGAAGAAGAATAAAGAAAATTTTATTACTAATACCAACTGTTAAAATACAAAATGACAAGATACACAATAGAGTAGATGCACAGGTGGGCAATGCCGCGTCACCAGCGCCACCGGGTGGCGCCAGAAGGCACTTCGGTACCTTCAGAACCCCAGCTGGGTGGCGCCAGAAAAAATAGTTTTTGATTGGGGGATGTAGAATTCAATGACCCAAAAATAGAAAAGTGAGAAAAGGATACAACCAACCAACTAGCAAACCAACCAACCAACTAACCGGCCAACAAACCAGCCAGCCAAACAACCAACCAACCGGCCAAACAACCAACCAACTAGCCAACCAACCAACCAACTAGCCGGCCAAGTAGCCAGCCAACTAGCCGACCAAACAACCAATTAACCACCTACCCAACCAAACAACTAATCAACTGGCCAAACAAACAACCAACCAAACAACCAACTAGCCAACCTTTCAACTAACGGGCCAACCAACCAACAAACTAGCCAACCGCTCAACCAACCAACTAGCCAACCAACCAACTAGCCAACCAACCAAGCAACTAAGCAGCCAACTAGCCAACCAAACAACCGAACAACCACCTACCCAACTAAACAACTAACCAACTGGCCAAACAAACAACCAACCAACCAACTAGCAAACCACTCAACCAACCAAGTAGCCAGCCAACCAATCAACTAACTGGCCAACCAAACAACGAACTAGCCAACCGCTCAACCAACCAACCAACCAGCCAACCAACCAACCAACCAACCAACCAACCAACCAACCAACCAACCAACCAACCAACCAACCAACCAACTAGCCAACCAACTAACCAACCTCAACAAAAGGGACCCGGGTACTTTCAGGACCAAAATCCGTTGCCCAGGTATGAGTAGATGTAATATATAATATTCAATACAATAAATATATTCAATATATATAATATTCAACACAATACACAATACACAATACACAATAGATTTTGAAGATTTGAAGATTTTGAAGATGTAAAAAATTTGAAGATTCAAACAGCTGAATGCAGAATCATATGTAGATACCCAATTCACGTCGATATAAGCATCTATACATCGACCTAAGCATTTATGCATCTACCTAAGCATCTATACATCGACCTAAGCATCTATACATCGACCTAAGCATCTATACATCGACCTAAGCATCTATACATTGAACTGAGCGGGAGCGACCTCGACCTAAGCACCTTAAAACACCTTTTCAGACATACTAAGCCTAAGCCTAAGTATATTAGAAGCAAAAACTTAGATTTTCCTATATCTTATCAAGTAAAACCGAAAAAACATCCAAAAAATGAAAATTTTTTCGAATGTTTTCAAATTTCAAACAGCTTTCCGCGCCTTTTTTCTTTTTTCTCCTTCATTGCTATGCTTTTTTCCATAATTTCAACCCATATTATTTATTTCTGACAAATGTGTAAGTCCTTGGATCGAACCCTTTATATGTCCCAACCAACACTCAAATCGACAGTTGCCTGCAATTTTGCAAGTATGGCTCAGATTTTCACCAAATTTTTTCTCCGCTTCAATTTATCATGTTCTATCAGTTTAGCACAAAAATTTTGGCACTCCGTATTCATTTTGCTCCTTTTCTAAGAGTGCCATATTCTTAACTTTAGCCAAAATGCTTATAATGCGCGCGAAGCGTTAATTTTTTTAACTTTTCTTGCAATAAAACGATAGAAACCGCCAAAATATGGAAGAAATCGGTGCAAAGCGCCGAATTTTTAGATTTTACGTCGCAAAACAACATCATGTAACCACCTTTTTTCTAGCGGTTTGGTTCACAAAGTAAACCATTACCCAAAATTTTTTTCCACATTCCAAATTTTGTTTAACATTTGGGGGGGGGGGTCTGAGCGCTTATCTCAAAAAACCGCACCAACGTTTTTTTGCAGAATCCAAAACGAGTTTTTGAACATTTTGTTATTAAAAATTTAGTGTAGTGGAATGAATATAACGATCAGCAATATGTTATATCTCCTAAAACTGCATTTTCAGGCCTTCACTAGTGCACTTAGCCGATTTCTAGACTCATCAAAGAATAAAAACTCAATAATTTATCGAAATGGCGCGAAGCGCCGGAAAATTACGAAATTTTACCTCTCTAAAACGCATTTTTGCAGTAAAATTTATGCAATCGGCGCGGCGTGGCATAAACATCAATAGCAAATAATTAAATCGACCAGTAAATTTTTGAAATTTTACGTCTGAAAAGCATTTTCGCATTACGAAATTGCCCGAAAATCCTAACAGAAGATAAGAATTTTCAATTCTATCAAAGTTCTAGAACAATCTGTCGATAAAAGTGCAGTGATCGGCGCGGCACGGCTTTAGCATCAATAACAAATGTAAAACTAAATCAATCTGGCGTGAATCACAGGATAATGTCGAAATTTGGGCTCTCTAAAACGCATTTTTGCATTCCGAAAATTGTCCAAAAATCCGTGCAGAAGATGAGGATTTTCAATCTTAGTAAAGTTCTAGAACAAGTTGTCGATAAAAGTGCTGCGATCAACATGGCGCGGCCTAAACGTCAACAACAAGTTATGTTTTGTCATTCCCATATTGATCTCATATGTTTCTATTTGCGTGCGCGTTTTAAATTATTGGGTACTTAAACTGTAATATTTAAAGTAACTCAGCGAATAAATATTATTTATTATTATTATTAACAAGTATAAGATTAAATCAATCCGGCGCGAAGCGCTTCGAAAATTTTGACATTTTCGCTTTCTAACACGCATTTTTGCATTACATAAATTGACCAGATCTGTTCAGTAGATAAGGATTTCCAATTATAGTGAAGTTTTAGATCAAGTTGTCGATAAAATTGTTGCAATCTGGCGCGAAACGCCGGAAAATTTTGGAATTTTATTCTTATAGAACGCATTATTGCATTACAAAAATTTTCCACAATGTTAATCAAGTCCAAAATTTTTTTCCATGTCTCGAAATTTTGGTTCACAAAAACCTATTGGAAAAACTGTGCATGCAACCATATTACCCAGTTCTTGAACATATAGCCCCAGGGGAATTCCCCCCTTCGCACTAGAGTCGTAAAAATGTCTTTTAAGCTAAGCTTTTCACATCGTCCTGCAGTCTGCACTCCTAGAAACGATTTATATTTCTAAAAATTCTTTCTATCTTGTCACCAGGACAGTATCCAGGAAGGAAAAAATTCATTAAGGGGCTATATTCTTAAAACCTTTTTTTACCCTCAAAAAATCTTGCACCGCCAGAATTTTGGTGCTGCCCACCTATGCCCCCCATCGAAATGAAGTATGAGAATGATTTTTTCTTACTCTTTCTTGCTTGTTTAGCCCAAAATCGCGAAAAATTTTCGGTGCCTCACGCCGAATTTCACAATTATAATCAAAGTCAATTTAGTCGCAAGCGCGCGGTTTAAACACTCCACTTTTAGTCTTTATACAACCTAAAGCGTATTTTGCATCTATGTCGTCCGTTTTGCACAGGTTTTATGCAGAAAATGAGATTTGTATAAGAGGGTGTCCATTTGATTCTCATCATATTTAAGGTATCTGCAGGCTCGTATCCAGGATTTTGTTTCAGTGGGGGGGGGCATGACCAAAATTTTTTAAAAAACAGTAGGGGGTCCAAAGGATGAATAAAAAAGGCGTTTCACGATCACTATAGCTGTACACTCTGTAAATTTTGCTACCCAGATGCCTTAAATATGGTAAGAATTCAATGGACAACCCCTCTTGAACAAATCTCATTTTCTGCATAAAAACCTGTGCAAAACAGTAGACAGATGCAAAATACGCTTTAGGCTGTATAAAGACTAAAAATGGAGTGTTTAAACCGCGCGCTTGGGGCTAAATAGACTAATTATTAGTAAGAAATTCGACGCGAAGCGCCGAAAGTTTTTTGCGATTTTTGGCTAAAAAAGCAAAGGGGAGGGAGTAAAAAATCATTCTCATATTTCATTTCGGGGGTGGGGGCACATGCCCTTCTATCTTTCCTGGATACGGGCCTGGGCATCTGGGTAACAAAATTTACAAAGTGTACAGCTCTAGTAGTCGTAAAACGGATTTTTTGATTTGTTCTCTAGTCCCCCTTATGTTTTTAGAAAATTTTGGTTGTGCTTCCCCTGAAACAAAATCCTGGATACGGGTATGCTTGTCATCATACATGTAGCAGGGGGGATGGGGGATTTCCCTACCCAAAGTCGGACTTCCCCCATCCCCCTCAAAGCCAGAAGATTTTTTACCCCCCCCTCGATTTTTAGAAAAAGTTGAATTTTTTGGCCGTTTTCAGGCGTTTTTGGCCGTTTTTGTCCAAAAATTAACGGTCATTCACTCCCCCCATAATGGCCGGGACCCCACAAATTTCGAGCTGTTACATGTATGCTTATCACGTTCCGTTTGCGGCTGAAAAAAGTTCAGATATGCTCAAGACGTTCACACAGACTTGTTTTAGGCTTTACTTACATGCAATGAAATGTCAAAATCTGCTCAATCTTTGCAATTTCCACTTTAGAATGATCTACATAATGTGTTGGAACGTCAATATCCGCGCGAATCACCGAATGTTTTAAAGTTTTTATCCAAGAAAGACTGAAAAAACGCTTAAACGCGAGCTACGAATCTTTTTGTAGGCTTTAGTCATCTGAAGAAGTCTTTACAAAATCGCCGAAGTTCGAGATTTTTTTTAGTTTTGACGCTTAGAAGACAAATCGCTAATTTCTTGGGAATTAGAAGTTTCGCACGCAATGCATGCCAAGCGCGAAGTTTTTTGATATTTGCATACCAGAATGACATAACTGACGCTTGAATTTAGGTAGGTTATTTGCATACTTTTGACTTTGAGTTTCATTGTTCGAAAATGTTTGAAAGTAGCTATATTGATAATGGCGCCAAAAATTTTAGTAACTAGGAGGGGTTGTCGGAGCATGTGGTGCACACAGCACATCTCAACTATATATTTCAGGCCTGTATCCAGGATTTTGTTCCTAGGGGGGGGCACGACCAAAGTTTTTTAAAAACCTAAGCGACATAACAAAGGATTAATGAAAAAAGACGTTTTAAGACTACTAGAGTTGCACACTTTGTTAATTTCGCTACTCAGATGCCATAAATATGGTGAGAATCCAAGGGACACCTTCTCTCCTCTGACTGGGAGAGGGGTTCTGGGGTGGCGCGCTCAAGCGCCCCAGCGAGGTCCTGGCAGAGCCCTGGAAAATTTTTTTGTAAAGAACACTTCAATTTTGAATCGTATGGTCAAAGTTCATCAGCAAATTCATAATCATCGCCAAAAAATTGTTGTCATCCTTGCTTCTTGAGCAAATCTCATTTTCTACATCCATCATTTAACAGAGACATAGATGCGAAATACGCTTTAGGTTGTTTAAGGACTGAAAATGGAGTGTTTAAACCTCGCGTTTGAGACTAAATAGATTCTAATTATTATTGTGGAATTCGGCGCGAAGCGCTGAAAATCTTTTGCAATTTTCGGCTAAAAAAGCAAAGGGGGAGTAAAGGAAAAAATTATTCTTTGATTTTATTTCAGGGGGCACGTGCCCCCTATCCCACCTGGATACGGGCCTGACTATATTACGTATATGCGTATTTAACGTTTTCTAGACTAGCCCTAGAATCGAGACCGTTTTTTGCGCTTACTTCTTTGACTCTGTGTAGCCATGAAGGAGCACGTTCCAATTATTGAAATAAATCGTGTAAATATTCACGAGTTGCTGCCGCACATTCGTGCTTCGATCAGTGCGGCCTATTTCGTTGCGTTGGATTGTGTAAGTTGCAAAATAAATGTAAGCATAGGTGGGCTCAAAAATTTGAATGGGGAGTTGGCTATTTCTAGGAGGGGGCTTAATGGCGTTCTATTTTTGACGAAAAATGGAAGTAAAAATATTAGTTTTGAGGGATGGGGAGACGACTCATTTCGCATGGGGATCTCCCATCCATCTGTTAAACGTAATTAAGAAAGTGAACAAAAAACAAATATTGATACTTAATGTTCGGTAACTATGTTTAATTGAATTACGCCATTGAAGGCATTTATCAAGCTATACCTGTTGAATGATTTCTTGATTTCTTTCATTGAACTTTATTTTAAATGTTTATGAGGAATCTATTGAATCGCGTTTCAATTGGAGCTCATATAAATCTAAATACTTCGAAACAGCATGGATTAATCTTTAATATGCATCGTCGTAAACGTACCTTATTTTATAAATTATCAATTTTTTATAGATTACTTTCAACTTTATTTGTATTAATTTAAATAATTAATTAATGTTTCGTTTGGGAGGAAATCGAGTCATTTCCAGCTAAAACTTGGACCATATAATAAAACTGATCACATCCACCCGCTTAAATGAGACATCATCAGGTGCCTAACGCATTTCGCAAAACGCTAAGATTTCAAGTATGTCTACTACTTTATGTGGGGTTGAATGTTCAGAGTTCAAACTCCAAAGATAACAGACCCCACGCGAAATCGGTCTGAATACCATTACCATCACAATTTGTTTGCAAATTGTTTGATGACATTGGTCAGTGATTGGCAAGGACGTCGAAAGATCATTTTTCGCTTAGTATATACTGGTATGCATTTTGGTTTAAAAAATATTTTAAAATTTCGAAAAATTTAGTCCGGGATAATTTTGTTAGTTGCTCCCGATGGACTACAAAACTACCTACATGTCTTTCTATTTGTACGTACGCATAAGTTTGGTCATTAATTACATATTAGCATGTATGGAATTCCATCTATTATACTACTCTACTCCTTTGACAGTTACACAAAAACATCTGATCTATTTACGTCCAGAGACGTATGCAGAATTTTTTAGGGGGGGCGGTCCAAAAATTGGTGACTATATTTTGGGATATGCTCGGAGCAGATGAAATAAAGTGCATTTTCTGACGTTCTCAAACATGCTCTATTCATTGAGCTCGTAAAATCAAATTTTTCGAAAAATTTTATTTTCTCGCAATAGACTATGAAAAATGACGTTTTTTGGCCGCGCTTGAGCTAAACTTATGGAAATTTTCCGTCAGAAAGATGTCAATTTTTATTATTTTCCATGCATTATATATCTTATCTTTCCGAAATTTGAGCTGAGGGGGGGGCGGCTGCCGGCTGCCCCTTCTGCATACGCCCATGTTTACGTCCTAATAATGTTTACTGGCATAGCGCTGGTTTTCTCATTCCTTTTATTCGTCATTCGCATGTTTATTTCGTTAAGTCGGGCAACTTTATGATAATCAAATCTCTATGTCCGCCTTGTTTTTCTAGGAAATGAGTGGCCTAGGAGATCGAAAGAAGTTGAACTCTAAGTGAGTAGCTTACATATTTCGTTTTTTTGAATGCTACCTTATCTTTGTGTTGCTTCCTGAATAAACATTTGCAAAACTGAAAAAGAAATTGAGATGAAGGTAGACAAAATCGCATAATTTTTTTAAATACGGAATGAATACACACACATGAGGGTGTGGGCTTTGGGCCGTTTGGACCCCGAAAATTCGGCGGATCCCCGAATCGATAGACCCCGAAATTGAATTTTACAACTATTTTCTAGCAATTTTGCTTCATCGGACCCTTAGAATTTGGTTGCTGCCCACGTATGGATGAATAGGCTGAAGTAGCCTCCATCTTCTTAATTCACTTATACGGTTTTTTGCACGATGCATGCAAATAAAAAGTAGGCCGTGCAACTTTATATGAATTGTTTTGCACAGATTGCAAACCAAAAATTTTAAAAAAGGGGAAATCAGTATAAAAAGATAGGATAGTACAATTGTAGCTCTTCAAGGTAATTTTAGCGACAAAGTTAGGTATTAAAGCATCAAAAAATAGACAAAATATATACATAAATAAGATCAATTTAATGCTGGGTCTAAATCGCAAAAAAGTGCCAAAAATTTAATTTTGGAGGTCTACCGGACCATGAGTTTACCAGAATTTTCATGTCCATTAGTTTGGGAATTATGAGGGAGTAATAGTGTTTTTTTGTTCAAGGTCCGTTTGTACATGTACAAAGATGGTCCCTAAAAGTCTTTGTACCTTTTGTACACGAAATTTTTTGGGTACTATAATATGGTACAGTAGCGATTTAAGTATGGCAAAAACAGAGTTGTTCGACTTTTGGTAGTGTATTTTAGCTAATTTCTGGGTTTCTGAGGGCAAAAGTCACTAATAGTCGTCTCAAAACGGCGCGAAGTGCCGGAAAATTTTACATTTTTCCTGTCAAAATGCAATTTCTGACATTATAAAGATATTTAGAATACACAATTACTCATTTCGGCGTGAAGCGCCAAAATTTTTTGCGAAATTCGCCCTTTAAAATGGCAGGGAACCTCCCATCCACACCTGGGCGTGAGGGGTATGCACCCCGAGGAACCAAACTACCCCCCAGAAATCAAAATACCCTCACCAGAATTCAATTTTTGAAATTTTTTCGTCTTTTTCGCAATTTTTTGATGCCAATGGATAGTGTTCGATGAAAAACGTCGAAAAATGGCGTTTTTTCGCCATACCACCATTTTTAAGGTAATTTTTTTGATCTTCGAAAAATCTTGCACCCAGTGATCGACCGGGTAATTCCGCCCGGACCGGGTCCGGCCGGTCATAGTAGCTCTGGGCCCGGGCCCGGCTGAAAACCACCGGGCCTCAACCGGGCCTCAAATAATTATCGTTAATATTTTAGACGTTTACTATTTCAGCTGTTGTCCGTATTTCTTACGAATTTGCTAGCCTTTGATTCTATTTAAATCCATTTGCCTTTCTTCTGCCCACCTGCTCATTATCATATACTTGTCAACTTCATATGTGCATTCATCTTCTATACAACGCTTTCAATCAGAGGCGTAGCTAGGATTATGGTTCGGGGGGGCATACAAAAAAAATGTTTTAAGACTGATTTTGCATAACGTTATGTACCTATGATAAAATTGAGTTTTTCGACCTTTAGTAGTGTAGCCTAGCTGATTTATGGGTTTCTGACAATCAGAAATACAAAAATTTTAATCAGCGCGAAACGCCGGAAATTTTGAAATTTTTACCGTTTTCATGTAGAATTTACGGTCTATTGACAAACGGTTCGGAAATCATAAGAGGCGCAAAGCACTAAGGAATTTAGTAATCTTTTACTGTCCATAACATTTTGTAGCCTGTGAATACTAATATTCTGTGATATTTGGCCTGATTTAGGCTATTAAACGCAATGCTGAAGCTTTACAAAGAGAAAAAATAATAACCAGCAGCGCCATGCGCCGAAAAATTTTGACGTTTTAGCTCTTTAAACACAATTTATACCGCTAAAATCATCCAGAACAGACAAATTAATTTCGGCGAACCCTTTTTTCCTTTTCGTCCTGCCAAAACTCGCTGCACATGTACAACGAGATTTTACGGCGAGGGTGCGGTGGCGCGCTCAATCGCCCCCTAGAAAATTTTGTAAAAAAAGCACTTTAATGTTAAATACTATCGTTAAAATTTTCGCAAAATCGGCCTGATCTCGGTTCTAAATTAAGCCCACAACACTTAAAATTGACGAAGTCCTACATTGTACAAGATTTCTGAGCTGAAATGCGCTTTTCGACCTCTGCTAAGTATAAAGCGCAGCAAAGGGTGCTGCCAATAAGATATAAAAAAGATGTATCAATGGCAATTTTGTTCTTATCAATTTCAGGCCCATTTGTAGCCTTCTTATTAACAAGATATAATTCAGAAAACAGAAAATGCGCAAAAACATAAGAAAATTTGGCCATTCCTTTCATTTAAAATAGGATTATGTGTCCTGTCCTTGTAAAGAAAGACAAACAAAGCAACAATAAATTTAATAAAGACTCGGCGCGAGGCGCCGGAAAATTTTTGACGTTTTTGCCTTTCTTAACTCAATTTTCTGCACACAATTATTACACTCGAAAAATCAACAAAATTTCTGAAAAATTTCGGGGGGGGGGGTATGTGCCCTCAATACTCACACTAGCTACGCCTATGGCTTCAATACGTGTCCTATCCTATACATTACACAATTACAATTGACGTCAATGTACGCTATAGTTTGAGTTCTAAAATCCAAACAGCATATCTTCTGTCCGACCATATCATAGTCGCTGTTATGTCTGAATGCATAAATTTGATGCTCAATTTCCTTTAAATATCTACATGAAAGCTTGTGCTCTTTCAAACCGTGTTTAGTTGCACGTGCATTTTAATAATGGAATTGCGCGCTATTGTATTAAAAACTTTGTTCTTGCTTGAATAATGCTACCAAAATCCTTGCTAACTAATTTATTTTTAGAAAGATTAAATAATTAACAGAACTTAGAATTCATAAATCTTCTTGAAAGAGCAGTAAGCCTTGCGTTTGACAAATGACAAATGTAAAGTCGGTCTAAATATGTATCTAATGCATAACATAATATTGGAAGCAAGGCATGTTGTTAGTATATAAGCCCGGGCCCGGTAGCAAAGCCCGGGCCCGGTATTTTTAGAGCCCGGTCGATCACTGCTTGCACCCCAGAATTTTCTTGCTGCCCACGTATGCTCCCATCCATAGTTTCGAGCCGTGACATACAATTATATGTTAAAAAGATTAATATTCAGAGACGCAGATAATTACAGGTCATTGAACAGTATTTTTCTCGATATTAGTCGCGTACGACCAGCCTGGTCTGCATGATTCGATTGCCTGCATATTTTTATTATACGATAAAAGCAAAGTCACATACAAAAAGCACGATAGGCGCACGCTTACAGTTAGATACACAAATAATGAACTGTACAAGAAATCGATCAAGTAATCACTTGTTCACTTAATACGATGGTTATCAGATTATAAGGACGCCGACATGGAATTTATTGCAGAAGTACTAAAATAGATGGATTTACGTAAAATTTTTTATTTTCTTAACTACACAGTTCATTGGTGAATTATCACGCGAAATTTTTAATTTTTTCGCACCATCAAAACTTATTAGAGAATGTCATATTCTTCATAGCTATGTACATAAGCACGCTAGCGCAATCTAAGCCGAAGCAAATTAGCTCAAAAATTGAATTGCTGCGTATAATATTGAAGCGAAATATTGCATGCATATAAAAATGGCATCGATTCAATATACAGGGTGTCCCACATAGATGAGCGGCACCAAAGTTGGGGGGGGTGCAAGATTTTTTCAAAGGTTAAAAAATGGCCTTAAAAATGGTGGTATGGCGAGAAAACACCATTTTTCAACAGCATCAAAGGATTGCGAAAAAATAAAAAAATTCAAAAAATTGAATTATGGGTAGTATTCTGCTTTCTGAGGGTGTATACTCCCAAAACCTCCACGTCCACATCCCATCCAAGTGTGCAATATTCATTTTCGCAATCTCCATTAATAATTATATTTTAGTGATTTTTGAATATACTTTGAAGGTTCAATAGGATACTAACTGGCGAGGTTTGACTGATTTAACTTTTTCATGGTGTAAACTGCACATGTTTGTGTAAACCGTAATTTTACAGCTTGTTCCGCTTAACTATCGAAACTGAAATCCCGCCTCGAGTCAATAAATTCTTTAATATTTTAAAGAAATTGTCACGACGAACATAAAATATTTATCAGACTGTCGACTGGCGATGTTTGACCTAGGTTGGTATGCATAATGTTTAAAATACAGCATTTTTATAAAACTACATAACTTTTCTTCGCTGCGCAAAAAGTGTCGCATTGACTTTTGGCAGCGATTTCTAAATAACCGGTTTGTGTGAGTCTTTTCAACAAATTTTCTAATGAATCACCAGCATTCATTTACTTAAAACTAATTATCTTCCATTGTTTAAGTGCCTTGAATTATGGGTCTTGCATTGATCGCGAAATGCATGAAGTTCACATGAAAGGACCACAAAAAATCTGAGCTTTACACAAATTTGGGCGGTTTACACTACGAACAAACAAGCGATCAAACCTTGCCAGTTAGTTTCCTATTGCATATTCCAACTAAACCCACAAAATTATTGAAAATCATAATTATTAAGGGTTATTACAAAAAACGCGTTGCATGTTACGTGGGACATTCTGTATATATATTATATAGAAAAGCTAAGAATACATCTCAAAAATCTGTTGTCGACTTCAATTTCTATCAAATCAAATTTTTCGATCGCCTGCCTCGATTTAGAATGACTTTTATAGGATTTTCAATTTTCAAACTTTATGTACAAGGTGATGAATAACAAAAAAATTAACAAGAATCAACCAATATGAATTTTTGATTCGAATCATCGTTCGAAAATTCGTGTTTCAAATTGGCCAAAAAATAGAAACTTATGTTTAAAATGACGTCTCACTTCCAATACACAGAATTACCTAATGACAATCTATGTAACAATATACTGGAAGAACACACACAAGCGTGGGATGGGTCTGGGGGTTCTAGAACTCCCGAGAATCAGGCGGATTCTCCAAATCGATGGACCCCCAGAATTGAATTTTTGGTGCTATTTTTGGCAATTTTGCCCCATCGGACCCCCCACTATATGGTCGCTGTCCATGTATGCATGAGATGCTTTCTGATCCTCTGATCCTTTAATTATATTGAACAAATGATTATGTGTGGGCAGCAGCGAAATCCTGGGGGGGTCCGACGGGGCCAAATCAATAAAAATAACAACAAAAATTTAATTCTGGGGTACAACGATTTGCGGAGGTAGTCCGCCAGATTATCGGGAGTCCAGACCAGACACGCACGTGAGTGGGGATCATTGACCCCATAATGAAAAATAGGAAGTTTTCTAGAGAAAATGACGCAAAACAAATGCCAAAAATGGATGAAAAATAAAGATTTTTTTCAAAAAGTGCTTGAAATTGACCAGAAACTCTGCAATAACGTAGCTTTAACGCTATGTTAGCATTTAAACCAGTTTTTGAGGTCATTTCAGCTAAAAAAGCTCAATCTTTGACCGGCATACCCCCTCATATTGGCCATGCTGTGTATTTATGGTCCAGAATACAGCCAGACGCCACCATACGTGGGCAGCAAGAAAATTCTGGGGGGGCGCAAGATTTTTTGAAGGTCAAAAAATGGCCTTAAAAATGGTGGTATGGCGATAAAAACACCATTTTTCGACGTTTCTCATCAAGAACTATACATTGGCATCAAAAAATTGTGAAAAAAAACAAAAAAAATTCAAAAATTGAATTCTGGGGGGGGTATTTTGATTCCTGGGGGTATTTTGGTTTCTGGGTGGGAAGGTGCATACCCCCCAAACCCCCCACGCCAAGGTGTGGACGCCACACTTTTGCGAGATGATTACTATTGAAATGGTACCGATTCGCTCATTATTGAAATATCTTAGACGCGTAACTGACAAATATTACAATCCATTGAAAAAACGGACAAGAAATCGCAAACGGATTGACGGATCCGCGGTAAAACCGTTTATAACCGTCGCTGTCCTATCAAAATTAGCGACGCACCGTCACTAACCAATAAGAATTAATCGCCTTGCGGCGACGCCTTGTGCAACACAAGCTTTGCGATGACGTCAGAGATGTGAACGGAAGGCGCGAAAATTGGCAAGAAAAACAGAAACGGCGCGTTCGTTTCCTTGTTGTGGCCATATTCGGCGCTGGGCGCCGATTTTCGACGTTCGGCGTCAATGCTACTGATGATCAAAAAAGGGAAACAAACGCCAAACAGACAGCCGCTCATAAAAATGTCCTAAAAATATTGAAAATCGAGTACAAAGATAAGGAGCAGACATGATTTTTCGGAGGACAAAAAAACAGTAAAAATGTAATTATTTTTCACATAATTGAAAATTTCATGTTCTGCTTTCTTTTATAATGACAAAGTATGGTTTAAGCGAATTAAAATGTCAAAATTTCTCGACTAAATAAACCATCTTTTAGTGCTTCGCAGCAATTCGGTAATTTAATGTGCTGTTTGTCAAAAGTATTAAATTAACCTGAATATAATGAAGAAATGGAAAAATTAAAGCGAACAAAATTGGCAATGTTTGTCTTCAGAAAGTAACAAACTTATGTTACAGACGACATGAATGACGAAATTACTTAATGCTTTTTCTAAGGGTAGCACTCGCTAATCGCTAATTCTATTCGAAAACGTTAAAAAAACCACAATTTTCTAACCTGACCGATTGAAAAAGCTTTTTTATGTATATGCTTTATTGTCAGCGATTCAATATTGGTTAAAGTTCACTACTAAAGGTCGAAAAACGTTGTTTAAGCATTTTTGGTATACAAAACATCTTACTACCACACCTGGACGTGGAAGGGGCTTCGGGGGATAAGCAACCCCGAGAAACCAAAATCCACCCCCAGAATTCAATTTTTGAAAGTTTATTTTAGTTTTTTTCAGCATTTTTTTGTTGCCAATGGATAGTACTCGATGAGAAACGTTTAAAAATGGTGTTTTTTCGCCATACCGCCATTTTTAAGGCTATTTTTTGACCTTTGAAAAATATCGCACTCCCTAGAATTTTGGTGCCGCCCACCTATGATTACTACACAATATTATAGTGCACTGGAATTTGCTAAACCTACCTATTAACGCACAAAATTTATAAATAATTAAAGGTAGTACCGTCATAATAGTACACTGAAATCTTGTATAAAGAACGTTGAAGTAGCAAAAATATCCATTCTAGCCAGGCCCGTATCCAGGAGTCACCTAATAGAGGAGGGCGGACTGAAAAGGAATTGGTTTATACTTCGGAAATTCCACTAAGACAGCTTAAAAAACCGCATTTTCTGACGTTTAGAAAAAATTTCTCTTCTCAAAATACTTCTCAAGTGGCGCGCGAAAATCGGAAGCTTTCATGGCAAACAGACGCAGTTTTTCCAACTTTTCATGTATTATCGTACGTTTCAAAATGTTTATTTCGGCAAAAATCGAATTACCTCTAACTCAATTTTTATATTCAAGCGTTCTTGGGCAATTTAAGTTTATCCATTCTTTTTTTCTAAAAAATAATCCTCATACCATCTCGTTTTAATATTAATTCATTTTGTCTAATTACAAATATACGTACAGACCAGTATCCAGGGGGTAAAGGAGGGAATCCTCCTTGTTAAATTTTTTAAAAGAATTTTTAGCTATGAAATTATATATGTTTTTGACATTCCCCAGCGTGAAAAAGCTAAAAATTTTCAGCGCTTAGCGCAACTAATTCATTCGATAGAACTATTTACTACATATTTAAATCTTTTACGAGATGAAATTTTTCGCGAAATCAAATTTATTGCATTTCTTATCTTTAAAAAAGGTGCAAACTTGAGTATAAGTGCATGAAAACGTCTAAATCTCCTGGCGCGTTGCGGCAGATATTCCTGCATCGCTAATCGTTGGAAACCTCTGAAGCATAGGTGGGCGGCACCAAAGTTCTGGGGGGAGGGTGCGCAAGATTTTTTCAAAGGTCAAAAAATGGCCTTAAAAATGGTGGTATGGCGATAAAAACACCAATTTTCATCGTTTCTCATCGAGCACGATCCATTGGCATCAAAAAATTGTGGGAAAAACGAAAAAATTTTCAAAAATTGAAATCGGGTTGGGGGGCATACGTGGGCAGCAAGAAAATTCTAGGGGGATGCAAGATTTTTTGAAGGTCAAAAAAATGGCCTTAAAAATGGTGGTATGGCGATAAAAACACCATTTTTCGACGTTTCCCATCAAGCACTATCCATTGGCATCAAAAAATTGCGAAAAAACGAAAAAAAAATTTCAGAAATTGAATTCTGGGGGTATTTGGATTTCTGGGGGGGTATTTTGTTTCTGGGGGTGCATACTTCAAACCCCCACGCCCAGGTGTGGTGGGGGGTATTTCGGTTTCTCGGAGGGGGGATGCATACCCCCCAAAATCCCCATGCCCAGATATGCTCTGAAGTGAGCTGAAAAGAATATAAAAGAATAAAAATATGGAAAAATTCCGGTGCTCTATGCCACATATGAGTTCTATTGCTTACCTTCGGAAGCTGCTAAATTAAACTTAAAAAAATGTTGAAAATTTCCAGCGCTTTGCGCCAGCTATTATCAATGCATTGCTTATATTCTGAATGCAGCAAAATTGAGCTTAAAAGGGCAGAAATGTCAAAATGTTCTGGTGCCTACCGCCAGAAAACTTAAAGTGCATCTAAAAGTTCGCAAAAACAGGTTTTTAGGGTCAGTAGCTTTGAGCTAGTTGGCGCAAAATTTTTAAGAATTTATTGCATTATTATTTATGTCCACTTTTTGCCCTCTAAAGCGCTCAAAACCATTTGAACTCAAGTCAGACATAGAGAACATGTCGAATTTTACCGGCGCTTCGCGCCGTATTAATCATTTCTCTGTTATTCTTGTTTGCAAAGTACAAAGATCGATGACAAAAACTAAAGTTGGGAAACTATTCATGAATTAGATAATAAATTAGTTCTGTAGACAGTTTGAACGATCTAGGATTTCCCTAGGGAGGCGGTACTCCAACTTTTCCAAAAATTATCAAAATAGACATAAAAATTTGCCCTTCACGCACGAAATGGTGCTTTCCCGGCGTCCGACGTTGTCTACTTTTTAAAAAAATGACTTTTGTGACAACTTTTATCAAAAAAGTTTGATATTTTCGACAATTTCGTGCGAAAAAATTATTAAATTTCTTTGACTTAGGCGAAAATCCGGCGCCAAGCGTCGAAAAATTTGTGGAATTTAGGCGGAAGGATGTTTAGAAGCTTGATTTATGGCTCGATTTCCTGTATTTGACGCTGAACCTCGAAATTCATTATAGAAGAAATCTATGCTTAAATAGCTGTTTCTGCACCTGTGTTTAGAAACCTATTTAATGAAGAGAAATGGTTTACATACTGCTAAGAAAATTAGTAAATGTCATTAATAGGTAACATCCGAAGCGAACCGCCGGAAAAATTTGAGAAATTATGATCATTGACGGCCGAAAATCATGGCAAATTACATGTATATTCTTTATCTCGCCAAGCATTTTTGGCCGATGGAAAGAGGGGGCGGCCGCCCTCCCGCCCTATATATGATTATGAAAAACAGTGAATTTTTTTAAAAATTTTTATCTGCATTGTATGTATAGAGCTCGTCGAGAAATGTTCAAAAATGCCTTTAATTTCACCTAATGGTTCTTGAGATATCCGACTTTAAAGCTTGCGAGTCCCCTACATACCTGGGCGTGTGGAGGGGGGGATTCGGGGGTATGCACCCCCGAGAAACCAGAATACCCCCCAGAATTCAATTTTTGATTTTTTTTCGTTTTTTTCCCGCAATTTTCTGATGCCAATGGATAGTGCTCGATAAGAAATGTTGAAAAATGGTGTTTTTACCACCATTTCCAAGGCCATTTTTTGTTCTTCAAAAAATCATTAACCCCCCCCAAAGAATTTAGGTGCCGCCCACCTATGGTCCCCTCCCCTGCAATAAAATCCTGGATACGAGGGCTGTATACATAACATGTATAGCACACAAGGGCTTAGGCAGGGGTGAGAGGGGATATTACCCCTACCTCAGACTTTGAAAAAGCGGGTACTGTCAGGCGATTTAGATGAAACATAAATTGCTGTTGGAAAAATTTTGGTTTTAATTGTGAAAAAATGCAGTTCAATTTATAAAGAATTCAATCAATTTAGTCAGATTACTCCAAAAGTATTATTTACCCTAAAACTAACACTTTTCAATTATTTATCACAGTGTAGTAAATTATCCACTTAATACATTGTTTAAAATCAGCATTTTTTCGAAAAAATACATTTTAGAATTGATTTCATCTACAATCTGATCCTAAAAATGAAATTTTAATATTCTTAAATAGACAACAGTATCAATATATTACATGCTAAAAGCGCATGCTAGGATCTCTGTTTACCGTGTGACTGTTTTTAAATTTCACCCCCTCTGGCCATCCATACCTTGCCCATCTATGATGTATAGGTAGGCCAAAATTTGGGGGGTCTTGGCTAGGTCGAAAAATTTTTGGAGGTTGAAAGAACGAAAAATTAAATGAAAGAGGCAAAAATCGCAATTTCGGACGTTTTTTATCAAGCTATATTCATCAGCATCACAAAATCGTAAAAAAAGGGTTAGTCATAGAAAATTAAAACCTAGTAGTCTGCAGATTTTTTCGATTCTTAAGGGCAAAACATACGTGTAACGGCTCAAAATTTGAGATGGGGATACCTGACTATTTTTAGAGAGGCTAGGTAAATGACTTCAATTTTTAGCCAAACATGGCAAACAAACATCTGAAATAGGCCAAAAAACATAATTTTTTACCAAAAATCGGACGGGGTAAAAAATTTTCTATTTTTTGGAGATGGGGGACGATAAGCTGTGGGTGGGACCCATACCTGAGCGTGGGGAGGATTTAGGGGGTATGCAGCCCCCAGAAACCAAAACACCAAAAAAACGAAACAAAATACCCCAGGATTCAAATTTTGATATTTGTTTCGTTTCTTTCACAATTTGGATAGTGCTCGATGAGAAACGTTGAAAGATGATGCTTTTTCGCCATACCACCATTTTTCAGACCATTTTTTGACATTTGAAAAAATGTGGCAACCCCCAGAACTTTGGTGCCGCCCACCTATGGTGGGGCCATGGGGACATAGTTGCACAAGGTCGAACTTTAAAGGAGGGGTGAAAATCAAAAAACATGGAGATAACAAAATGCTATGTAAAACGGAAAAACGGTCGTACACACACGTGGGCATGGGGAGGGGGTTGGGGAGTATGCGCCCTCCCAGAAGGCCGAATATTCCTCCCAAATTCGATTTTTGAATTTTTTTGTTTTTTTTCTATCAATTTTTTGATGCCAATGGATAGTTCTTGATAAGAAACGTTTAAAAATAGTGTTTTTCGCCATACCACCATTTTTTGACCTTTTGAAAAATCTTGCACCCCCAGAATTTGGGTGCTGCCCTCCTATGGTCGTATCGCTTTAAAACTACCGTTTTCGAGCATTTGCGGCAAACATATAGCCTTTTAAACTCACTAAGACAACTGAACAGCCTTTTTGGACTAAACATGGCTATTTAGCCCTTTTTGCAGCCGGAAAATAGCTATAAATCCTCTTGAAACTCAGAAAAAACAAGTAAGTACCTATATATAGCATTTCTGAACTTCCATGGTAATTTTTGAGTTCAAAAAAGGACTGTATAGTTAGTGTTCTGAGCACAGAAAAGGCTATGTAGCAACGTTTTTTCCGGCCAGAATGGCTATATAGCCATAAGCTCTCAAAAGCTCAATGGGGTAATACCCATAGGTGGGCAACACCAAAATTCTGGAAAGGTGCAAGATTAGTTTCAAAGGTAAAAAATGGTCTTAAAATGGTGGTATGGCAAAAAAACCCAATTTTTCAAAGTTTCTCATCGAGCACTATCCAATGGCATAAAAAATTGCGAAAAAAACAAAAAAAAATTATCAAAAATTGAATTCTCGGAAGGCATTTTGATTTCTGGAGGGAGGGTACTCGACCTTCTGGGGAGGGTGAGTACTTCCCAACCCCCCACCCACGTGTGGAAATACTCTCACCCCAACGCCCATGTATGGTGGGGGAATCCCCCGTTACATATATAGGGCAAAACCATGTACTCTTTACGATTGATGGTCCATCTGAACTAGTGAGCCATCGTTCCTATGTTGCCTTCTTATACCGCCTTACCATGTGTTGCGTAGCTAGCGTCAGCCATGTGCCGAAACCCATGAAATAAGGCCAGCTGCATTGTAAGCGATTCAACCGCCGGTCTAATGCAATACTTTGACTCATCCATACATACTCAAAGGCATATAACGAATAAAGCAAGCTCAAGTGCAAAAATTTAAGCGTCCAATTAAGCAACGGCACAGGGATGAGACCGGCAAGGTAGGTTTGCAAGAGAAATACCGTTTCTAACAAAATCGCATAACAAAAGTCAGCAATAGTGCGGCTTAAAAAGAAGAAAACCTGTCAATATATGCATAGGTACTTCTAGTTGTAATTTTAGAAAAAATATAGTGAAAAGTTGATGATGGGATTGAAATAAAATGTGGCTTATCAGAAATTCCACAAATTGGAAAGCTTGCTAACTTTGTCTCAAGTTAGTTACCATATTACCACTATTTATAAATCACAAATCATTACAGTTAGGTCCAAAGGTCCAAACTAGGCAATTCCCCCAAAGTTGAATGTTGCCTACACACCGGGTCCGTGTGTTTTCTCGTTTAAATACCGCAAGGGGTCGCTCGCTACCACACATGGACGCGGCGGGTTTGGGTGATTGTACCCCCAAGATTATAGTGGATCCCCAGAATTATATTTTTATTTTTTAATAACATTTTTGGCAATTTCACCCATCTTGACCCTCCAGAATTTTCTTGCTGCCCACATATAGTATAGTCGCTACTCCCAAGAGTTGGTCTCCGCCACACAAGTGCAGCTTCCCATCTATCGACCTCGGAGGGATGAAAGGCTGGATTGGCCCGAGCCAGCTACCCGTGAAAAACCTCGACTCAAGTCGGAGTCGAACCTGGGTCGATGCATTCAGAGGTAAAATGCGATACCAACTGAGCATCGAAGCTCCATTAAAGTTATCAATTTGAAGAATTAGAATAATTTCTGATAATAACTTATATAAGATATTACAAGCAAAGCATATTTCTTAAATCATTAATAACCATAAACGCAAGAGGAAAGAACAATGGATCAAATATAACGTAGCACAATTCTTGATTAGTCCAAAAAACGTAGCATATGTACTGCCCATAGTTACCTATTTCGTTCTTGGCTGGCTCCTCAAAACTTTCAACGCTGCAACAAATGACTGCAAAAGCAAGCCAATATCCAAGATTAGACAAAGGGGCGAACCCAAGATAAGTTGACCAGTAAAAATCACATTTTTCGACTCTTCAACGTGCCCTATCCATTAAGATCACAAAATTGAAAGTTCTATAAAAAAATCTGCCTGCTTTCTATATCTACAATGTCATAAATTAAAGCTTTTTCTCTTTAAGGATAACTGTACTTTTCAACGACAAAACGTGAGAAATGCGTACTACGACCATACATGGGCAGCAGCCAAATTCTGGAGGTTCTGGGTGGTGTAAAACTAGCAAAAATCCCAAAAAAACTTACCGAAAATTCAATTCTGGGGGTCTACCAGATTCTTGAGGCTAACGTTCCCGCCAAACAAATATAAAAAATTAAATAAAAATTGGACTTCCAGCTAAAACGCAGATTAAGAGCATTATATATACACATATGCACAATCATAGTTACTCATAGTATTCAATATCTTCAACAATACCTTAAAGGCATAGTAGCAACGACCCGGTCGCTTTTTTGAAATGCGGCATTCGCTATATCCTGAAACCATATAGCATTTAACAAGCGACTAAGGCTAAATAAGGGCAATATCCAAAAAGCATGCATAAGATTGTTCAAAGCGAAGCGAAAGTAAGAAAACCAAGGCGAATGTTCCACAAAATCATGTCCAAGTTGAAAGCGAGTGACACATGATAAAAGTTTGTTGATAAAGAATGCAATTGCTGGATAAAACAGCATATTCAAAGAGAATATGCAAATCAGGTTTAGTAGAATGCATTGAATCAATACGCGTAAAGCCTTGGGCTTGTTGTTAGGCGCCTGATGACCCGACTGTAATTTATGTTTTCCATTTTCAATGCGACGCAGTCCCAGAGTAGTAAGTCGAACCGATTTTGGAGCAACATTAACACTGCTAGTAGGATGAGAATCATCTAAAGGTCTAGGGGCTGAGGAGCCTTTCCCTGATATCGTATCATAGCCACTTGAATTGCCGATATAGAAAACTTTCCAACATCCACGCGTAGAATCGCATATTCCGTATAGGAAGAATCTTAAGGATTGAAAGAGCATAAAGCCTAAATCGTTTTCTGCGAATCCAGCTCGCAAAATCGTTATCAGATCTAAAAATTTTTGAAGTGAACAAGAATTATGAAATCAAAAATTAATTTCAAGAGATAACATTTTAAACGAATGCATTAAACATGCGCAATCCAGGATTCGGCCAAGGGGGGTGGCGGACCCAACATAAATTGGTCTATATCTCGGAACATTCGAAGGGATAGCTCGCAAAAACTTTTTTGACGTTTCTCGACCCGCTCTATTCGTTAAGATAATAAAATTCCAACTTTTTGAAAAAAATTTTTCACTTAGAAAGCTATATAAAAAGTGTCATTTTTTGATTGCACTTGAACCAAAATGATGGAAAATACTTCACATCCGGCGCGAAGCACCGAAAATTTGAAGGTTTTGCGACAAGCGCATTAATTGTTTTCATCTTTCCGATATATATATATATATATATATATATATATATATATATATATATATATATATATATATATATATATATATATATATATATATATATATATATATATATATATACACGAACAAGGGGACGTACTTAAGGGGCAGCCGCCCCCGTGGCCGGAAAAAATTTGTTTGATTGGTAAGATAATGCACGGAAAGATGTTAGAAATTGCATGTCTTTCTTAGTAACCTACAAATTTTCGGTGCATCGTGCAAAATGTAAATGAAGTATTTTCCATAATTGCCTCTAGCCTACAAGAAGAGAAAAATTTTTTTTTCAAAAAAATTCAGAATTTCATTATCCGAAAGGGCATGATGATGTAGGTCGGAAAATCCAGTTTTTCCAAGCTATTTCAACGAATAAATTCGAGATGTAAACCAATTAATGATGGGCCCGCCACCACTGCTTAACCGCATCCGGGATATGAGCCTGTGTGCGAAGGATGTTCAGCATACCAGCAAGGAACGACTGGGCGCCTGATCCCGCTCTCGGTCCAGGCCAAACCTAGCCCGGTCCAGGCCGAACCTAGCCCGGTCCCGGCCAAAAAGCGCCGGGCCTTTTAAAGGCAGAATAAGGAAAGCATGTTAACTTGTCATGAAGAAACAGTAGTCTTATCATTGATATTAGTTTGGATAATTTTCAAGTTAACATATCTCTGCTGCTTTAAAGTAGTTTCATTAAGCTTTTCATGAAATGTAATACAAGCAGACAGGTCCGTAACCAGGATAAATTCAAGAAAATTTAATTTTTCTTTCTATTTATTACTGATATAGAGCAAATTTATCATTTAAGCTGATTTTTCATCACTTAATCGACAAATTCTTTCTTATCTCTTGCCTTTGTACTTAATCATTGTGTTTTACAGAGAGAAACAATACATGATAATGAATAATTCGGCGCGAAGTGCCAAAAAATATATACTATGCATATCAAGCTCACATTGAGCGGTTTCGAGCGGGCTAGAAGACAAAAAACATATAAATAATAAATATGGCGTGAAGCGCCGGAAAAAGTTCAATGTCATAACTCAAATTTGAGCTGTTTTGAGAGAGCTAGAAGGCAGAAACAAGAGCTGAACAATGAATCCGGCGCACAGCGCCGGAAAAATTGACCTGCTCTCTAGGTCTTACTCAAATTTGAGTGATTTTTAGCGGTTCAGAACTCAAAAGTACGCTAAAAACCTGTTTTGACGGTGTTCTAGTCGCACTTCACAGAATTTCCATTTTTTCCCTTTGGGGGACCCTTAGGAGAAACAAAATTTTTCTTCCTATTTCGGTAGGTGGGTCGGCCTCCGCCCCCTGAATATGGGCCAGTCTCAGACTATGTCCGGCAGCTGAGTAGAAATGTATTTTGTAGATTAATATTGTTTTTCTATATATTTTACACATATTTTACTTATAGTCAGAAATGATGCATCACGGTTATTATTATATCGGCGTAATATTTCCGCAGGCAATAAAAGCTTACATTTCTCGTTCAGAGAAAGAAAAAATTTTGAAATAAATCAAACGAATTCGAACGAATTGACAAAGTATAGTAGAAAAAATTAGTAATCGACGCAAAGCACCAAAAAATTTGACGTTTGAGCAAATAGATAGCAAAAAAGGCCTAAAATAGCATCTTGTCTACGAATTTTTGCTCAAAATTACGCTAAAAACCTATTTTAGTGGTGTTTCAGACGCACTTCGCCAATTTTACATTCTGATAAACAAATTCTTTTCCCTGTTTAGGGAGGGAACCGCCTCCTGAATACGGGCCTGTAAGTAGATATCATTTTTCACTTAAATGAACTGCATCTAACAATAGTAAGAGAAGTAATTTCACGTAAATTTAACGAGATTTAATGTATTTCAGCACATAGCTGAGCAGATACTACACACTCCTATTTCGATCTAACATTTTATGTAAAACTGGGCTAAAAAATACCGCAATGATATATTCGTGTGAAAAATTGTTTAATTATTTCAAAAATTCAATTCTCACCCAGCATAACACTTAGGACAAAAATTTTTCGAGGAAGTATTCCTTTCACAATAACTAAAATATGTACATACTCCTGCATACGTTTTTTCAGACTAAGATCGTGAAGTTTAGAGAGGAGATTTCTGACAGCTTTTCTGTAGCATTTACAAAGGTTGAGGCCAAGGACAAACTTTAATGATACAGCAATTATAGGCAAATCTAGTAAAAATTTAAAAATACCTAAAATTCTGCGTAAAATACTGTAAATACCGTCACCTATCTCCATCCAAAAGTTCTGTTTCCTCAGTTTTCACCGATTCCAGTTAAACACGCTCTATATCAGCTTCATCGCATTTCTGCACTTCATTTTCAATCTTTTGCAATGCTGCGAACGTCTTTTACAATAGTCACTCAGCACAACGGTTTGTTTATATTGAGCATTGTGTTTAATTTGCATATAATTTTCTTTTAAAAGCAGATTCACTCCAACCTCAATATATTAAATCATAGTATGGTGAAGAAACATCTAAATTTTGGTGAATTTTCGCTGGTAAAGCTGCATGGTATATTTAACCCAGACAGCTGCTGATCGATGGACAACACCCTAAAAATTCACAAATAAAAACCTAATTTTTAAACAAAAAATAGTCTGAAGTAGTGCTATTTATCGAATATTTTTGTTGCCTTACCATCGTAAAAAAGACTTATGTAATAGTTTTCAAAGACGTGCTTATGCAGAATATCGTCAATTTGTACGAATGAGGATCGATTGATTAAAAATGCTCTAGTACGGTCAGGCAACATGACAAAAACATTATTTTAATTATTATTTATTATTTTTACCATTTTTATTATTATTGTTATTATTATTATTATCACACTTACCATTACGATTATTATAATATCATTCTTATTATTACTGAATTATTATTGAATTAAATTTAAATATCAATTTAAATATTTTTATTATTTTCATTATTATTTTGAATAGCATCATGAGAAATCATTTCTATTTTGTGTTGCTCAACAAGATTAACTAATAATCTAATTGCCTATTCTAAGGAACCAAAATTACAGTCAGCGAACGAACCTCCCCCGAAATGAATCATGACAATGACTTTTTCCTCTACTCCCCTTTGCCTTTTTAACCAAAAATCGAAAAAAACATTATCGGCGCGAACTGCCGAATTTCACAATTATAATCAGTCTATTTAGTCCCAAGCACTGTTTAAAGACTCTATTATTATTCTTTATACAATCTAAATCGTATTTTGCATCTATTTCTTCTGTTTTACACAAGTTTTATGCAGGAAATGCAATTTGCTCAAGAGGGTGTCCATTGGATTCTCATCATATTCAAGGCATCTGGGTAGCAAAATTTACAAACTGTTCAACTGTAGTGGTCGTAAAACATCGTTTTTGATCCATCCTCTAGTCCCCCTTATGCCAATAAAAATTTGGTCGTGTCGTGCGGTCCTCCCCTTCCCCCCAAAACGAAATCCTGGATGCGGCCTGAGAGTACAGTAGTACTTATCGTGATTTTATATTATTTGGCTAATACTTAATGCTTTGATCATACCGATACTCCTCTTTTCATCTGAATCATGGACTTCTACAAAAGCTCAACTACAAAAATGGAGGTATTTCAAATGTGATGCCAACGCACCATGAGCGGGCTCAGTCTACGTGATCGGAAAACAAATGACTATATACGGAAACTGTGCCTGAACCAACCAACCATCGAAACGCTTATAAGGCGCAACCGAATGCGATGGGCAGGACACGTTTGGAGAATGAACAGCAACTCCTGGCCTAAAATGACCCTAGAAGCACCCGTACCCAAAGCCTGGAAGGTGCATGAGAACGCCCTACGTAAAACATGGATGAAGCTGATTGAGGAAGACCTCTTGCAAATTCACTTAAACATACGAGATGGCGAAAATGCCGCTCAAAATCGCAAACTATGGGCTGCAATGGTTCGGGGTGCATGCGACTGTACAACGAAGGGATTGGCGATGCCATATCTACGCTAAAGACTTAAGTTCAAGTATTTAAATCTGCACTTAATTGGTGGGGCTAATGGGGCGAATATTAAAAAATTATCCGCCCTTGGGGCGAATAAGCGACGCCTACACTTTGTGTATAAGAATTTCGCGCTCTACTATGAACAGGTACCTATCTAGGTATCACGATCAATGATACGTTATTTCTGGAAAAATTTGATTCTCTTACTTTCAGTAGAATATTTTAGCCAATTCGAAGTTGCTTTTGACAATAAAAAACTTAATTAATATGGCACGAAGCGCCAAAAAATTTTGCAATTTTACTTTTCTAAAACGTATTTTTGCATTACAAAAATTGTTTAAATCCATGCAGAAGATGACGATTTTCAATTATAGTGAATTTCTGTAGCGAATCGTCGATAGCTGCTATCGGTGCGGCGCGGCCTAAACATCAATAACAAGTATAAAACGAAATCAATCCGGTGGAAATTGTTGGAATTTTACCTATCTAAAACGCATTTTTGCATTACAAAAATTTTCCACAAATACCAAACAGACTCAAAATTTTTTTCCATCTTAACAAAATTCTGGTTAACAAACACCAAAAAGTGAAAAAAGACGGTGGTTAAGCGCTACGCAGGATCATTTTCCGATCTGACTAAAGTAAAAATGAAAATCGGGTTGGCATTTTTGACCCGCACCCAACCCGCAAGAGTCAGAGTACCAGTCAACCCGCAGGGTCAAACCCGCAGCCCGCAAATGTCCAGGGGTCCGTCAGAGCCGACCCGAAAACAGCCGAGCATTTTCAGCAGCTTTTACTGAGTCGTCATAATGACAAGACAATTATCAAAGACGGCCAAAAATTTAATTCTACGTATTTTTAAGCGTCAAAATGGTTGTTTTTCTCGAATTTTACACCCAAAAAATCAGATTTAATTTTTTACAGAAATAATAGGCCTAAAGTAAACTGACGCTAAACTAAGACATTTTCGCCATTTTTGATCGTTTTGGACTTTAAGCACAGCCTTGTAGGAGCAAGCAATAAGTACCTACTTAATGAAATCTGATAGATTCGCAGTGAAACGGTGAAAATATTGGCATTTATCATCAGTTCCCATCAAATTTTACCTTTAAAGAATTTCATCTGCCGGAAAATTTTGACTTTTTCACTATTTCCAGCTAAAATTCAGCGATTACTTACTATATCTACAATAATACTATTTAGGTACTCTTATTTACCTAAACAGTGCTAAAATGTTGGAAAAACTGCAACGGAAGAAATAACGGAAGATGGAGTGCACGAACAGAAGTAAATTTTAATTACTCATCTGCGCCCACGTGGTGGTGCCTCACATAAACACGGCCTTTTTCTGCACAGTGTTAATGAAAGACCGGTCATGCAACGGCGTGCAATTGAAAAATATCAACGTGCAATTTAAAAATATCAAGAGATAAAAGAAAAATTAGTAAAAATTCGTGTCATCGTGTTGCATACCTACGCTTTTTATATATGTATTGTGCAAAGTATATTAATAATTTTTGTAAGCAACTCGTGACTGAGTCATTTTCAGGCACTTTTGCGGCTAGAAATGGAATTTTAAAATCTGAAAATCTAGTTTTCAACCCAACTGAAAAATCTCAACCCGCACCCTCAACCACACCTGGGCGTGGGGGGTTTTGGGGGTATGCACCCCCCAGAAACCAAAATACCCCTCCCAGAAATCAAAATAACCCCCAGAATTCAATTTTTGAAAATTTTTTTCGTTTTTTTCGCAATTTTTTGATGCCAATGGATAGTGCTTGATGAGAAACGTCGAAAAATGGTGTTTTTATCGCCATACCACCATTTTAAAGGCCATTTTTCGACCTTCAAAAAAATCTTGCACCCCCCCCAGAATTTTCTTGCTGCCCACGTATGCCCTCAACCCGTGACCTGAGGAGGTCTGCATTATGTTGACCCGACACGACCCACGGATAGGGTTTTCGAGTCGGGTGGGGTTGTCGGTATACGAGCACAGCATGGGAATTCCGGGATGGGGGGACAAATTATAAAGTGTCTTTTTGGGCCCAAAAACGGTAGGTACGCGTCAAAAACACCCTTTCCGGTGTTTCTGACAATGATCTATCTTTGTAGAGCAGAAAAACATATAAAAAAATTTCGAAAAAATCAGAACTTATTGAATAAAATATAGTCAAAACATGAGTATAATGGCGCGAAATGCCGAAAATGTGGCACTTTTTAGCAACTAGATGGATAAAAACGCTTAAAAAAGCATCATTTCTACAAATTTTTGGGAACTTCAAAAAAATCATCAATTCTGGGGGAGGAGATGAAAAAATTTTTGTGGGAGGAGAGTAAACCCCTCCCCAAAGATCATGCATGGTTGTCGGCATAGACACAGGGCAGGTATGAGTGGGTTTTTTGGGTTTTTGGTGGGATTTTGGAATTCTAAAAAATCTTGGTTTTTTGGGTTTTTTTGGGGTTTTTGATATTCTGAGATGCAGGTACTTATGTAATTATTTGCATGTAAACTTCAGTCATATGTTAATTTTATAGCCTAAAAACTATGTAGTTTATTTGTACCCTTTTAATAACAATTGATACTTTTTTACTCTAACATGGCAACCCATCCAGCAGTCTGATCTTTTGTACATAAAGAACATAGGTATATATCTATTATTGTAAAAACAACATAAGTACATATCTATTATTGTAAGTTTCATGTGTAGTGTAATTTTCCAATGTTTGATGTCTAACTTTTATACTTATTACATAGGTATTTACGTTGACAGTTTCAACGGCCTCATCGAACGAATTTTTTCAATCTTCGGTTTTGTCCATTCAAAATTGAGAAATTCACTGAGCACTGATACAGTCCGAAAGCTGGTGTTCATTAAAACCAATGCCAATCAGCTTTGTGATCCAACCATGATGGATACTAATGATTGTGATGATAGGGATATGAGATACTGATCACTGATCAGCACAGCGACAGTCGAATAAAGCTTTGTTTTGAACTTGTCCTATTTTTTCTGTTGGGTCCTTTATACATATGTCACAAAGTAAGCCAAGTCAATGTTTATAAGTGTATACAGATAACTCTGGCGTGGTGTGTATCAGGAAAAACCCACCAAAAACCCACGAAGAACCCAAAAAACTCAAAACACGAAATTTTCAAATCTGGGTTTTTGCCAGCCCTGCGTAGATGCATAGACATAGCCATGATTTTTCCCAGGAAGGGGGGGGGGGGAATTTTGAGATTTTTTTCAAGTTAAAAGTCGATAAAAACGTATAAAAATGATTCCCAGGTGTAAAATAATGCCTTTTTTTGACTTTTCACATCGTTTTGCAACAATTAAAATGCAAAAATTTTTATTCGAAAATTTTCTACACTTAACGTTTCACACTTTGCAAGTTTCAATACGTGGGTACGACCTTAGATTAGAGAGAATTCAACAAACATCTATTTTGGGGCTGGAGGGTCTAGGATGGCGCGCTCAAGCCCCCCAACGGGATCCGGGAAGGCTCCGGGAAAATTTTACAAAATAAGCACTGAGACCTCGTAAAAATTTTCATAGAATCATCAGAATCTTAGTCCTAAAATTAGCCGAGAAATAGATAAAATAGACTGGCGCGAAGCGCGGAAATTTTCTGACATTTCCATGCCAGAATGACTAAAAAACTCTTAATAAAACGCATCAGATGCGAATCTTTTGTAGACCTGTGTTGTCTTGTTGTCAACTGTCATGATAAGCAATTTTTAAGAGATGCAATCTGTACAAAGCGCTAGGATTTTCTGAACACTTTTTAATTTCTATTGACTAGAAATGTTTGCAAATAAGTAATCTACTCATGGTGACAAACGCTTTGTAGCTCTGTGCACACCTGGGTGTGGGGTTTGGGGGTATGCACCTCCCGAAAAACCAAAATACCCCCCCCCCCAGAAATCATGATAACCCACCCCCCAGAATTCAATTTTTGAATTTTTTTGTTTTTTTGGCCATACCACCATTTTTTAGGCCATTTTTTTACCTATGAAAAATCTTGCATCCCCCAGAATTTAGGTGCTGCCCACGTATGGCTCTGTGTCGCCACTAAGTTAAGATATAATAGTCATAACTGAAGAAATCGGCGCGAAGAGCCGAATTTGTTGGTCTATTCTCGAAAAATCGTCGCAGAACAGCGTTATGCAACCGCATAGCTCCATGTCGAAAAATTCAAAATTTTCCCCAGGGGGAATTCCCCTTCCCCCACCAACGAACTAAGCCAGTAATTGTCGGGTTCTTAAACTTTCAACTCTAATAAACTAAAGTGTACAAGACATACAGTAATAATTTATATTGCCTGTTTGAATAACATTTGAAACTTTTGAGCAATTCTTATTCGCGCACGTTTCCCACAACAGAGTATGTACAGCTTTCACATCCCTGTGGATTGTGCTTATGAACAGCGAAAGTTAATTCAAGCAAGTCTGTATAAAGATATAGGCACCTTACCAAATAAGGATAAAAAAGTGCAGATATCAGGATTGCATGCATGCTGTTTCTATATCTTACATATATTTGATTTTCGGCAATGAATTATTTGATTAAAAAACACGCTTTTAAGGCGCAAAATGCATTTCCTCGCGATGGTTTGTTCAATTTCTATTAAAATATTGACTGATGCAGTGATTTGATCAAAATTTTTGGAAATTTGATGTGATATATACATACATACGCATTAAAATTTTATTATAGTTTGTTTCACATAACATCGTGCGTAAATTTTAAAAACTATAACTTCCTGCATAAATTTTAAAAATAATCTCCGACAATAAGCTGACAGATTGAGAATATAATATTGATCTGAATTAGCGTAACCTTACGGCTTACTGTCGATGGAAATTCTTAGAATTTATGCATGAAATTATGTGAAACAGACTGTAGATAGTGCTTATCACACATGGGCGTTGGAATTCTGAACCATAGGTGGGCGGTACTAAAGTTCTGTGGGGTGCAAGATTTTTCAAAGGTTAAAAAATGGCCTTAATAATGGTGGTGTAGAGTCTGACCGGGTGGGCAGCAATTCCCACCACTGGACCAGCGCCATAGCGAATAAATCGCAGATGGCCGGTGCTCTACCTGAAAGCAGAACGCTGTGTATAACCAACGGTTGAAACATCAACCTGACGGGTTATACTTTAAAAGCGTCTGCGAGCAGAGAACACTCGATAGGACTTACGTGTATGTGCACCGCACTTACACTGGTATGACGAAAAAACACTATTTCTCAATGTTTCTCATCGAGCATCATCTATTTGCATAAAAAAATTGCGAACAAATTTTAAAAATCGAATTCTGGGGGTACTTTATTTTGATTTGTCGGGAGGGGGGTGCATACCCCCACGTCCAGATATGGTCTGAACCCAAGCCCCCGATAATCTAGCGGACACCCCAAAAATCGATAGACCCCAAAATTAAATTTTTAATGTTATTTTTGCACCATCGAACCCCCCCCCGGAATTTGGTCGCTGCCCATATGTAGTGGTACGAAAATTCATTCGTAAGCGCCGAAAAATTCGCGAAATTCAAGAATGGGGGATGGCTAAAGATAATTGAATGACTGCTGTACTCGTACTGGGAAGATTAGTAGGTTGTAGGTACCTAAATTAGGTACCCCTAAAGGAAGAATTACAGTTCCTATAAATTTCGCCAAAAGTAGGTACTAAGATCACTGCAATATTTGCGAAAGCCATGCTTGAAATCTTGTTGCAAAAATATGGCTTTCGTACAGGCCACTGAGGAAGTCAATAAAATTTCGTTAACAAGCATTATCGAGCACGAAGCGCAGGAAAATGATGGTCAAGAACCAAAAACACATACGTACATCGATACTCATGTTTTACCTCACCAAACTGGGCCAATGGAAGGAGGGGCATCCCTTCACCTGCCCATGTTCAGGTCATGATTTGAACAGCAGAAAAAGCGACATATTCATGCAAGCTACGTATGTACAGAATACACTGTATAGCCAGTGGCGGATCAAGGATTTTCTGACGGAGGGGGGGGGGCGAAACCCAAAATTTTCCTAAAAGTGATAAACATTGCCAAAAATCCGATTATGCTCAAAGTACCGGCTTTTTCTGTCTTTTGAAAGGCAGAATTATTTATGATGCATAAAAAAGAAAAAAACGTTAACATTTTCAATTTTTTTGTTGAAAAAAGCTACAAAATAGCAGTTTTGTACAAATACTACTCTTCTGACGTAAATTTAAGTTTTTTAGAGTGCCAAGAGTCAGTAAATGTCTTCAATGTGTACTATCCAGGTGCTAAGCGCCAGAAAAATTTGAAAATCATGATAAAAATGGCTATAATCATCAAAAAATACACGTCTATCCTTCATTGCGCCCATATCTTATTTGACTAGCAAAGAAAAATGCTCCGATGGAACAAAAAAGATGTATATACTTGGAATTGTGGATTATTATGGATGTAAAAGGAGGGGACTAGGAAAAATCTACCTAAAGTCGGAAAATCTGCTAAAAATCACACTTTCTCTAAGCAACGCAAAAAATCGATGTATATTCTGCGGCCAAAAGATTAAAATAAATATTCAACCATAACAATGATTGAAACAGCAGCAAGTTAGCTATGCAGTAGCTATGGGAAATGATATTAAGTAAACTAACAGTCTTCCAAGCCAATTGAATGAAATAGCAAACATCGAAGACAATTGAAGACATGGTTGGTTTAAAACAGTAGGAAACGCGTAAGTTGACTTGAAACAGACTTAATGTAGATACACTAGCATGCCCGAAATGATTGTGTGCACTAATCAATCGGCTCCTGCTTTGCTTGCTATAATGCTCATAAAATAAAACAACTTTAAATACAATACCTCTTAGTTTTCTATCAATCAGGTGCCAGCAATTTAAAAAAGTAACCTTGATAGATTTCGTTTATACACTCTCATCTGAAACTTCGAATATTATTTAAAAAAGACACTTTTTTAGAGGCCGCAGAATATACATCGATTTTTTGCGTTGCATAGAGAAAGTGTGATTTTTAGCAGATTTTCCGACTTTAGGTAGATTTTTCCTAGTCCCCTCCTTTTACATCCATAATAATCCACAATTCCAAGTATATTCATCTTTTTTGTTCCATCGGAGCATTTTTCTTTGCTAGTACACTACTTTTAATTAGCGTGATTTCAGTACATCAGTCAGTAAACACAATCAGTAACATGCCACAATAATGACAACAGTCCAAGAACGCGGAAAACAATATTGTTCTTAACATCAGCATTATCCTTTTTAAACAAGACAACCTTATTGACACCATCCATTTTCAAATTAAAACTGCATTAAGTTATTTCTTCTTAATGTGCAGTTCACTTATAATCAAGCACAAATATTTAACCAACGAATTCACATTGCAAATCCTCACTCAATCAATACACAAGCACAATGTGTTGTGACTTTTGAAATTGAAAACACCCAATTTTCAATTTTCAAATTGAAAATTGGATCAATTTTCAAATTGAAAATTGGGTCAATTTTCAAATTGAAAATTGGGTGTTTGAATTTGCGATAAAGAAAATAATCAAAAGATAGTCACTTGGTTTATTTAAGCCGAGTAATAAAATAACGACCGTCCACCAATTCCAAACTAAACGCGACTAATCTGATCACTATGAAAAAGTTTTGAAAAATGAGCTTGCTAAGCGAGAGTTGAAAACCAAGAGAAACTTAAAGTTAAAACCTACCATTAAATTATTAAGAGAATTATAAAAGATTTTGAACTTTAAGAAAATGGAAAAGGCGGGATGTTGGTAAATTAGAAGGCAAAGTTTTTCGGCAAAAATTCAAAAACTTCACGCAAATATCAAATGTAAGGAACACTAACGCTTTGATTTGGTAGTAAAATAAATTTGTAGTATAGACTACATATTAACAACAAATGAATAGTGCAAACTTTACACAACTACTAGGTGTAGAGAATACTAACAGTTTACGGCTTATTAATGCGCATGATTACAATAAAGCTGCATATCTTTGTCGACTTCTGTGCACAGTAGTGTGATTGCTGGTTCATTTAAAACCACTTTTGCGGCAATTTACATCAATTAAACGATAGCTCTCCATGTGCAAGATTTTGTGAAACATATTATAAACACGGCTAAGAAGGATTTAACTTTAATGCAACCCATTTAAGACAAAATTACATCTCTTTAATGATCTAAGGACACTTGAACATAATTTTTAAATCACTTTAGATTACTTTTGAGGGTAAACAAACTCACTTAATTGATGTCTCACATATGAATCCTTGAAAATTTCTTGACTTTAGTTACAAAGTCTCTGCAAGTCTATCGAATTAAGGTTAACACGTAATGTAAACTTTACACAAACACATAGCGTAAAGAATACTTTAGCCGGATTCGTAATTTTGATATTGCTCCGATATTTCTTTCAACATTTATGGAAAAAGGAGTCTCCATAATGTTTTAAAGACAATAAACATTAGGTTTAAACCACTTTGCAATACTGCTGAGTGTAAGCAAGCGCGCCCAACTGACGTATATATTTCATTCCCTGTAAATTTTTATATCTCAGGAAAAAATTTCGGTTTTTGCAATGCTCTAGAACAAAGGCTAACATGCAGTGTAAACAATTACTCGGATATTATGATCAACATTCATGAAAAAATTATGTCTCTACAATGGTCTGAGGACATATAAACAATGAGTGTAAACTACTTCACATCACTGTTGGATGTAAACAAACGCGCCTACGTGACGTCTCACATTTGATCCTTTGAAAACTTCTAGACTCCAGGAAAAAATTAGGTTTCTGGAATGCTCAAAAACGAAGATAAATACATATGTAGTGTAAACTTCATGTAAACACCTAGTGTAAAGAAGATTTTAGTCAGATTCGTAATTTTGATATTGTTCCGATATTACGATTAATATTTATGAAAAAATTAAGTCTACATAATGTTCTATGGGCAAACAAACAATTGGTGTAAACTACTTTACGACACCGTAGAGTGTAAACATATGCGCCAGACTGGCATATCAAATTTGGTTCCTGGTCCATTTCTAGACTTGATAAACGTGTCCCTGACTCGTAACCGGAGAAGCAGGCAGAAAAAACAAGACAGAAACGCTTTTTAAACTCCAAATTTTTGACTTTACACAAGCTAAATATTAATGTATAGACAATTTGCTTTGACATGCACCCGATATAAAGCACTTTATTTCTATTCTATTAGACTTATCCCGACTTCTGGACGGAGAAAGTGGCGAACAAAAAACGCAACAAAAACGTATTTTCCATCATTTAGAACACTGTAAACTTTAAAATTCCGTACCGAACTCCCCATTGAGTTTAAGGAAATTCGGTTTGGTACAATTTGTAGCTTTTAAATCGTAGTACATTCCTGTGCGCCAAAATTCTGTTGCAAAAATTATTTGGTATAATTTATCAATCAAACTTCGGAAAAAACGTGTTTTTTCGCCCATTTTTTACCTCTGATTTCGAACTTTACACCCTCATAAATAACTCAATATTGCGTTGTTTTAAATGCGGTTTGCTGCGATGTTTAGCCCCTGTGAGGCACTTTATTAATGCTGTCTTCGATTTACACTGACTCATAAGCGGAAAAATTTGGCAGAGAAATCTTAGTTAAAATCCGTCTTTTTACACCATCCACTAGAGTGTAAACTTTAAACCCCAGGATCTAACTCACCATAGAGCATAGAAGACTTTGCTTATATGCAGAATGTAGCCCTTGATCCGCTCTACATTTCTGTCAGAAAACATTTTAAAAACCTCATTTCCGGAGTTAGTATCGGACATAGGCAGGTTGAAAACTCGACCAAAAAGTGCTTTTTCACCCCCAGATTTTCGCACTCTTTACACTGCCGTTCGATAACTAATGCGAATTTCAAAAAACAAAAAAAGTGCCATCTGTAGAATTCATCCCTCTATTATCCTATCCTGTTCAATCCTTCGAGTCATCAATACTCAGTTGTCCACATGCCGCAGTAAAAAGGTCCCAAAATTTGTCCTGTTATAACGTTACACAAAAACTTTACACCTTCTTTACACAGTCAATTTTGAGTTTCAAGAAAAACAAAAAAACACGGGCAGCGAATTTTTTTATTATCTTTCTTTAAAAAAACCGCACCTTCCAGAAGTGTCCCGTTATAGCTGTAGGGGGGTGCACAGGTGTTGGGGGTACCCAAGTATATTATAGGTACGCGCTAACGCGCTACCTAAGATGACAGGGCCGTCAATGTGTACAGCTAAACCTAAATCTGTCAATGTGTACAGCTAAACCTATCCGCTCCTTAGGACGTCAACGGAGAACAGTTTACTGCACGTCTCATTATGCATACAGATGCGCAGCAAAGAAACAGAAATATTTAAATAGGTTAATGTACTCATGTACTATACTTGGGTAAGTACCTGCACAATAAGTAGGTACAACGAGTGCGTTTTATGAAATGACAGCACCAGAACAAAACACGATACAACATAAGGACATCCATTTTAAGTTAGAATTAATTAAAAGATGTAAACCGCTGTTGCGAATGTCAAGCACTTGAAATACCTACCAGAAGCATTAGTCTTAAAGGTATCTACCCATGCAGATGGATTTGCGCTCGATGCGTAGAATTTAGAAAAACACCCACAAACATACATAAATGCATTTTTTTCTGAAAAGCTGTAGATATGCTGTAGTGGATTAGAGCTAAACTTCTTCAGTTTGGCCTAAGCTTCATAAAATCATATTCACAATATATACATACATGTATGTACAGGACCGTATCCAGGATTTTTTTTTCCGGGAGGGAGGGAGGGCAAAAAAAATTGAAAGTCAGATATCTCGAAGACTATTATACACAGTTAAGTCAAAAATAAGGGCATTTTTGAACATTTCTTAAACAAACCCTACAAAATGATGAAGAAAAATTTCTAAAAAATTTTTTATAAATTCTTCAGTTTATTTCATACTCATACACAAAAAATATATGACTATCTGCGCAACTGATTCTCATCGTTCATTTCCTAGAAAATTTCTAAACTTTTCGTATTTGTACTCAATCTTTGCGCTCAGTAAAGAAAAACGACTAGAAAATGAGTGATGCGGTGCGAAGTGCAGGAAGAATTTGATTTTTCACCATCTCAAACTCAAATTTTTTGAACAGTTTAAAAGACTAAAACTACACAGAAGCAATTAATTCAGTACAAAGCGCCGCTAAATCTTGTGTTTACTAGCTCAAAAGTACCTACGCAAAAAACCTGTTTTGGACACCTTTTAGATGCGATTTCAATAATTTTTCCATTTCTTCATTTAAGGGACCCTTTTGAGAATTGAAACTTTTTTGGTTTCGGGGGAGGGAGAAGCAAATGCAGCCCCGTTGGCTACGGCCTGCATATGTACATATCATCGGTAGGTATTTTAAAAATCTTCATTAGAGACCCGATAATATCAGTAATTGAACTTGCACAGGAATGAACAATACATAAATATGTAAAGTGAATTATTCATAAAAGAAATATTGGGCGCTAGTACTATGAGTCAAAGCCAGAGATGCGCACCAACCAAAATATTACTGGGTAGCCAAAAAATGAATAGATGGCAAAAAGTAGGTACATATTGATAAACGAAGAAGTGTGGTCAGCACATTCGAAAGAATAGATTTATTTTTTAATGAAAACGCTTAAGTTCCTAATGATCAACACTGTTGCACTAAAATTTGAAAGCGAGAACAGCTCAACTATAAATATAGAATCAACAAGATTAATGCTAAATTAATGAGTAAGAAACATTGAATTGGCTGAAAGAAGCATTTCATTTTCAATGGAAAATGAGTGGAAAGCTTAAAAACCGTTCCAATGTAAATGAAGAATTCAAGCAGCGCGAAATTCCGAAAGCAGGAATCGCGTCATATGTAAAGAGGTTCTAAAAAGAATGCCAATTATGGAGTATAATTCTATCATTATTCTAGAATGCAGGAACAAAACAGATTTGTTCAAAGTGGTGGTGGACCAAGCGGAATGCACGAGTTATTATAACACTAGTACTTATAAAAGCGCGGTAAAAATGCTTTTTACAAACATAAAACTAAAAACGTGCAAACAAACAACAGCAAAACCAAGCACATTCAAGCATACAGGTAACAGGGGATGGATAATCCCCCACCCAAACTCGATTGTCCCCATACATGATTTGAAAGGGGGCTTTCAGCACTCAAAAAATCTAGCCCCCAGAATTCGCAATTTTTCGAAAGTTTCCATAAATTTCCTAAAAATTCGTAAAAAATGTGTTTTTCTGAACGTTTTTATACAACTATTCGTTCAAAAGTGTCAAATTTTCGGCACTCCGCACCAATATACTCATGTTTTTAATATATTTTGTTCAAGTTATTCAACTTTTTTGTTTTTCTCGGATTTTTAAAAATATTTTCATGCTGTAGAACGATATAGCTTTGTCAGAAACGCCGAAAAACGATGTTTTTGACGCGTACTCACCATTTTGAGCCCAAAAAAGGCACTTTAAAATTTTACCCTTAGAATTCCATGCTGTGCGTGTCCAATCGTCTCCCATCCATAAGCCAAAATTTTTGACCATCCCTCGAATTTTTAAAAAAATGTGTTTTTGGGCCGTTCTCATTCGTTTATTGACCATTTATGGTCAGAAAATTAAAAGTAATTTACCTCCCCCATAAAAATGGCCAGGGACCTCACCCAGAATTTGGAGCCATTACGTGTATGCATTCAAGCCTAGCGGTGATAACAATAAAATTGTGAGGAATCGCGTCAACGCACGACCGCTGCGAAACGACAACAAACAGAAGCATATCCGCCTAAATACCCCTATAATATTACAATATCGATTGTTTTAAAATGAAAGGGCCCGGTTTCAGTGTGTTTAGGCTTAAGTCAGGCTTAAACCTAACTTCAATATATAAACAAACGTGGCCAAGATCAAGCCTGGCTTAAGTCAGACTTATTAAGTTAAGCCTGGCTTTAGACAGGCTTAAACCTGGTCACGTATGTTTAAACACTAAAGTCAGGCTTAAGCCTGACTTAAACCTAAACCTATTGAAACCGGGCCCTGTTATACATTTTTTGAAACGAATATATACTAAATCGCAATAAATTGCCAAACTCGCGTAAAAACGCGTCAGCTAGCGAATTTATTCCATCAAGAATTGCAGCTTTAACAAATCAGAGCGATAAGGTCGAAAAAACTGAATATATGCATTTTACTAGATTCTTCAGTGCATTTTTAATCGATGAGACGCTAAATTTCACGGTTTGATTCCGAAACAAAGCGTAAAATTCAGCTCGTAAATAAGTTTTTAGGTATAATTAAAGGAATCAATATAAAGAAAGAAGCAGTGTGAAAGCTTTTGGCAAGTTGCCACGCAGTAGGCAAGTTAGCTAAACGATCAATCAACGCGAGACCATTACGAATGAGGTGAGAAATCGGCTACTCTCAACGAGCTTTCAATCCAGCGAAGGCAAAGACAAAGGCGGCGATAGCAAAGCGACTTGGCAATATCTGGTAAGCAAATGGGATAATTTTAAATTTCGATACCTGCACAACTCAGATATTCTAAGTGGTCCCAAAATTAATTTTTTCGCAAAAATTTTCACAAAAAGATGATTTTCTAAAAAGGCAAGATGACACAGAGCTAAGGCTTGAAAAACGCGTTCACGCATGTCCGTTGAGGAGATACCTATTACGTTTCTGACATGAAATTTGGGCACTTCTTCAAAGTAGTAACTACTTATGACGTCATCAGCAATGACATTAATAGCAACAATTGCAATAGGCCATTTCGTATAACGTGATGGCCACACAAGGGCATGGGGAGGGATGAGAGGGGGTGTTACCCCTTCCTCAGGTTTTGAAAAATCATGTACTGTCGGCAGTGTTGTTTTTTGTACTTGGCAAAGATGTTTCCCGATGTACAAAGACTTTTCGGGACCGTCTTCTGTACATGTACAAAGATTTTTGGAAAGACAAAAATTGCAAAAAAGGTCTGAAATTCGCAAAATTTTCGGCGCTTCGCGCCGAAATGAGTAATTGTGTGTTCCAAACATCTTTATAATGGCAGAAATTGGATTTCAAAAGGAAAAATGTCACATTTTCCGGCGCATCGCGCCGTTTTAAGACGATTCTTGGTGATTTTTGCCCTTAGAGACCCAAAAATTAGCTAAAACACACTATTATTTGCCTTTACGCGGCCACGTTCATCAAATTTTATTTTTACATAGTATCGTAATATTATTTAAGCAATTATACCATATTTCTTATGTAACATTTCATCTATTTGTTCACTTTCATTGATGACGAATAAATTTTGATTTGAATAATATTATTGTATATACCCAAAAATTTGTGTGTACGAAATGTACAAAGATTTTTTGGAAGACAAAAACTGTCAAAAGGTATAAAATTCCCAAAAACTTTTGTCCTATATATCTTTAAAATGGCAGAATTTGCATTTAGAATGGAAAAATGTCAAAAAGTTTGGCGCTTCGCGCCGTTTTGAGACAATTTTTAATAATTTTTGGCGTCAGAAATCCAGAATTAGCTAAAATACACTACCAAAGATCGAAATCCCTGTTTTACCACACTTAAATCGCTACTGTACTACATTATAGTAGGTACACAAAAATTTGTATGTACAAAATGTACAAAGACTTCTGGGGACAATCTTTGTACGTGTACAAATGGACCTTGTACAAAAAAAACACTGACTGTCAGGCAATGTTGGTAAAATATATGTTGCTGTTGAGAAAATTTAATTTATAGTGGAAAAATACAGCTCAAGCTCAGTTAGCCAAAAGTTTATTCCAATAGTATTAATTTTTTCAGTTTTGAACCTTTTGTCAGTTGCTGTCACATCACATCAAAGAGGATTGTCCGCTTAATACGTTGTCTAAAATAAACAATTTTTCTGAAAAATGCGTTTTAGACTCGAATTTGTCTACCTTCTGACCTCAGGAATGACATTTTAACATGCTTAAGTACATAACAATATCAATACATTACTTTGTAAAAACGCATGTTATGAACTATGTTGACTATAAGACCCTTTTCTAATTTCACGCCCGTCTGACGACGCCTACCTTGCTAACCTATGATAATTGCCTCTACTATTGATCAGTCGATAATGCGTACACACCCAATGCTAATAAACTAAGTCTAAGCATAAGGAGAAAGATAAACAGATTATTTTAGCAACGTACGTTACTATTCTGGAGAAGTGCCGAAATTTGAACACTTAAAAATCCTTAAGGATTAACAATCGACCTATATTGTAACAGGACGTCGTCGTCTGCTTTGCATTGCTGCATTAAAAGTCATATGCTATAGAGTAAACAAAGAATCCTCAGCAAAACTCTAAGGCTCTTACGTGTTCAAATTGTCACGGCGTGAACTATATTTTTTACTTTTTACTTCCAAACGTCATTTTCGTTTTGAAAATAGCCAATATTGTATCGTTGTTACTAACTTAGACCAAAAGCGAGCATTTTTTAGATGAAAGAGTAAAAGGAGCCGCAGCAACAGTGTTTTTTGTATTCGGCAAAGATTTTTATCGATGTACACAGACTTTTGGGGAACGTCTTTGTACCTGTACAACGATTTTTGGGAAGATAAAAACTGCAAACAAGGTTTGAAATTCGCAAGAATTTTCGGCGCTTCGCGCCTAGATGAGTAATTGTGTTCTATATATGTTTATAATGTCAGCAATTGCATTTTGAAAGGGAAAATGTCAATATTTTCAGCGCTTCGCGCCGTTTTGAGACGATTATTAGTGATTTTTGCCCTCAGAAACACTGAAATGAGCTAAAATACACTACCAAAGATCGAACAACTCTGTTTTTGCCACACTTAAATCGCTAATGTACCATATTATAGTACCCAAAAATTTGTGTGTTCAAAATGTACAAAGACTTTTAGGGACCATCTTTGAATACATGTACAAACGGACCCTGTGCAAAAAAAACACTGCTCAGCAACAGCAAATTTTAGCAACTTCATTGAACTATAGTACATACATAAAACAAGAGTGAAAAGCGTTTGCTCATGTTGCGCATTTCGAAAATGCATATCGAACATTTTGCAAGCGCACATAGATGAACAATTTTGGACGAAACTGTGGTTGTATGTGCCTTTGTAAGCAAATTAGTCAGTTAAATAAATAAAGTTAAAAAACATGCTCATTAAATTTAAATTACCACCATTTCTAATCGGTAAAAGCTAATTAAGTCAGAAAAGGCTGCTTGAAGAAAATAAGAGGACTTGTTGGCGAAGTTCTGGCCTAACTATATAATAGGTTACTTAAAACTAAGGATAAACGTATAAAGGATCTATAACTTTTGGTTTTTCTTTGTTTGACTGAATAAACCATTTATAACAAGAATAAATCGAACAACACAAAGTCTTTGAACTTTACTATGGGTACCTGTATCCAAGCATGCAGAGCACGGGAATTCTAGGGGAGGGGTGAAATTTGAAAGCGCCTTTTTTGAACTCGAAACTCGTAGATATGTACGCGTGGAAAAACATCGTTTTTCGGCGTTTCTGACGATGTTCTATCTCTTTAAAGCATTAAAACATAAGAAAAATTCCGAGAAAAATCAAAAAATTTCAATAAATTGGCAAAATATGGTCAAGAAATGCGTATACGGCGCGATGCGCCGAAAATTCGACATACGTGAGCAAATATATAGCTAAAAATGCCTAAAACAGCACCTTTTCTGCAAATTTTTTGGAGACTTCTGAAAAATCGCTAATTCTGGAAGGAAGGGGTGGAAAAATTTCTAGGGGTGAAAAATTTGCCATCCAAGATGATGTACCTAAATACGTACACATCTATGCATTTCATTATAAAAGATTTCGAAGTGAAGTTTTTCTTCCAAACCTATTTCTGTTTTCGCTATTTTCTAACCTTCGAAATTTTTTGGACCCACAGACCTCCCGGAATTCAGACCCTGCCAACGTAAGATGAAATTCACAAATGCATCACCTACGTTTGACACGGATTACGTTCTTCTTTACTGTTCTCATTGTAAAATATTTCATAAAATTAAAATATCCGCCGCGACATCCACAAAAAGATCAGGGGACCATACAATTGATACATAGGAAATGGGGATCGTCAATGGATGTCGCATGGAGATCTGTTTGGGTTGCTCCACAAACATACGTGGTCGGCACCGAAATTCTGGGGGGGGTGCAAGATTTTTCAAAGGTAAAAAAATGGCCCTAAAAATGGTGGTATGGCGAAAAAAAACACCATTTTTCAATTTTCTTATCGAGCAATATCCATTGGTATCAAAGAATTGCGAAAAAACAACAACAAAAAATTTCAAAAATTGAATTCTGGGGGTATATTATTTTCTGAGGGGGTATTTTGGTTTCTCGGGGGGAGTGCACACCCCCACGCCCAAGGACAAACAGCTTTCCAGCTCCTTTCGAGTTTTAAGAAAATCAGCGATATTTTTCAATTCTTGAACAAACAAGACATTTTACTAGCAGAGAAATAAAAAACGGGCATTTTAAAACTACCGATATGTACCACACAGGTTCTTTACCACACGTGAATGGGGGAGGGAGTTTGGGGGTTTAGACATCCCGAGAATCCGATAGATTCCCAAAAAAATCGGAAGACCCCAGAATTAAATTTTTGGCATGTTTTTTTTGGGATTTCAGCTAGTTTTACACCACCCACGCCCCCTAGAACTTGACCGCTGTCCACGCACGTTCGTTACCCATCGCTCGCCTAAAAAATCAGCCATGTCGATTCTCAGAAATGCCCATAGTCCTAACGTCAAATCCTCTTAATTAACTCAACGAAACTAAGTGAATCAAAATAAATAAGTGCATCAGGTCAAACGCGTAACAGAGAAACCCCCATCCAAAGTTGGTCGTTCCCATCCCCTGAAGCCAGAAAATGTTTGACCCCAACTTTTGTGAGAACTTGCGACTTTCGGCCATTTTTAGGCGCTCTCTTTACCATCTTTGGCCGAAAATTGGAGGTCATTCACCGCCCTCCCCCTGCCTAGAAACGGCCAGGGACCACACCTGGGCGTGGGGGGAGGTTTGGATGGCAGTATGCACCCTCCGAGAAACCAAAATACCCTAAGAAGTCAATTTTTGAGATTTTTTTTGTTTTTTTCGTAATTTTTTGATGCCAATGGATAGTGCTCGATGAGAAACGATGAAAAATGGTGTAAGGTCATTTTTGACCTTTGAAAAAATCTTGCATACCCCCTCCGAGAATTTTGTTGCCGCCCACATATGCCAGGGACCCTTCCAAATTTAGAGCCGTTTTGTGTATTTCTGAGAGATAATAAACGATAACGAACAATAAATAACTAATATACATATGTATATAAATCTAATGCGTGTCTAACACTATTCCTGGGAAACATTTGCAATGCCTAGGGCTTAGATTCATCGGCCAAAATATCTCAAAATAAACCCCTTACCTATTGTCCGCATATTTATCGTACACTGCTTTGAGATTAGGATGCGGAGCCGCTCTGAATGATTTCAAAATCATCGTCATACAGTCGTAAATATCAGCTACGCTGTATTGACTAGATAGCTCGAGATCCACAGGCTTGAAAAAACGATTTCTATGTACCATGCAGGCATAATAGGTGCACAAGGTCAGGGTCGGCAGGGGGGCTGAAATCCAAAAAATCCAAAACAGTAAATCTAAGGTTCACGATTTTTTTGCTACTATAACAATCAAAATGGCCAAAATAGCCTATAAAACGTTTTTTCGTGGTAGTATCGCATTTTAGAAGCATTTTTAGTATATTTTGACTGCATTACATCACTTTTAAGATTAAAAATGCAAAAATTTATCAATTTTGGGCGCTTTCTAAGTAAAAAGTACTTAAAAGTACTAATGTGGCGCGAAGCGTCGGAAAAATTTTGAAGTTTTTACTGCTTTTGACCTCAAAGATGATGCAAAAAACGTTCCATCAGCTCAAAATCGCCGGACGGTACCTGTCCGGCTGTCCCTTCAGGGGGTAATACTTCCCAACCGCCCCCTATGTGCATGTATGGCAGATATATAATATTGGGGTGTACAGACAATTAATCGCCAACAATTAATCGCGCACAATTAATCGTGGACAATTAATCGCCGAACAATTAATCGCCTTAACAATTAATCGCCGGAACATGTAATCGCCTAATATACTTATATGTATGTATTTATAGTAAAAACAATACTTTACTTGAAACAAAAACTGTCGTTGCAAAATACTCCGAATTTGTCTAAAAATTGAAACTGTGTGACAAGCCACGCAAATAATAAGTAACATCCAGCTCGCCGTAGCTATTCACGATTCTTTGAATACGAGCTGTACAATCTCTGTATTTTTTCCTTCCAATGGGAAGCTGTTGGCGGGCCAAATACTGTTCAATCATCATTTCATTTTTACTTTGTTCTAATCGTAGTGCCTTGAAAAATTTCCAAACTGTGGAGTGATGATTTTGAAGTTTTTTTAGCAATCAATTTTCTCGAAGGTGTAAAATTCTCGACGCTACGCGCCATATTCTTATGTTTTGACTATATTTTGTTCCATTTGTTTGGGGGTTTCACCCCTCTCCTGAGAAAAATTTTCAACTCCCCCAGAATTCGCAATTTTTCGAAAGTTTCCAGAGATTTCATGAAATTCGCAGAAAAGGTGATTTTTAAACGTTTCTAGCCAACTATTTCATCAAAAGTGTCAAATTTTTGCGCTTCGCGCCATAAACTCATGTTTTAACTACATTTTGTTCAATTTCTTCGACTTTTTTGATTTGTTTCGAATTTTCTCGTGCTGTTATGCTCTAGAAAGATAGAGCATCGTACGAAACGCCGAGAAAAACGATGTTTTTTTACGCGTACCCACTATTTTTGGGCCCAAAAAGACACCTCAAAATTTCACCCCCCAGAATATCTATGCTGACCATGAATGATAATAAGCTAAGCTTTCACATCCACTACATTCGTTTTACAAACCTTTTTATATTTTTTATACAGGTATTTATTTTTGACATGCTTTTGATGACGCTTGGCTTGTTTACGATTAAATAGACCCACGATTAATTGTGTGCACGATTAACTGTTCTGCGATTAACTGTTGGCGATTAATTGTCCGCGATTAATTGTTGGCGATTAACTGTCATGTAATCAACATTGGGGATGAGAAGCATCCCCCCACCCTAAATTGGCTGTCTCCCCATTCCTCGAAGGAAGAAAATTTTCGATCCCCAATTTTTCTAGAAAGAATAGAATTTTTTGGCCGTTTTTTGGGAGTTTTTGGCCTAAAATTAGTAAAATTGGAGGTCATTTAGCCTCCCCCTTAAAATGGCCGGGTACCCCCCAACCGAAATTTCGAGCCGTTAAATGAATGACACCATGCAAAGACTCAAGCTTTCGGTTGGAAGTATTTATCCAATTTTCAGAGAGAGAGAGAGAGGAGGATAAATGAACTTCTATCGTTGGTCAAAAACGGTAAAAACACCTGAAAATAGCTTAAAATGGAATATTTCTGGCAATCTAAGCCCGAGAGGTACAAATTTGAATTTTGTTAGCGGAACATGGTCGGGGATATCTGACTCCGAATGGAGGAAACCTCTTTTCTATATTACAAACGTGTATGCTGCATTCTATTTTTATGCGACAAAAAAGCATACGTACTTAGGTACACACTTAGGTTTGGCCGTCTTTTAATCAAGGTTAATATTTATCACTAACCGTTGGCCGAGTGGGGCGAGCAATTCGAAACTTAAAAAACAAATTGAAAAATGTGATAACTTGCATGGAAGGTGCTCCACCTCAAAAATAGAGATTTTCCATCTTTCCGAATTTGGGGCAGATATCTTTAACTTTTCTCGATAGGTTTTTAGATTTAAAACATAAATTAAGCGCATTTTCATGATTAAATAGTCGCAGCAACACCTTCATATTACTCGCATTCTCAGGCATGTAGCTGGCCGTCCTATTTGGGGGGACCAACACCAATTTTTGGAGGGACTAAGCCCAAAAAAGCCAAAAATAGCACAAAATAACGTTTAAAGTCTTATTTTTGCGATTTTTCTAAATTTTGGGGGGTCCGAGAACCCCCCCATTTCCCACAGATATACGTGCCTGCGTATTCTACAATCTCAAGAAAAGCTGTCGACACGCTTTCTTCAGCGTACGCTATTTTAAAACAGCCCAAGCACTGGTTAGCACTTATTTACATGAAGGTTGCTTGTTTATAAACCCCTACATTGATTGTTCAATGCTTCAAGTCGGCGAATTCGACTTTACACTTCCTTACATAAACAGCAAAAATGCAGGGTAGGGCATCGAAACAACTATTTTCTCGTGCCATGAAAGATTGCACACACTTAAGAGAAGCTGTTATGAATCTTGGGGTCACCTTGCCACTATAGTCGAAGTTGATCGCCCTATTACGTTCGTGAAAACCAAACTCCAACGTTTCTAATGAATAGTTTTTCAACTTTTACAAATCGAAACATTACACTTTTTGCACAAATACAATAAGTGTTTTAACTTATAATCGGAATGTCGTGAATTCCAAGACAATAAGTTAGATAATAAGTAAAGTAATAATGAAAATCCGGATTGGCCCTTCTTATGAACTTATGCATGTATGTATATATACACGGACAAGTTAAGCGCAAAAAATAATGAAATTTGGAAGAAATCACTTTCTACTGTATTTTATTTAGTGGATGATATATAGGTTTCATTTTTGAAAATAGAATTTCTATCGCCTGATTATGGATTTCTGAAATGGCTTGATCTAACACTTACTTATTAGATTTGCTTCGATTTCGAACTTAAATTCTCAATTATTCACGTGCAATAAACGTGTGTAGGTTGCAAATATTTCTGAATTTACCCATGGAACACTTTCCGTTGTCAGATTGGCCACGCAAATAACCGCAGAAGCTATTAAGCTTGGTCGGAAACGGACGAATTCCACGTCCAATAAAGCTAATTCGGATAGGTACTTAAAAATTTGATCAATGATAGGAAGCCATCATATTAAATGAAAATAGAAATGAAGAAGGAATGAGAAAAAAGGTAAACATGCGGTTGGTAAAAGGAATTAAAAAGTCGCGATCGATAGTGGAAAAAACGGTCAAAAAACGTCTACGTAAAAATGGCCCAAAAAACGCAAGCTTCTTCCAAAAATCGGGAGAAGGGGGCAAAAATTTTCACTTCGGAGAAAACGACCAACTTGGGGTGGGGGATCCACCCGCACGTGGGCGTGGAGTGGTTACTTTGGTGGAGGGGGATTTGCACACCCCAGAAGGCCGAATACCTCCCCCGGAATTCAATTTTTGATTTTTTTTTGGTTTTTTCGCGATGTTTTTTATGCCAATGGATAGTGCTCACATATGGGCATAGGAGGGGGTGAGAGGGGGTATTACCAAGGAACGACCGGGCGCAGTGTCCCGGTCCCGGTCCCGGTCTCAGAACGGCCGGGCCTGGGCCGGGCCTATAGATTATACAAGGCATTCAACTTACCTAACTTAGAGAAGCGTGTAATGCTGTACATGCGTACATAATCTGAACCTTTGTAGCACGTTAATCAGTAGGCACTGTCTGTGTATCCATTTTGCACTTAATTTGGACTGATGCAACTCGTTACATTCGTGTGTCCCCGATCTCTTTCATATCTCGACGCGTGAATCTTATGTTATGCATTTATGCGCATTAAAATCGTGCATAAAATAGAATTCTTTAAAATACCGATATGTCGACTTTTCCGCAAATAATGGGAATGATATATGTATTCAAAAAACCATAGCATTATTGTTGTTATAATGACTACTAGACTGTGCGTAAGCGCGATAAGCGTGTGCAACCCTCACAATTCAACATAAAGAGACATTAGTATTAATATTAATTCATGCAAAAAGTGTAAAGATTTCTTTTGTTGTCTACGTGACACTGAGCTAATAATTGCTTGCTCAAGATAACTCGAGCCTTGTCTTAAAAAATTCTGCCGAAGGAAAAAGCAGTTTTGTCGGCAACCTATGCCCCTGTGACTATTCCTTTGTAGCCTTAGTTTTTTTCATTCTACTTAAGCAAAAATTTACTCGAGAACTCATCCAAGCAAATAAATACAATGTTATATTATTCCACTCAAATGATTAGCCACTATTTTGTGACTGCGTGTTCTTATTGCTAAGATCGATGTCTTATGTGATTAACTTCTTGTTTAAATCAATTATGTCCACTCCACTGTATTTTTGCTTCTTATGTATCACTGTGACCTATTGATTTTGCGTACTGCTTCCTGACAGTTTTTTTTGTACTCGGCAAAGTTTTTTCCCGATGTACAAAGACTTTTCGGGACCGTCTTTGTACATGTACAAAGATTTTTGCGAAGACAAAAAGTGCAAAAAAGATCTTAAATTTGCAGAACTCTTCGGCGCTTAGCGCCGGAATGAGTAATTACGCGTTCTATATATCTTTATAATGGCAGAAATTGCATTTAAAAGGAAGAAATACAAGTTTTTCGGCGCTTTACGCCGTTTTAAGACGATTCTTAGTGATTTTTGCCCTTCGAGACCCAGAAATTAGCTAAAATACACTACCAAAAGTCGAACAACCTCTTTTTACTACACTAAAATCGCTACTGTACCACATAATAGTACCTAAAAATTTATGTGTACAAAATGTACAAAGAAATTTTGGGAAGACGAAAACTGTAAAAAGATGAAAAATTCCCGGAAATTTTCGTCGCATCGCGCCGATATGAGTAATTGTTTGTCCTATATATGTTTAAAATAGCAGAAGTTGCATTTTGAATGGAAAAATGTCAAATTTTTCGGCGCATTTTTTCGGCGCTTCGCGCCGTTTAGAGACAATTTTCAGTAATTTTTGGCGTCAGAAACCTAAAAATTAGCTAAAATACACTACCAAAGATTGAAAACCCCGTTTTACCACACTAAAATCCTTACTGTACTATATTATAGTACACAAAAACTTGCATGCACAAAATGTACAAAGACTTTTGGAGACCATCTTAGTACATATACAAACGGACCTTGTACAAAAAAACGCTGCTTCCTGATGTTGACAGATTGTTGTTCTTAAAATCTGGTTTCCGTGCTATTGGTTACAAAGCGTTCAATTTAAGACCCTGACTATGTCTCTGAATAAAGGATTTCTGATGTCTCAGTGTGCAAATATATACATCAATTTGTGCCTACATCATGCAAGGCCTACCTATTATTTATATAACAAGGCCCGGTCCCGGTCCCGGCCTCAAAGCCCGGTCCCGGTCCCGGCCAAATTTTGGGCCCGGTCGTTCGCTGGGTATTACCCCTACCTAAGCTTTTGGGAAATCAGGTACTGTCCGGCGATTTTGAGGAAAGGATAGGTGCGTGCGGCAAGACAATTTTAGAGATAATTGTGGAAAAAAGACGGGAAATTCCAACTGAAACGGTAAAAACACAAAAATTTCACGGCACTTCGCGCCATATTTATAAATTTTTGTATTTTTTATCGCTAGCAACCCATAAATTAGCAAAACTTAATTAGTAAGGGTCAAGAAGCCCAGTTTTCGGCACATAACGTGCTATTGTACCATATTATAGTATCCTATAATGATACAATGTATAGATTGCGCATTGACTTTTGGGGACCGTCTTTGTGCATAGACAAAGAGATTTAGTACAAAAAACAATGATCACAACAATTCACTATATGACGATTTCTGGATTTCACCCTCTCTGGCTACCTCTACCTTACCCATGCTCGATAAGAGACGTTGAAAAATGGCGTTTTTCGCCATACCACCATTTTTAGGACCATTTTTTGACCTTTAAGAAACATTGCACCCCCAGAATTTTGGTGCTGCCCACCTATGAATCTACCCTGTCTCTCCTGATACATGTATGACTGCAAGGCTCCGCGAAGACTCAAATAAGGAAGTTTATGCCAGTGAATAAAGATGAACAAATTATACCGGGCAGTAGTTTCTAAGCACTTTATCGACTATACAAGCGCAGTATGGGGATTGGGGTTGCGAAATCAAAACTTTTTCTAGTCTTTTTGGGCTTTAAACGATGAGTATGTGTCAAAAACACGATTTGTACATAGGCGTTTCTGACGATACTAGCTCTTCCTAGCAATAAAAAACATTATAAAATTTCAAAGAACATCGAAAAATTCGAATAAATTGAAGAAAAAGTAATCAGAAATGAGTGTATGGCGCTAAAAGGCGAAAATTCGATTCTCAACCAAAAGATAGATAAAAACAGTACATTTTCTACGATTTTCTTTTTTTTTAATTAAAAATCGTAAGGTCAAAATGTTTTTTGTGAGGGAGGGGGCGGGGGATGAAATTCTTCATGATCAAGCATGCTACCAACTTCTTTTTCCGGTAACCCTAAATTTTCGAACCCCAAGGACTTCGAACGTGTTCAAGCGTAGTTCCGACCGGAAATACACAGCAGAGGTCAGCCCTTGAATTTTTTGTGCCCCTTTTGGCTTGGAAACGACGGGAGATTCTAAAAACGAATTTCTATAGCGTTTCTGCCATTTATCTTTCTTCCCAGACATATAAGAAAAAAATTTACGAAGCAATTTGAATGAAATTAAACAATATGTACGTGATCGAAAGATAACTATTCGGCGTAAAGTAATGAAAAATCGATACTGTCTGAGCCGAAAAATTGCTCAAAACGTTTTAAACAATCGTTTACTTTGGTTTTTTTGGATTTTTAGGATTAACAGCCATTTTGGGAGGGTGCCAAAACCCACAATGAATACCAAGAACATGCGAGATCTTGGTCTTTAATGGGACTCCTTCGTCAGTCACTAAATTTCTTTATTGATATTGATATAATATATTAAAATCAAGTGCACATTGGTTGATTCGGCTTAATAAAGCATAACGGCCAATTAACGAGCCTCTAGTCATAAGAGTATTGAGGTTACAGAAGGCGATAGAGGAATATTGTGATAGATAACTGAGGAAGAAATTGTCTATTTTTACGAGGAGCGTCCTCAAATGCTACATTTCAACCAGGAAGATTTATTTCATTTCTTTTAAATTTAATCTCCTCTATCACTTTATCTGAAAACCTTATTCCCATCAACTTGATCGAAGGTTTAGCGCTCAAATGCTCACGTAGATATTTTTTTCGTCAAACACCATATGTAATATTCATTCGTTGGGCATACTACGAGCTTTGAAATAATTAAGTTGTTTACAACTAAAGAATCATATTTGTAGATAAACGTCTGTATTAAAAAGCTCTTGAATAAAGAATCACGATTTAATGGTGTGAGGCAGCGTTTTTTAGCACGACCCCAATTAGCAGCAGTGTTAATAAAAATTTTATCCCTTAGCACGGTATAGGTTATATTAGCACGCCAATTTTTTACTCGTATAATACCTACATATAGTGTCAGTAATGCACGTCCTTTTGTTTTTTAATTTAGCTGTTTAAGAATGCCATTATATTCTGCAGATCAATGTTTTTCTTGATCAATCTTTTTTTTAGATTTTAAATCAAGAAGTTTCTTGCTAAATGACAATTATTGGCTTGCTAATGCTCAATAAACTTAGAATATACCTATTACATTATCACAAATGATAATGCTGATAATGCCGTTGCTATATACAAATTTGATATGAAAAACAGACGTCACTGCGCCTATGAATTGAATGATAAATGAACATGAAAAAGCTAATTTTGTCTCCAAACAGCAGTAAATACTGCAAAGTTGTTACGAAGTAATTTATTTTGTGCTATAAATCGGTAAGCAAATAGGTGAGATGAATACTAAACCTTTGAAACTGTACGTGGATTGATGTTGAATGGAGTTTTTAAATTGCGCGATTTGGGCTAAATAAAGAGTAACTTATGACACTCGGCGCGAAGCGCCGACAATTTTTGTAATTTTTGCTAGAAAACGTTAGAAAGCGTTAAAATTACTACGCTTTTGCCAAAAAACGCCTTCGTATCCGTTAGGACGTCGTGCTAATAGCCAAAATTTTCATTAGCACAAGGCAGCTTTCATTAGCGTGGTGCTAAGAAGAATTTTGGTGTGAGGTGTCATACTTTCCTAGAATTTCAATTATAATCTTTGTTACCAGCTGTAAATTGAAGCTTACTTTTGCTAAGAAAATACATCGTTGATTGGATCTGCATACGCGAATAAAGTAGCAAAGAAAGAAATTTATCGTAGGGGCAGTAAGCTCGAAACGTAATGTGTTTAGTAAGTACCGTTCCATTTTGAGTACCTGAAAAAATAAATTAATTCATATCCGATTAATCCGTACAAAAAAGTGACAAGTAATATAGAGGATTCTACCATTTCAAAATTATCGAATTTACTCGATCCTTTCGAAAGTTTTCCTTTTAAAAATATTAAAATTCTTGTCAGAAATTAGGCTGAAGTATTTTCCATGATTTATGCTCAATCGCAACCGAAAGAACACTTTTCACAGTCTATTATTAGACAGTAAAATGTTTTTTTTCTAAAAGTTTGAATTTGATGATCCTAATGGATAGAGCATGTTGAAAAATGTCGAAAAATGCGGTTTTTAGTGTACCCAACAAAGTTTCCGAGATATGGACCAATCTATGTTGATTTCGCCCCCCACCCTTCTGGGTCAATGCTGGAAAAAGCCTGTCTATAGGCATGTGTTTGGAACACATTAGAAAAATCAATTTCGCTCTATTCTACGTACAGCATGCGTAACATATGACTCAAATAACAGTTACTGAAATACATAGGTACAGATTTACAGATTGAAACTTCATATCTTTTACATAAAGAATTTATAATATTTAGTGTTGCATTATATTATGTTGTATCATTACTATAGTATTATATTATTACATATGTATTCAGTATAGTATTTCATTTCATACAAATGTTTTAAACCCATACGTACATATTTCATTGCGTATGCTACTACTTACACATGTACATATTTAACGTCCCTAAATCTACAATTTTACTATTCAACTCCATACAATGTACAGTTTTTATCAAGAGTCCAAACGACATTTTCCTATTTTTTGGGTAAAGGACAAAAATTTATCCTCTAATTACACGTTTTCTATCGCAATATGCGAGTACATGCATAGGGCTCCCACATACTTTATGCCAGAAAAAAGGACATTTTTCGCAAAAAGTCTAAATTGACAAACGTTTATTGAAATCATACAAAACTAAGTTAATACAAGACCAATACAATGAGATCAATGAACATTCTTATTGCTAGATTGAATTTGTCTAAGTAAGTTATCGTTCTGAATGCAGCATTAAAAGTTTAACGCCCTACTTTCTATGGCAAAATGAGCAGTTCAGAATAATGTGAAATTACGGGGTAATAAAATAAGTACAGTAAATAAAACTATATTAACCTGAAAGAAAAAAAGTTAGTCTAGAAAACGTCCATCATATAACTGCAACGCTGATAATAACGGTACAACATTAATTTAAAACAAAATCCTTCGCGAATGGCCAGTCACCCGACACGACGGTAATTGTGATTTTTTCAGGCTAAGTAACGAAAAAAGGACAAAAAAGGACAGGTTTTAAAAAAGGACGCTGATGCAAATAAAAGGACTGTCCTCTTAAAAAAAGGACATATGGGAGCCCTATACATGCATCATACTTGATTTTAAATTTTACCCAGTCAACCAAAAATAACAGCTTAAATTCTAGTAGGTAGCATTAGATAACTTCAGTTAAGCAGGATGATAACTAATTATTGATATCGAATAAAGGAGGAGACACACAACTGATTAATTGCAAGATCTTTACATTAAAGTTAAAACAGAAGACTGAGACTTACCTGCTTAATAGTATACGAATCATCAGTCACAAAGACAAATTGTTGGAGATCGGGAGGATAAATTTCTTCGTATTTGCTGAAAAAAACCATATAAATATTAAAACCACATTAGGATCACATAATCGCCATTTAATTAAGATGCTTACAGCAGGTGAAATTTTCACCTTTTCCTTATTTCCCTATCATTTCCGAAATTCGTCAATATTTTTCATATTTTTTTACATCATTTTCCATCTGGCAACTTTGACCAAGTGCACTAATGATAATGATAACCATCAATTCCAGCGATACAAAACATAATGCGACAAACTTTACTTTGCGAGTCCTTTAAAATCTAAAATTTTGGTTCCGAGTTCGCGATCCAGCTCAGTTCACTGAATAATGATTGGAAAATAGCTATCTACCTACGTTGTATATGCTACTCATACGTCAAATTAAATTTTGAGATCAAATTCTAAAATTAAATTTAATTTTAATTCAACTACATAATTAAAAAGAATTAAATTAAACAAAATTAATATGCACAGGGTGGCCACTTATATATCAATTCGGAGTTTCAACAGTGTACAATAAAGAGCTTTTGAGTAAACAAACTGAAACTTCGCCAGTGTGTAAGGTGAGTATTGGAATTTTGACTGTGAAAGTTTTGTCGTAAAATCTTTGTTTTGCAACTATAATCAAAATTTATGCATGGCATGGTCTACTCAATTTAAACGGGTAAAAGTTGCATTTCAACTATGTTTGTATGTATGTATAAATGGACTGATAACTTAATTATGGCTCAAAGAAAGTTTCGTACCGAGTTTACCCATAACCACAGGTGGGCGGAACCAAACTTCTGTGGGAGGGCAGCAAGATTTTTCAAAGGTCAAAAATAGTCTTAAAAATGGTTGTATGGCGAAAAAACACCATTTTTCAACGTTTCTCATCGAGCACAATCCATTGGAATTAGAAAAATTGCGAAAAAAGCAAAAAAATTTCAAAAATTGAATTCAGGCGGCATTTCGGTTTCTGGAGGGGTGGATTTTGGTTTTTGGGGGTTGCATACCCCCCAAACCCCCGCCAGGTATGCCTATCACTATATGATAACAGTATTCCTATGTTCACAGACTGTTCAAATAGAAACGGAACCAGTCTGTGGCGTGAAAAAAGAAAAGGAACCAATCAGCCCGTTTGTTGCAATTTCGCCCTTTAGAAAATTAGGTAGGCTATGGTTAAATTTCGATATTTTTGCAAATTAGAAAGATTTTACTACAAAACTTTCGCAAGGAAAATTCCTGCACGTACATTATACACTAGCAAAGTTTCATGTTATTTACGCGAAAACACTTTTTTGCGCTTTGCTAAAACTAAATAGATGAGTGGGCCAAATTGTGTATCAGGTCAAATTTTTATTGATACATACATATGTAGAAAATAACCTCGCTATGAGCATAGCCGTTGTACCAACCAACTGGAGTTTTTCTTTATCGACGACCATCAGGGACAAAAATCGATCGACGTAATTGACGGCCAGCTGCAGAGTCTCGTCTTCCAGGTGATACTCGACAGCAACGTCAATCATCCAGTCAACTAGGATGGCTCGCATATCGCTAGTCAGGTGCGGCTGCTTTTCCATATAACGCTTCTTTGGTTTCAAACGAGGCTGGAATCACTGATTTTTGTATTCGGCAAAAAACTAGAAAAAAAAGTCTAAAATTCGCGAAATTTTTCGGCGCTTCGCGCCGAAAATTAGTAATTGTGTGTCATATATATCTTTAAATAGCAGAAATTGCATTTTAAACGATAAAATGTCGAATTTTTCGGCCTTCAGCGCTTATTGATGAATTTCGCCCCGAGAAAACAAGAATATTAGCTAAAATATACTACCAAAGGTCGAACAGCTCTGTTTTTACCACACTAAAATCGCCACTGTACCTTATTATAGTACCCAAAAATTTGTGTGTATAAAATGTACAAAACTTTTAGGGACCATCTTTGTACATGTACAAACGGACCTTGTACAAAAAAACCACTGGCTGGAATGTTTAGCGGCGTGCGTTGAACAGTATTTAAAAGAAAATTCACTGAGGGATTTTCAGGTGAGGAAAATGCTAAATACGCAAATAAGAAAGTGCTTGATGTCCTCCGAATCAGCGTCTTATTGTATGAGTCTCTTTGTACAAGTACAAAGATAACAGGAAGAGTCATTGTATGAGCTAAAATTTTCTGCACACAGCATACTGCTAAATAAAGACATTTTTACATACTACCAGCCTGCAATCTGTGACCTTCGTCATAAATTCAGCCAATTTTTTTAGCTGAACTAATGCAGAATAATTTACTCAAAAAGTCACACAAAACAATCTGTATTACCGATTCAAATATGATACTGCGATTGTAGTATGCTGATTAAATCCTCATAAAAGCGTCATTGCGCTAATGAATTTAACGTATAACATAAGCCTACATTTAGTAAGTAAGTTAATTTTACAACGATCAAATCGAAGAAAACAGTGCCACATTGAAAAAAGCTCTGTTTTTGTATAAAAGCATTAATAAATCAGATGAGAAAGGTGCAAAAGATTTCCGAATCTGAAAAGAATGTTTGAGATTGTACAAACATTGATTTGGAGTATTTAATGTATGCGCTTGGGGTAGTTACCATTACATAAGAGCTTAAAATTTTGTATGGGGTAGTCGGCAATTTTTCAGAGGGGAGGGGTAGGCGAGTCAATTCTTGGCCTAAAAATAACCGAAAACGCAGAGTTTATTCTAAAAAGAGGGTGTAAAATTTCTGACTTGGAGAGGGGGTAGCGCGAAACGATCAACTTTTGTTGGGGATCCCTTCTTTCCCGATCACGTGGATGGTAATTACCATATTCGGCGCAAAGCGTAAACAAATTTCCGAATTTTTGATGAAAAACGCCGAAAAAGCGTTAAAATTTTGCCCCGAAAAGTTTTTGTATGTTGAACAAAGATGACTACAAAAATCTTTGTGCGAGCCACAAAATCGTTGCTCCTTATAAAAAGCCCGCTCAGAATGGTTTCGGACTGCCTTGGATGTTTTTGGGTGGAATTAGGATGGCTTTGGATCACTTTGCCGTAATGAGTTGGACGATTTAGAAACCCCCTCAATGGTAGAAGATGCTTTCTTATTGCATAATCGCGCTTCCTATTTTCATTTTCTTTTTGCCATGCAAAAGCCTTATATCGCATCGATTTAAAGCGCTTCTGAACTTATTTTACAACTCAGCAAGATCGTCATCCATGCATAAGTTTCCGCGAAACAGACAATTTGAATTTATCGATTAATGTGCACAATATTTTAATTTACATACTCTTAAGCATAGGTGGGCGGCACCGAAATTCTGAGGGGTTGCAAGATTTTTCAAAGGTCAAAAATAGCCTAAAAATGGCGGTATGGCGAAAAAACACCATTTTCAACGTTTCTCATCGAGGACTATCCAGTGACATCAAAAAATTGCGAAAGAAGCAAAAAATTTCAAAAATTGAATTCTGGGGGTATTTCGGTTTCTGGGGGAGGGTATTCTGGGTTTTCGGGGGTGGTGCATACCCCCAAACCCACCCCCACGCCCAGGTGTGCTGTTAAAGTTAATTTTTAGTCATACTAACTTACCTTAACCTCCTGTTCTCTCGCATAGTCGTAGATTTCACGCTGATATTCCGGTGGGGCGAGAATCAAATTCAAATGTTGCACCTTTTTGTCGAAATATGCCGAATTTTTCGACGAATAGCAATCGACGTAAGGAGATGGAGTAAGGCCGGTGGACGGAGAGGCCGCGGATGAGGGAGTAGTACTCCTCAAAATTTTACGAATCGTTCGAAATTGCCTACTGCGGCCCAGCACTGGCGAATTTTCGTCTGAAATCACAATAAAACAATTTAAATTACGTTTAAGTACCAGGAACGTAGCTGACCGTCCTATTTTGGGGACCAACACCAACTTTTGGGGGACTAAGCCCAAAAAGCATAAAATAAGGCTTAAAAAGTCCTATTTTCCCGATTTTTCTGAATTTGGGGGTTCCGAACACCCCCATTCCTCCAGAGATACGTGCCTGTCAAGTACATGTGTTTACATGCCAACCCAGACTGGATTTAACCATATGTACATGGTCTAGGGGCGGGGGTTTATGGGTTTTCAACCATTCCCCGGAAAAATTTTCAGCCCCCAAAATTCGAAATTTTCCTAAAAAATCTAAAGAAATTGTATAAAAGGTGCTATATTAAAGCGTTTTCGCTATCTGCTTGCTCAAAGGTGTCAAATTTCCGGCGCTTGGCGCCATATAAGCATTTTTTACTATATATTTTGTTGAATTTCATAAAAATTTACGGATATTTTTCCGAAATTTTCGTGCTTTTTTGCACTAGAAAGATAGAGCAACTGAAAGGCAAGAGCTTAGTAGTGGAGGAACCATGTGTTTTTCGGTATTACGGTGTTTTTGACGCATACACACTCACTGATTTCGGGTCAAGAAAGGCACTTTAAAATTTCATCTCCCCAGGATTACCATGCTGTGCATGTGTTCATTGATCCCATCCAAAAAATTAAGATTTTTTGACTTTCTCTCGAATTTTAAGCATGAATTCGCGTTTTCATGCCATGCTTAACCCTCAGATGGCCGAGCGAAAACACGCAAAATACAAAAAAACTGAATAACTTGGCGAAAGTTTGACGAAAAATAATAAACAATAACCTGATAAGTAGGTTATTGCTTATACTACAAGAGCTAATCATACGATCATATCGTGTTCTACGTTCATTTCTGTATATTTTGCACTAAAAAATGTCCCAGAAACTTTTATTTTCGCTAAAGAAGAACAAACAATAAAAGCTAAATTTACATTTAATTTGTGTTTTTCACGATTCTTCACCGGAATTTAAACTTTCTATAGCATTCTATGGGCCAAAACGCAGAGATAAAAGTCTAGTAATAATTAGAGATCGTTCCATTTGTTTACTTCAGTCTCCAAAATATTTTTCCTCGACAAAATTTGAAAAAAAATTATTTTTCGACGAAAACTCCTTTTCCTCGTCATTTCCAGTAACGGAATCTCAATGCTGCAAACCGCTTTAGCGTATCTGCAAAAGCAATTGAGCTAAAAGGATTTTAAAACGTTTCCCGAGGGCCGGCAATCCGACGGGTTGATTGCCTTTTCGCCAGTTTGACCGAAAATAGCCAATTTAAGCCTAAAGCCGGTTTAACGCCACCCAAAATTTTGAACCTATGTAAGTGGTCGCCATGAAAGACGACGCGCCATCACCCTCAGAATTATAATGGATAGTGCGTCGCGAGCGCCGCGTTACGTCCATCATGCGCCATCATCTCTCTTTTCTATTCAGCGCCATTAACCTCCATCATCCCGTTAATCTGGCGATGCGGACGGCGCAATTTAGCAATTAATAGCGCCAACAAGGAAGCGCGCACGTGATGGCGCGCCTCCTTCTTGTTGGTCGCTATTACTAGCTAAATTGCGCCGTCCGCATCGCCAGATTACTGGGATGATGGAGGTTAATGGCGCTGAAAAGAAAAAAGAGATGATGGCGCATGATGGACGTAACGCGGCGCTCGCGACTGCACCATCCATTATAATTCTGAGGGTGATGGCGCGTCATCTTTCATGGCGACCACTGTAGTACGATTAGAGCTAGTTACATACTTGATTCATCGTGTACTCGACGTTAAAAATTCAATTAATTTAATTTAAACCTTGTGCGTGCCTGGCGATCAAACTCACGTTTTCTATCATATTACTTTCTTTTCTTTTTTTGTTGGTTTTTTCTCTTTTCCTTTTATTTAGTATTTGCTTTTTCATTTATCTACATTTATTAATTTACTTATTTATTTTTCTCCTCATTTTCTTTCTTATTTCTTGCTTCTTTCTCGTATTGATGACTTTACTATATTACGTGATTAAATGTTTTTTCTGAATTCTTCATCAAAGATAAGTTTATTTTAATCTTTCAGTAAAAATTTTGTGCATCTTGAATTTGAATTAAAAGCTGCATATGCATCGGTCGGTTATCTCGGATTTTCATTTATTTCTTACACGCACGAATGCACACAAGTTATTACGAGTAAAACAAGTTTAGTTTAACAAAGTAAAAGTTTAAAGTTTTTAATGTTTCAAACTTTTACAGGACTGTTATCCAACTTGAATATTCTAGAAGAAATAGTATCTTTTTCTGCTTTTAGGCCTTAAATTTTCATAAAGGGAAAGGAGCTATTACATATATGAACAGCTCCCTTCGATTTCAAAAAAATCAGCTATTGACAATCTATTCGGGACAAAGAAAGTATTGCAAAGAACATTTGTATCTAATGTGAGATATTGAACCCAATCATCCAGATTAAGTCAGTCGCTTGACTACAAAAATAATAGTTTTTTCGATAAAGTTGTATTTTTTTACCTTTTGCATTTAAAAATTTCCTTTTTTGCTCCTGTACCCCGAAAAACCCACCATGAACATCCGGTCCCAGAAATTTAGAATGTACTAGATTACCCTGCTAATTTTGTTTAAATAACTAGGTAGGTAATAATAGTTCAGTTTTCCTTAATGCAAAGGGCAAAATTAATTCCGACTATTGTGTGAAAAAACTCGATTTTTTTCGCATGCATGAAAAAATTACATGTATTGCGACTTTTAATTTAGTCGATTGAAATCAGTCTCCATTCTCATGGCTAAATTTAATCTAATAAGCTGAAAAAGCTTTTTCGAAGAAAAATAATTTCAAGAGCGAAGAACATCCTACTCTACGAATAACTTAGAAATGTAGCTCGTAAAAATAAGCCATTCAAGACATTATATTTTGCCAATTCTTTTGAGCAAAAGTAGCTTTAATGTCGTGAAATATAGTGTTTGAACCCTGACAGGTAAAAGGTTAACCAAGTTCTAGTTTAAAGTTTTATGAATGACTTTAAAAAAGTTTTTACAAAATTTTTTGTCTTATATATATTTTTAGATTCGCGCGATAGTAACTCTGCTAAAAATCTTCATGTATGTTGTAACTTGTTGCATCTTCGAATGAATGCGTTGATTATTTATTAATATTATTGATTAATTATTAATTAAATCGTTTATTACCGTCTGGTACAGAAAAGAGATCTCGAGCATTAATTCTGAGATCATCGCAATGCGGTTTAATCGCTGGATGACCGAGGTCGTCCAAGGGAGCCAATGGCTTTCTATGCTGAGGCTGGAGCGGTTGCTCGATCAAAATTTTTCGTTCAATCGATGTTTGTTTGTACAAGATAGAAGACGGACTCCGTTGAACTTGGGTTAACAGCGAAAAAACCTCTTCGGACAACGAAATCGACTAAATAAGAATATTGGTCGTAAAAAATTCGATAGCATATATACATATAACAGGAGGAAAGGGGGATACCCCACTCAGAGTTGATTATCCCCCATCCTTCTAAGGCGAGAAATTTTTGACCCCGTCCCGATTTAAAAATAAATTGAATTTTTTGGCCGTTTTTAGGTGTTTTTCGGCCGTTTTTGGCCAAAAATTGGAGGTCATTAACCCCTACCTAAAAATGGCCGGGAAAGCCCCATCCACCGATAGAATAGGTTTCAATAAAAGAGGTAACAATTATAGCTAGTATACAAAAAACCTTAAAAGTTTTAAGCTATTACATGTATGCTATGCTAATACCTAACCATACATGTACAGCTAGGGAATTAAGAGGGGGTCAGCGCCGAAACATTTTCAAGTGCCTTTTTGGGCCAAAAAACGATGGATGCACGTCAAAAACCCTGTTTATATGTATAAAAACGCGAAAAAAAATTTAAAAATTCGAATAAAGTGAACAAATAGAATCAAAAAATGAGTACACGGCGCGAAGTGCCAAAAAGTTGACACTTTGGATTCAGAAGTTGACTGAAAACGCTTGAAAAAACATTTTTACGATTCTTTTCCGATCATCAACAATTTTTGAGGGTCGCAGCTATTTCGCTAGGGTCAGTCAGTACCACACGTGGGTAGTGAGAAAATTCTAGGGAAGTCAGGAGATTGATAAAATTGCCGAAAATGTTACTAAAAATAGAATTCTGGGGTCTACAGTAATCTGGGAGGGGTTTTCAACTTTTGGGGTCAAATCCCCCCCACGCCCATGTGTGGTCAGTACCCATTCTGAAAGCTGAAACCCTCCTCCGAGAACACGTATAAACCTGACCATATGTGTGAAGAAATGATTTCTACAACCTAGATCACGTTCCCGATCCCCCAAAAAGCCTCCCCTCTCCTTGAACTTTTGAACAAAAACCTGGATTTTATGTCATTTCGCGGTGCTTTCCACTTTTTAACAGAGATACGTCATTTAACCACTATTCTGTCGAAGAATGACCGAATAGTGAATATAAAAATTGCATTGAGAAATTAAAATTTCGAGCTGAGAAATTTTGCAGCCTACAAGAATAGATACGAGACCACAAACAAGTAGGTGTGCAAGTTTTTAAACTGATGTTCTCCAATTACAAGTGCATTCAACTGTAACAATAAATGTGAGAGAGAGAGTACATCGTCATCAACAAGCACAAAATCCCAATGCGCAAAATTACTATATCAAAACCATAAAAGTAGTTTACTAGCATCGTTTGGTTCTCCAAACACAGAAGAAATCGGGACATCATAGGTGCACAAGGTTAGGGTCGGCAGGGGGTGAAATTCCAAAAATCCAAAAACAGTAAATTTAATGTTCACGATTTTTTTGCTGTTTAAACGACCAAAATAGTCAAAAAGAATACAAAAAGTTCATTCGTGATAACATCGCATTTTTAATCCGTTTTGACCGCATTATATCATTTTTGACGCTTAAAAAATGAAAAATTGATCAATTTTGCGCGCTTTTTAGTTCATAAAAATCCTAATTCAGCGCGAAACACTGGAAAAATTTTGACATTTTTATTGACCCCTCACCCCCTGTGTGCATGTGTGCGAGACACATTTAACAGGGGGATGGAGGCTTCCCCACCCATGGCTAGACGTTACATCACCCCCTCAAAGCCATAAAATTTTTGACCCAACCCTTCCCGATTTTCGGAAAAATGTGTTTTGACCGTTTTTAGATATTTTTCTAGCCGTTTTGGCTTGAAATTGTAGGTCATTTACTCACCCACCCCTAACAATGGCCGAGGAGCCCCGGCCGATATTTCAAACATTTATATGTATGAATCGGGACCATATATGATATTCGTGGCATACATCCAGCTGAATGGTCTGAAACTTACGCAAACTTTAGCGATTTCGGCTCTAAATCGTGTATTTTTAAGCCCCTTTAGAACTAATAAATCTAAAAACAACTTATTGCAGTAAATATTCCGGGTATCACCCTCACTGGCCCTGAACCTGTGCATCTATGCTTGGGGAATTTGGGGTTCTCCACCCTTCAAAAAGGTTAGTACCACTCTCAGAAATTTTATCGCCCTCGGAATTTTTGATTTTCCAAAAAATTAAAGAAAAAGTGCTATTTCAAGGATTTAGAAATTTTTTGACAAAAAGGTGTTAAAATTTTGGCGCTCCACGTCACATACTCATTTTTGACTATATTTGTCAGATCTTCAATTTTTTTGTTTTAAAGAGAAAGAGCATCGTCCGAAACACAAGAAGTGGTTTTTGACTTAAATTCATCGTTTTTGAGCTCAAAAATCCACTTTACAAGTCTTTTACAATAGAATTCCTTTTCTGTGTATGTCTGGTCAGGTCGGGCGGCCATACCTGCACATGTGGGAGGGGGTGAGGGGGTATTA
>JAVLUZ010000145.1:23530867-23824022 GCA_036768485.1 Mermis nigrescens
CAGGTCGGGCGGCCATACCTGCACATGTGGGAGGGGGTGAGGGGGTATTACCCCCGCTAAAAGGTCAGCCTGACAGGTGCTATCCGGCGATTTTGAGCTTACGGAACGTCATTTCGCATCATTTTTTAGGGCAAAAGCAGTAAGAATGTCAAAATTTTTCTGGCGCTCAGCGCCGGATTAATACTTTCATGTGCTTTTTGCACAAAAAACCGCCCAAAATTGATCAATTTTTGTAATTTTTAGTGTTAAAAGCGATATAATACTGTCAAAATGGCCTAAAAATGCGTCAAAAAATGCGATATTACCACAAAAACGTTTTATAGGCTCTTTTCACCGTTTTCGTCGTTTGAACTGCAAAAATCGTGAACATTTAATTTACCGTTTTGTATTTTAAGATTTGACTCCCCTCCCCTGCCGACCCTGACGTTGTGCATCTTTGCGGGCGGAACTGACTTTCGTACCAAAATTGTGTATACTGAAAACATAAATCGCTGTAATTTCTATACTGTTGAACTTTTATTGAGTATTCAAAACACCAAACGTAAAAGAGGGCTCGTCCGCTTGACAATGCCAAAGAATTACGTCATTTGGTGAATCTTTGGCTAGTTTTTCCTTCTGCTTCTTTTCCCTCTTTTGATTTTTGTAGGGTTTCGCTGCTCCTTTGTCCGGAATTTCAACCACATCAGCGTCGCAAAAAATCTCGAACGGAGCCACACTAGCTGAGGTAGTTTTACTCAAAGCGGTCAGCGAGTTGCTTTGTACCTAAGAAAGCGCACGAATCATACATAAACCTGGGGGGGTAAGGTAGGGGCTTCACCCACACAGAAATTATTTCACCCTCCTACCAAATTTCGCGATTTTCTGAAAAATTCCTACAACTTCGTAAATAAAGTACTGGCTTACGCGTTTTCAGCTACCTGTTTGCTCAAAAATGTCAAATTTTTAGCGCTTCGCGCCATATACTCTTTTTTGACTATATCGTCTTTAATTTATTCGAATTTTTGATTTATTACAATTTCTTAATGTTTTTATGCTCTAGAAATCAGAAATGCCGCGAAACAACGTTTTCAACGAGTATTCACCATTTTTGAGCCTAAATAAGACACTATAAAAGTTCATCCCCCTCCGAAATTCCCATGCTACGCATATCTGGCACGAACTGCAATGAATTTATGCAATTTCACTTTCTCACCGAATTTAGCGCCGAAGACAAGGCGCGAACATTTTAAAATGATAAAAAATTAGCAAACTTATAACTTTATTCAGCATAAATATTAAAAACATTAGCTTTGGCACATAATCGATATTACATTCTGTTCTCAAGATGACAACATAGAAATTTACAAGATCAAGCACACGCAACGGGGTGAGAAAGAGTGCTTATCTGAATTTTGAACGACTGATCCTCGATGAGGGGATATATACAAAGAAGAGAAGGTTACACATTTATTTGTTTATTTCCCAGCTCTCATCCTCAGCACTTTTTTGTTTTCCAACCTCTAACAACTTATGTATGTGCGCTTAAGAAAAAGAGCCATTTTAAAATAAATAAAGGAGGATATTATCAAAGAAACCCCTGCCATTCGAAAGCTATGTGTTTTTTGAAAATCAAAGTTAAACTAAAAACTAAAGTTGAAAATCAAAAACCAAAGTACACATGTACTGATACTTGCATAAATTAAATAAATTAGCAGAACGGTTTGAGTACCTACATAAATATTTCTTTTTACGACTTCAACGTCTTAAGCTTGATTTTTCAGTCACACGCGTTTAGAAATACGTAAAAGCAACAAGCAGCTATTTGACAGATATTAAATAGGAACAGACCACAGCAGGTATATACTGACTGCAAATAAATTGTTCCAGAAATGACGAGAAAAGAACATCTACAAATACTATAAACGTTGCATCGAAATATATATGCAGCAGAGCTTTCTGACAAAAACTGCATTTTTTATGATTTTCGGGCATAAATTGACGGCTTTTTACCCCCCCAAATTAGCCAACTAGCCATTCCAAAAATTTTGAGCTATTATATGTCAGGCTCGCTATCCAAGATAGCATCGCCATTAATTTCTATATTTAAATTTATTTTTAGACTTACGGCACAGGGACACTAAAATCCCAAAAGCAGGAAGTTAAATAATATTAAATACCATGTTCAGTTTTCATGCATGGCAAATGATCACGCAAAATAATATATTACTTCCGTGAACATATTCGATTTATTGCTAGCATCCGCTAATTTTGATGAACCGTTTGAGACTCCATTTTTACATGCAGCCGTATTAGCTGTTTCCGTTGTTGCATAAGTTCTTGACGAATCTTGAACATCGAATTTATTCAGCTGACTTTCGTTCGAATCAAAAGAGGGCGCTTTAATTGGCCTTAAATAATGTCTTATGTTTCCTGATTCAGGAACATTAGCCAACGGTTTCCTTTGATTCTGGCCGCTGTTGTACCCCGATTTCGACTTGCTCGTTTTATTGAAAGTTCTGCCACTATCGGACTTTAGCTGCGAACACTGGTCACGCTCAGGCTGACGAGTTCTATTTGCCATTAAGAGCCGATAGCAGAAGCCGATGTACGTATGTATGTATAACAAAGAAAACGAAAGGCTCAGCTAATGCGCATGAATTCTATCAGCTCTGTATTTCTAAAAGTAATTAGCCTAAAATATTGAGAAACTACAATCTTAAGTGAAAATCTCAAGCGATCAAAGCACGATAGTGCCCGGATAGGACAGCTATTTCTTCAACTTGCTTAGAAAGCAATTTTCCATACCTACTGAAGTAAGAAGGTACAAAACTAATATAGTAGTATGGTAGTAATTATTTCAGTCAACTGCAGGTAATAGAGCACATAATGTAAAAGTATTTGCAGTCAAAAACCAGCGGTCTAGACTGCATGTAATATAGCACACAATGCAAGATTATATGCAGTCAAAAACCAGCGGCCTAGACCGCAAGTAATATAGCACACAATGTGATATATGCAGTCAGATTGAATGCATATTGATATGGGAAGCTGGCGCTTTGCTCGCATTTTAACCTGTAGTAGATGGTTTTAGAAGGCACTTCTATTTGAGATGGTCTGGCAGATTTGCTTCCTCACTAAAGAATGTTTTTGCGCCGCATGGGTAGCAGCTTCAATAGCTTCCCAGTCATCCATTAGCGCATTTTGATGGGCCAGCACTGGTCGTGCATGATAGATATTAAGTAGCTGTTTCTATTCTTGTCCTCATTCTGGGATATTGTTTTACTATAGTAGAAATAAAATGCGTCGATAATATGTACGCACCTACAAGAAAGTACATAGGTGCATGCCTATGCATTGAGTGTCTATATAGGTACTTTATTTCTAGTCATTTTTGCCCTCTTCTTGCACTTAAAGCACCTAATTTTCTAGCTGTTATTATTGACAATTTTGATGATGCATGACCATAGCTTAATGCTGGCCAATTAGAATGCGCTAATAGATGACTGGGCAGCTATTGAAGCTGCTACCCATACAGCGAAAAAAAACATTCTCTAGTGAGGAAGCACATCTGCCGACCATCTCAAATGAAAGTGCCTTCTAAATCCATCTACTACAGGTTACCATTCGAGCGAAGCGCCAGCTTCCCATATCAATATGCATTCAACTTGACCGCATATAATATCACATTGTGTGCTATATTACCTGCAGTCAACACCGCTGGTTTTTAACTGCATTTAATTTTACATTGTGTGCTACATTACCCGCAGTCTAGGCTGCTGGTTTTTGACTGCATATAATTTTACTTTGTGTGCTATATTACCTGCAGTCTAGGCCGCTGGTTTTTGACTGCATATAATTTTACATTGTGTGCTATATTACCTGCAGTCTAGGCCGCTGGTTTTTGACTGCATACAATTTTACATTGTGTGCTATGTTTACTGCAGCTTAGGCCGCTGGTTTTTGACTGCATATAATTTTACATTGTATGCTATATTACCTGCAGTTGACTGCAAATAATTACTGTCTAGTAGTACTTAAATTTCGCACAATAGAACTTAATTATCTAGTCATATAGCTGCACATGCCTAGTAGGTATGTACTTTAGTTTAGGAATCACAGGCAAGGCACTGTTTCTCTAGGTAACATACAATTTACTTGATTCTTTATTTAAAAAAATTACAAATTTCTACTAGAAAATAAGGACATTGTTGACTCGAAGATATAAGCAGAAACGGAATGATAATGTAGTTTTAACGTTAATTTAAGCATACCAGTTTGGAGGTTATTTTAGCCCAAAAAAACCCCAATTTTTCACCCCTCACCCCAGATCGGCCATCCTTCGCATGCAGGCCTGCACCCATAAGGGATACAGTGGTTGCCATGAAAGATGACGCGCCATCACCCTTAGAATTATAATGGATGGTGCGTCGCGAGCGCCGCATTACGTCCATCATGCGCCATCATCTCTTTTTTCTATTCAGCGTCATTAACCTCCATCATCCCATTAATCTGGCGATGCGGATGGCGCAATTTAGGTATTAATAGCGCCAACAAGGAAGCGCGCACATGAATGCTGGCGCGCTTCCTACTTGTTGGGTGCTATTATAATAGCTAAATTAACCGTACGCATCACCAGATTAACGGATGATGGAGGTTAATGGCACTGAATAGAAAAAAGAGATGATGGCGCATGATGGACGTAATGCGGTGCTTGCGACGCACCATCCATTATAATTCTGAGGGTGATGGCGCGTCATCTTTCATGGCGAGCACTGTAGGGGCACAAGTGCCTCCTAAAATGAAATTTGAAAATAATTTCTTTTCTACTCCCTTTTGCTTTTTAAGCAAAAAAATTGCGAAAATCTCCAGTGCTTTGCACCGAATTTCACAATTATTAATTGTAATCTGTTTAGTCATAAAAGCGCGATTATAAAGCCCAGTTTACACGATTGCAATCATCTGCAACTTGCAGACTGAAACCTAAGACAGTGTTCCCCTTGACTTTGCTGCAACCTATTAGCTTTTGATGAGAACAATAGAAATTGTCATTAGTCTTGCTGAATTTAGCACAAAAAGTTGTATAAGGTAGCGGCGTTTCATTTGTCTTTAAAATTTGGCAGTCATACTGCATGTAGTCCAAGTATGGTACCAAGGAATCAGCCCCATCTCTGTGAATATTTGAACAATAAGACTTAAACTTTGCCAAAGTTCGTTTGAAGCATGCAAGACATTTCACACAAAATTTCATTAAAATCCGTGATAGTCGTGGTGGGCACATTCTTAAAACTGGACCACTTGAAATGAAATGACCCGATAGTCATATTATAAAGGCATATTTATGCAGTTGGTAGTACCCAATGAATTAAAAGAGAGTTGCTCTCAAACGGATTCAAAACGTGGACCACTTGCTCCAAAGCCCACAACCTTAACCAATCAACCAATGCTGGTTCATTTCGATTAAGAATGCAAGGTACTTGTAATGTTTTGTATTGGTTTCCTGCTTGCTTATTATGCTTAAACTTAGTTTGTCTCATTTGTTTTCGACTTGATTCAATTCAAAGTAGTTAGGTGGCAGCTTTCATTGGCCTATACGTAGAAACTTATAAACATGACTATGTTAATACATATGTGCACTGGCGTAGCCAGGGGAAGGGGGTTTCCCGCCTGAGGAAAATTTTGACATGTTCAAAAACTGAGCAATATCGTTGTATGATGCTGTTCTGCGATGTAAAATCGGAAAATTCGGCGCTTTGCGCCAATTTTTTCTATCTTGTGTAATTTATATCGTTTTATTGTGAGAAAAGTCAAAAAAATTAGCTCTAAACGCGCATTATAAGCATTTTCTCCATCAAAAACGTAAAAAAATTTCAGAGATAATTAATTTTGTTATTGCTTAAATAGTGCAAGACGATGTGAAAAGCTCGAAAAACAAGTAATGTTGATTGAAGATCTTTTAAACGGTTTAAGGGTTTGATTTCTAAACTTTGTTTAGATGAGTTCCTAAAGGGGCATATGTGAGTGCAATCCGCCTGTACGTCTCAGCCATTACTATGCTATGCTGACAAACTTTCTTTTGTTCTTTCGACATTATCTTCCATTAAATCCTTTTTTCATGTAATTTTTATTGCACTTTCTATGGTAGTGATTGGCTAATAATAATAATAATAATAATTATTATTATTATTATTATTATTATTATTATTATGATGACAGCCCTGCCCGTTTTTATGGGCTTTCGGATTCCCCCTGGCAAAAAATCCTGGCTACGCCTATGCATATTTTTGTCATGTTCTTGTACCTATATATATATGTGTGTGAACTAGCTACCAATGCCTATGGTTTTAGACATCCACTGGGTTGTTGTTACTAATGCCCAAATGCCTAGGCTTAGTCTTAGTTATGTGCATTCACATTAGTGCCAGCCTGCGCATGGACTAAGGCTGAGATAAATGGGGCTAAAAATGCGAAGTGAGCGGAACAATTTTCGGCACTTATGCAGTTTAGGAGGAAAAAAAATTTTGAAATTTTTTTCTTCCAAAAAGTACAATTTTCTGGCTTAATTTTATATCCTGATAACGAATCCAGCATTCATTTTTGATTTCAGACAAAATTGGTGAGCAAAAAATCAGGTTTTTTTTGTCATTTTTACAAAAAAAATTTCAAAAAAAATTTTCCTTTGTATTTTATAAGCAAGTGAAATTACCTTAAATGTGATAAAAGCGATTCAGGGGACTGTGACTTAGTGGGGTTACCAATGTCCTAGGCTTAGGCTTAGTTATGCGCATTCACATTGATGCCATGCATGGGCTAAACCTGAGGTAAATGGAGCGAAAATTGCAGAGTGAGTGAAGCGAGCAGAGCAAGTTTTGCTCCATTTATGCTTTGAATCCGCAAGCAATTGCTATCGCCACAAACTGAAAACTGAAAAATACTCCAAACGCAATTTTTCTCCTTTTTTCGCCTATCCTTGAATATAGAGAAAAATTTTTTTTTAAATTTTTCACAAAAATGACAAGGAACCTAATTTTTCTCCCATATTTTGATGGAAATGAAAAATGAATGCAAAATTCGACATCAGCGAGCAAAATTACTGTAGAATATGCAAAAATACGAAGAAATTTTTTTTGTTGAAATTTTTCACAAAAATGACAGAAAACCTCATTGTTCACCCAAATTTTGTCTGAAATCAAAAATGAATACTGGATTCGTTATGCGCATGCAAAATTAGCCCAGAAAATGGTAATTTTGGGAAGAAAATTTTTTCATAATCTTTGTCCTCGTGAACTGCATAAGTGCCCAATTTTCGCCCAATTTATGGCTTTGGCTTAGCCCATGTCTGACACCAATCTAAATCCTTAAGCAATCTCAGATACCTCCCTGATCGGTAATAATACAAAAAGTCATTAATAAAGCTTCCTTCAATATCGAATTGAACTGATCTACATTGAGTGGTGAAGGGGATTTTGAATCAAAAGGTCCACGGTTCGAGTCCAACAGGAAACAGCAGCTCTCTTAGTGTGTCATTGATGGAATCAGCGCATCTGAAAACATAGGTAAACTGCGACTAAGCGCTTCTACATACGCTTGCTGCTAGCAAACTAATATGCTATTTTCCTTGCGACTTTGTTTTATCCTCATTTTTTCCGAATAAAGTATCAGTATTAGTAACAAGGTAGGAGGTGTGGCATTCGAGTAGCAGGTTTATAAGATAGTCGTATTGTTAAGGCGTAAGTATATGCACTTCGTGGCATCCGATGAAGCAGAAGAAAGTCGCTGCCAACCAGATTCGAAATGTGGACCTCTCGCTTCAAAACCAAGAACCTTAACCAATCGACGGCTAAAGTTAAGAATATGGTACTTTTAGAAAAGGAGCAAAACAAATACGGAATGCCAAAATTTTTGTGCCAAACTGGTAGATAAATTGAACCGCGGAAAAAATTTAGTGAAAATCTGAGCCTTACTTGCTAAGTTGCAGGCAACTGTCGATTTGAGTGTTGGGTGGGACAATTAAACGGCTCGATCCAAGGACTTACACATTTGTAAGAAATAAATAATATGGGCTGAAATTATGGAAGGAAGCATAGCAATGAAGGAAAAACAAGAAAAAAGGCGCGGAAAGCTGTTTGAAATTTTAAAAAACATTAGAAATTTTTCATTTTTTTGCATGTTTTTTTCCGGTTTTACTTGATAAGATATAGGAAAATCTAAGTTTTTGCTTTTAATATACTTAGGCTTAGTATATCTGAAAAGGTGCTTTAAGCTGCTTAGGTCGAGGTTGCTCCGGCTCAGGTCAATGTATAGATGCTTAGGTCGATGTATAGATGCTTAGGTCGATGTATAGATACTTAGGTCAATGTATAGATGCTTAGGTAGATGTATAGATGCTTAGGTCGATGTATAGATGCTCATATCGACGTAAATTGGGTATCAACATGTGATTCTGCATTCAGCTGCTTGAATCTTCAAATACTTAGGTTGAGTAGATGCTTGTGTAGGTCGAGAAGAGGCTAATTAATGAGACCCATAGCTTTTGTAATATTGATCATAGACGGATGAATATTTCTTTCCGCGCTTTCTTTCAACATGTTCTAAGTTCTGAGCAAAAAAATCCGCTCTTCTGAAGTTTATTTTCATAATATCCTGAAAGTACCATATTCTTAACTTACTCTCCAATCAACTAATGCCGCTTCATTTCGATAAAGAACGCAAGGTATTGAATCTACAGAAACAATCCAAGCACTGCCTTATTTGTTTTCGACTTCACCTAAATCGAACCAGTAAGGTGGCAGCTTTCACCGTATACTACTTGCTGTATACGTACTTATAACGTGGCTATCTTGATACATATGTGAACCAGCTACACCAATGCCGGAGGTGTCAACCAAACGTAGTAATACCTGCGCCACCATCAGACAATCCCTTCAGCCTTAGAAGAAAGGGAGTCCCTTGGATTCTCACCATATTTAAGGTACCAGGAAGCAAAATTTATAAGGTGCGTATCTCTAGCGGTCGAAAAACGCTTTTACGCTAGAGCGTCGGAGTCACCGTTTTTCCCCAGCGATTTGGTTGACATTATACATAGGCATAGCCAGGATTTTCGCCAGGGGGGGGAATTCCAAAAAAAATTTTGTCTAGAAAACGCGTAAAAACGCGCGGGGCCGTTTAATAACGTGTTTTTTGGGCTTTTCACATCATCCTGCACGATTTAAGCCATTAAAAAATTAAATTTTCTCAAAAAATTTTTCATGTTTTTGACGGAAAAAATGCTTCTTATGTGCGCGAAGCGCTAATTTTTTGATTTTCCACCAATAAAACGGTAGAAACTGCCAAATATTAGAATAAACCGGCGCGAAGCACCGAATTTTTCGATTTTTCATCACAAAACAGCATCACGCAACCATAATGCTCACTTTTTGAAAATGTAAAAATTTTCCCCAGGGGGGAATTCCCCCTTCCCTCCCACTAGTGACTTTATAGACCAGACCCAAAATTTTTTTCCATTCTTTCCAACCCGTTTTGGGAAGTCTAAAAACGTTAAAAATAGAGCGCCTGTGTTAAGAAATCAGTTTTTTGTAAGTAGAAAATCCTGTGTACACATGTAATAGCGGTGTTTGATGCGCTTTTTGTATAAAAATTTCGCGCTCTACTAGAAATATCACGATCAGTATATGTTATTTCTGTTGAAACTTGAATTTCCTCCCTTCAGTATAGCATTTTAGCCAATGCTGAAGTCGATTTTGACAACAAAAAATATAATTCCTCAAATGGCGCGAAGCGCCAGAAAATTTTGAAATTTTAGCTCTCTAAAAGTAAAACGCATTTTTGCGTTACAAAAACTGACCAAATAAGTGCAGAAGATAAGGATTTTCAATAGTAGCGAAATTTTAGCCAGATTGTCGATAAAAATGCTGCAATTGGCGCGGCGCGGCTTAAAGATTAATAAGTTTTACTTCTCTAAAAGGCATTTTTGCATTACAAAAACTAACCCAATCCGTGCAGAAGATGAGCATTTTCAATCGTGGTAAAATTCTAGACCGGATTCTTGATAAAAATGATGCGATTGGCGCGGCGCGGCTCAAAGATTAATAACAAGTAAGAATTAAATCAATACGGCGCGAAGCACTGACAATTTTTTGAAGTTTTACCTCTCTAAAACGCATTTGAACATTACAAAAATTTTCCCACGAATGCCAACCAAGCCCGAAAATTTTTTTGCCATCTCCCAAAATTTTGGTTGACACATAGACCAAAAAGCGGAAAAGAAACGGTGGCCAGAGTCGAGCGAGACTTGCGAGAGAGCGATAGCTGAAAAGGAGTTAATTGCCGGAATCACAGTAAATCTGCTATATTTGAAATATTTGCGTAGCTGCAATAACTAGCGTGTAATTTCATTTGAAGACTCGAAACAGCAGCCGAAAAGGGTACTAGATCGGTAGTGATATAAAGCTTCATATCCGCAAATTTCATTTAGATTGTAGGAAAAACGAGTTTGCAAACAGGACGGCTAGAATTTGGAATACTTTGCCCCAAAGCGTTGTTGATTGTAGATCCTTTAAACGATTTAAGGGTTTGATTTCTAAACTTTGTTTAGATGAGTTCCTAAAGCGGCGTACGTGAACGCGATCCGCCTGTACGTCTCAGCCATTATTATGCTATGCTGTAAACTTTTTTTTGTTCTTTCGACGTTTTCTTTCGTTAAATCCTTTTTTATGTAATTTTTTATTGTATTTTCTACGGTAGTAATTGGCTAATAAATATTATTATTATTATTATTACTATGATTCGGACTTTCATCGAAATAGGATCCAAACTCAACAGTGTTAAGATATGTAAATATAAGCATAATACAGTACCTACATGTTGACAAGTATAGCCTATCTAAGGGTGTTCAATCAAAGTAGGTGCATCTATTAAAGTCTTTTCCATTCTTAATAACCTATTTCCGCTGTGCGACACAAAAACAAATTGATGTAGCAAAATATTTCAGGGTTTATATTGCTGTTATGGTTCGTTAAATGCACCTACAAGAGTCCAAATTAATCAGTCGTTGCGCGAGCATAATAGAAGAATTGATTTATCATACAGGAAAAGTGTCATACAGTAATAAGAATTTCTCAGCCGACCAGCGAAAATGTTCCATTCACTATGGAACAGACTAATCGGGTTACAAAGGTTGAGAAAAGGTTTGGATCGAGTGCGCTAAAAGATACGTAATGCAATTTTATAGTCAGTTTCATTTATTCGAGAGCTTTTTAGTCAATTTTTTATGGGCCACAGTAAGCGAAACAAGACGATTTACTGTAATTGGGCAAATCAGCTCAGTGAGGGCGAGTGGCTGGAATTTATCCATTTTAAATTAACTAATCTGCCCATATAAATTTAATTTAGGCATTTGATCAGCGCTGGGACATACTACAGTAAGTGCGCTAAATAAAAAGCTGTCGGCTGGAATCGAACCTGGGTTGCTTCGACGACAGCGAACGTTCTACCACTGAGCTATGCGGAAGTTCGTGGCGTTTCTTAGCATCTTAGTCTATTGTGTTCAAAGTGTCAACTTAGGATAAGCTGAATGCGTGATTTTATCTGTAAGTTGATTCATCTGTTGGAAGACGAGATTGAATTATGTATGCCGCAAAAAATGTAATTGAAAAACCCTCCTTTGCTACGTAGCTACAGTGAGATCTAGCGACCTACAGTAAATGAGAAAAAAGGGTTATTGTAGCCTCCGAAAACATTTACTGAAAAAGCTCTCGGATAAATGAAACAGGCTATAGTAGCTCAACCGTGCATATGACTTAGCCTTATTGATTTCTGATTCGCTATATGTGTATGCTTTAAAAAGCATTATACAACAACAACAACAACAACAACAACAACAACAACAACAACAACAACAACAGATTTTATTGCAAGACGTACAATACATGGTAAAAATAAAGACACAGCGTACGATACAAAGATATGATAAAACGACATATGACTAAAACGTCAGCAACGGGACACGCAGTCACGAAAGTGAAAACTTACGCGTGCCCCTTCAGGTGAACAGAAAAATCAAAAGCATTGAGTTTGCATTTAAAAATTTCTAAGCTATGTAGGTGAATTTACAACATCAACTGGAAGTGAATTTCACAGATTCACATATCTATGACTGAAATCATACTTGAGAATATCTGAACGAGCTACTGGAACAGTCAGTTTAAGGTTATTGACAGAGCGAGTATAGCTGCGATTAAAAGCGAAAAACTCGTCACAGAGAATGTGTGATTTTCCATTAATAATCTGATAATAAAAAGATAAAGCAAAACGAATACGGCGTATTTCGAGACGTTCTAACGACAGACTTTTTAAACGATCATTATATGACAAACGACTGTTAAAACCTAAAATACAACGGGTAAACTTGCGCTGAACTCGCTCGATACGATCAATATCTCGAATACGATAAGGGCTCCAAACGGTACAGCAGAACTCTAAAAGCGGACGAACATATACAACAAAAGCACAAGACAAAATTTTATGATCACGAGAGAAGAATAACTTCAGTATCAGACTGGATCGCTGAGAAGCTTCTTTAATCACTTAATGATAGTGCTGCTGAAATTTCAAATTTGAGACATTAGAACACCTAAATCACGGACACAGTCAGAATCAGAAGGTAAAAGTTGATTTCCAATAAAATATTGATGTTTAGGATTTTTATAACCCATGTACAAAACTGAGCATTTATCAATAGATATCTGAAGCTGCCATTCACGCGACCATGTGTAAAGCTTATTAAGGTCGTTTTGAAGTATAGTTTTAGAAGAAGACAAATTATACATTTTAACATCGTCAGCAAATAACCGAATACGACTACTCCACGCTCCTTGCGGGACGCCGCTAGTTACATTAAAGCTATCTGAAAAAGAATTATTATTAACAACGCACTAAGATTGAGAGGATAAAAAAGATTTGAGCCAGTTGAAAAGAAAACCATTTAGACCATATGCAGAAAGTTTATGAAGTAATTTTGTGTGCGATAAAGAATCGAAAGCTTTTTTAAAGTCGATAAAAATTACATCGACAGTAGATCTTCTATCAATAAATTTTGCCCATTCGTTTTTACACTTTAGCAATTGCATTTCACATGATCGACCTTTTAAAAATCCAAATTGGAGAGGAGAAAGTAAATTATTTATATTTAAGTAATCCAGAATGTTTTTATTAACAATTTTTTCCATAATTTTACAAGGAGAGCAACACAACGAAATCGGACGATAATTTTCTACACAAGCAGAATCACCTTTATTTTTGAAAACTGGAATTACGCTTGCTTGATACCACAATTTTGGAATTGAACCTGATCGAAAAGAAGTTTCAAAGATAGAAAGAAGCAAGAGGAGAAGAAAGCAAATAACCTAGTTTTTTAATAAAAAATGAGCATAGGCCATCAGGGCCACATGCAGTACTTGGTTTAGATTCGCGAATAGCTCTGTAAACGGTGTCTACATCGAAATTGATTTCTGCTAACGAAGAAAAAGTACGAGCCTGAAAAACAGGAAGATTTTGATCATCAACGGTGAAAACAGAGGCAAAATATGAGTTAAAATGATTAGCTTTAACATGATCGTCATCTAATTCAATACCATACGTGGGCAGCAAGAAAATTCTGGGGGGTGCAAGATTTTTTTGAAGGTCGAAAAATGGCCTTAAAAATGGTGGTATGGCGATAAAAACACCATTTTTCGACGTTTCTCGTCAAGCACTATCCATTTGCATCAAAAATTGCGAAAAAACGAAAAAAATTTTCAAAAATTGAATTCTGGGGGGTATTTTGATTTCTGGGGGGGGTATTTTGGTTTCTGGGGGGTGCATACCCCTCCAAACCCCCCCCCACGCCCAGGTGTGTTCAATACCATTAGATAAAGTCAGGGGAAATGAACTTTTCCTGATTTTTAAACGAGAATTAACGAAATTGTAAAAGTTACGGATATCGCCTGATTTTAAAACTTCTAGTTCTTCTTTAGCGTAGAAATTTTTGGTTTCTCTTTTTATAGATTTGCAGAAACTAGAATAGATAGTTCGATTTGTTCGAGTTTTGAACTTTTTGTAATTTTTCCATAATTTAAGTAAAAATTTTTGGTTTCTCTTTTTATAGATTTGTAGAAACTAGAATAGATAGTTCGATTTGTTCGAATTTTGAACTTTTTGTAATTTTTCCATAATTTAAGTTTTTTCAAATATAACTTACGGATGTGTTTAGGAAGAACTTTCTTAAAATTTCTATGTGCTTTTTTAGGTATTAGATCAGAACTACTAGTTTGAAGAACTGAAACAAAAACATTATACATATCATCTGCCGAAGTACACTGATTAAATAAATCGGGCCAAGAAACAGTGGCTAATCGCATAGAAATTAACTCGTAATTGGCTTTTCGAAAATTTAAACAAGAGGGCATGTGATTTGTCTCTTCGTACCCTTGAATTTCGAAAGCAATAGAATTATGATCACTATCAGAAAAAGGAGGTGAAATCTTCACGTTAATGGCTTGATTAAGTGAAAAAAGCAAATCTTATATATTATTATCGTGAGTTGGACTACGGATTAGTTGCTCCAAACCAGTTGTACAGAAGGTATCATAAAATAAAGTATTGATGGGATTAGAAGGAAAGGTGTTGGAGATCCAATTAATTTTAGGAAGATTAAAATCACCAACAATTAATAAAGGATAAGGTACATTAGAAGCCCATTCAATATAATCACAAAGACTTTCAGCATACATAGTATCATAAGTAAGAGGACGATAAGCTAGAATAAATCTAGTTTTGAAATCAGTATTGCATAAATCAAAAATTAAAATTTCACAGGCAGGAAAATTGATAGGAATTTTGATGTGTCTAATATGTAGATTATCATTAGCAAAAATTATAAGTCCACCCCCATGTTTATTTAACCGATCACATCAAATAATTTAGCAATTATTTGAACTGCAAAGGAGACTATCTGGAATTTCAGGATAAATCAAGATTCACAACTAAGTATTATTTCACTGTTTGCTATTTAGTAACAGTTTTAAATCACATAGCTTATTTGACAAACTTCTTGAATTGAAATACAGAACTTTTAAACGCAAAGTACAAGAAAGGGGCGCAACTACCTAGGTGAAGAGTTGGTTATTAATATTACGGTTTGGTTTGCATTTAACACAATCGGCGCGAAAATCGATAAAAACACCTTCTTCATCTCGAGATTTACGATCGTTGAGCTCGGAAACCAGTTCGCGTTGACGTTTTCTTTGAAGGAATGATAAGTCAGGACGGCACCGCAAACGCGAAAGTGGGTCTTTAGATTTAACGCGGACTGTCTTATTGATCAAGGAAACGAAGCGATGCCTTGCCTGAACCGACGTTAGGCAAACTTTGACAAACTGGACACGGTTTTCGTGAATGGGACCATCACGAAAGACGCGTGTAACATCAGATGATACTAGATCGTGACCATCAGAATGAGAATCGATTAGCCGTTTGACCTGATCAATGTCCTCAACACTGTTCGATAAAGGCAAGTTAAGCAGAACAGCATTACATTTCTTAGATTCTCTTTCGATAGCATCATTAATCAGAGGAGATAGTTCGTTTTTATCATAATTGGTAGGAGAATTTCGAGAATGTTCAAGACGATCAACTTTCTTTTCTAAATCGGCAAGCTTAGTAGCAAAATCGTCTAAGCGACGTTCAATATGCCAATATTTTTTCGCAATTGGTTTACAGTGGAAACAATAGAAAGTGGAATCGGGCTTTGAATAAGTTTCATAATCATGATCATTAACTTTCAAACAAGAAGTATGACCCCAACGGTCGCAAAAATCGCATAATAAGGCAGTGTCGTCATCAGAAACTAACTTGTAGCAAATGACACAATCACAAGAATTATCGTTCGTATCATCAAGTACATCAAAGTTGGACCTTCGAGATGGTGACTTAGAACGTAGACTGGTATCCGTAATCTTCGGTGCGCCATTTTTTTACCCATAATCGAAATATGTAGGTATGTAGAGTTGAAAAATTGACCAAATTAATTAGAAGTAACGCATTGCGGCTCTTCAGCTCGATTAGTCGCCACGCTTCGAGCCATTTTATAGCAATTTTTAGTATTTTTTCACGTCAGAAACCCCGAAATCAGCCTTAATTTTTTGTAATCTGCGACCTTGAAAATGGCAGGAAAATATTAATTAGTAAAAATTGGAAACCTTTGATAAACTGCTAAAATTCCTTTAAAGTGGCTCAAAATGGTGAATGTCGAAGTATGATGTTTGAAGTACCGTAACTCTGTGAGTTTTGTATGGATTTGGTTTATTATTTTTTTCCGCGTCTTTTAGTGACACAAAGTATCGTTTTTGCGCAATTGTATGGCAGTTCTGCTGGAATGGCGCAAAATCGGTTCACACCATATTCTTCAAAAACTCCCGCATTTTTGCATTACAAAAACTAACCAAATCCGTGCAGAAGATAAGGATTTTCAATCGTAGCGAAGTTCTAGACCAGATTGTCGATAAAAATGCTGCAATTGGCGCGGCGCGGCTTGAAGATCAATAACAAGTAAGATTCAAAACAATTCGGCGCCAAGCGCCGAAAATTTTTGAAGTTTTACCTCTCTAAACGCATTTTTGCATTACAAAAACTAATCCAATCCGTTCAGAAGATAAGGATTTTCAATCGAAGTGAAATTCTAGACCGGATTCTTGATAAAAATGCTGCTACTGGCGCGGCGCGGCTTAAAGATTAATAACAAGTAAGAATTAAATCAATGCGGCGCGAAGCACCGAAAAATTTTTGGAGTTTTACCTCTCTAAAATGTATTTTAGCATTACAAAAATTTTCCACAAATGCCAACCAAGTCTAAAAATTTTTCCCATTTCCCATAATTTTGGTTGACACATAAACCAAAAAATGGAAAAAACGGTGGTCGGAGTCGAGCGAGACTTATGAGAGAGCCATAGTTAAAAAGGGATTAATGGCCGGAATCACAGTAAATCTGCTATATTTGAAATATTTGCGTAGCTGCAATAACTAGCGTGTCATTCCATTTGAAGACTTGAAATCGTACCCGAAAATGGTACCAGATCTGTAAGTGATATAAAGCTTTATATCCGAAAATTTTATTTAGATTGTAGGAAAAACGACTTTGCAAACAGGACGGCTAGAATTTAAAATACTTTGCCCCAAAGCGTTGTTGATTGTAGATCGTTCAAACGGTTCAAGGATTTGATTTCTAAACTTTGTTTAGATGAGTTCCTAAAGAGGCTTACGTGAACGCGATTCGCCTGTACGTCTCAGCCATTACTATGCTATAGTGTTATTTTAATATACCAAAAATATATTTTGATATGATTTTGGTAGGCACCTGCTGGACTATCAATATCATATTTTAATTCTGTGAATTTTGGTATATTATATTTTTATCATATTAAAAAATCTGGGAAATGTGAAAATATTTTTGATATAATTTTGGTATAATTTTATTATAAAGTGGTAGCACTTTTTCCTTTTTCCGCTCTTTATCTTACTGTAGATAGTGTATCAACACGTGCCTTGTACGGCCTTTGCGCACCTTAGTGCGCCAATTCAGACATCGGTCTTTTGTTTCCACTTTGGCGATCCAGCCATAGTTTTCAGATCATCGATAGTACGACATGCGGAGGCATTCCGACACACAGTGTCTTTTGGTTGGACTCTTGTCGCTACGTGTCGCAAGGGATACGAAGATGCGACGTTTACTGTGGAAACCCTACAAGTCCCCTATCAATTTGTACAATTAAAACATAGGCGACATGACCGCTATTCACGTTGAGCCTGCGCGGAGACCCAAAAAATCCATGTGCAAGAAGCACACAATTTTTTGTCATAAACACATTATACAATATTTTTCTTCATATATTACTGTAGGCCATTCCCCTACGATTATTAGTCTAGTTTGTGGCAGATTAGCCTTGGCGTTTTCTGGCGTGTCGTTTCCGAGTGTATCAGCGCCATTGCCTGTAAATTGTTTTGATTTGGTAAAAGCACGAAAATTAACTGCCTAGAGGTGCAATATATCACAGGCAGTTAGGATTTGGGAATAGGCCCGCCACTACTTTAATTCTTGCCGGATTTCGTTGGGTAAAACCTTTCATTTATCATTTCGTGCAAAATTCATAATTCCTCTTTCGAACCCAAAATCTATAAAATTATTACATAATTTTTATAGTAGATGACAACCCGGAATAGAGCTCTTTGTTGTTGTGATTTAAGTACAGAGTGCAATTGGAACCTGAATTTATAAGTAGTTTCGCCATAGGTAATCTGGTGCAAAAACCCTTTCGATTCTTTTCGCGAAAAATTATTCTTTAGGTCTAAAAAAGGTCCAAGGACCTGGGGCGAATACCGGGGTTATCTAATTACTCCTGGTTAGGATCTGCGGTCGGCATCTCCATCCCACAATCTCCATAAGTACCCGGACCAATTACATCCGTGGAGATTTTAGGTAGTAGGTATTCAGGGTCATTTTGAAAGAGTGCAGGTTTTACCGCAGCTTCTTGACCAGCGCTAGTTGTAGCATAGGTACTTAGGTAAGAAGCCCCAAAGGTACTTATTGGGGTTCGTTGCTTTGGTAGTTGTTGTGTGTTGGGTATCTTCCCCGATGGCGTGCTGTCGGTTTAGTTATCCATACATACTTCAAGTACTTAATCAGCCAACTTGTTTGCGTGCGCTAAGACAACTCCAAGGTACCAAGCCGCTAAGTTACACTGGAGTTTCCCCCTCAAGGTTGCTCGCGACAACCGATCTGGTGTCTGTCATCATTTAAATTAATACATAATATTTTCTTTACCCAAAAATATTTATTTTTGGCCATTTAAATATGTGTATTACTTTTATCAAATTATTTGCATGACGCAGTACACATTTAATTTGGGCGACTGGAAAAAAAATTTTGTGGCTTCCAAAGAAAGTTGCTAATCTAAGCAGCTGTGGAAAAAATTTTGTGGCTTCAGAGCAAACTTGCTAATTTAAGCATTTGTGGAAAAAATTTTTGTGTACTTGTGGCAAAGTCGTTGGTATTTTTTCACCTTATACCCAAGTCGACTAAACAATATAGTTTTTGCCACGTACATAAATTTTCGTTCGCCTCTCTTGTACTTGTTGCTATCTTGGCATACAGAGGTACGTTTTTGAAAAAACCCATACCTAGAGGGTCCAATTCGAAAAAATTTTTTTCAGATTTTAAGATAGCCGATTTTTTTGGAGAAAAAATTTTTCTTTTACCTAACGTTTATATAAACGTTAGGTTCCATTTTCCATACGTTCCATTTTCCAAACGTTCCATTTTTATAATGGGTGGTAAGAAAATTTTACATACTCCTCCAGCTAAAAAGGTGCATACAAGCCCGTCCTAAGCCAATTACAAACTGATCCGACCAGTTCTTCGGCGATTGATAATACTACATTACCCCCTTTGGTAAATAATAACTCTGTTATCCTTTCTGATAATGAGTCTACTACTGGCAGTGTTCATTCCGGAACCGGTAATTCTGCTGATACACAAATTCGCGGTAAATCCTGACGCAACGATCGTTAATAATGATCTTAACTATGGCGAATAACGATGATAACCAGACAGAAAACGAAGCCGTTTTACCTGGTCAAACTACTGATGTGGAAAGTAATGCATCTGAAAAGCAAAATGAGGATGAAACTCGTCCTAATTTGTCAAATTCTGATCCGAAGATTCTTTCGACTATTCTTGAGAGTATTCAAAAAAATGAATTTTCAGCATCGCCAAGAAATGCGCCAAGTGCGTGACGAAATTAATAATTTAAGGCTTATGGCTACGTTTTCTGCTCGCCCTGAGGCTTATCAGTCTTTGCAAGTACATAACGACGAAAACGTAATTAATCATGTACCTATCGAATTACCAAAACGGCGTGTCAAACAGGCGGTAAATAACAAAACCGAGTTTGATGATTCATCACCTGTCTTGGCCTCCGACTAATAATCCTAAGCCTAAGGTTATACTCGCGTCCGAAGGACATCTGTGCCTATTTTACCCATGAGTGATCGTACGCCTGTTGATTTTAGATCGTTGCGTATGCGTAGGCAGCATGTGCAAAACCCTCTTTTTTGCGGATAATTCACCTAATTCTGCGCATCCCTTGCAGCACGCGTTTAATCAGCAAAATGTTGAAAACGCGCCTACTTTTTCAGAATTTTGCAGCGGCCTTTGAATCAGCTAGCACCCAAATTCATTGCCCTTGCTGTAAATAATATGCAACATCCTTCTTTGAATCCGCCGCCTTTGCATTATTTTCCTCCTACTTGGCGGAAAGCGGCGCCCATGCAGCTGTAGCGTCGCATCTGAGAGGCGATAATTTTAGCGCAGGTAATTAGCAAATCCTAACGACGAATCCATGCCAATTAGGGACAATATAGTCGCGCTGCCAGCCAGTCAGCGCCGCGTCACATTTTCAGATGAGGACACTAGCTCTTCGCCCAGCAGGAAGATTTGCATCGCTCACGCGCAGTGAAAGTTCGCGTCGCGCTTCACGTCGCCTGTACGTCATAATTCAGATTCTTCATCATCTTTGCGCGATAAATCATCTGTTGCTGAAGCCATTAATTGCGGTCCTTTTATACAGCAAATGCATATTGCAGTTGCTGCTAAAATCTTTTCGGGGTTAAAAAACTGATATTCGAAAATTTTTCAGTGAATTTGAAACATTGGCAAAAATATATAAAATCGACAAAAAAGATAGAGCTGAATTTGTCATCATTTTTCGACGACTATGCGTTAAATTTGTATGAAGCATTATCTCAAGAAGTGCGTAATTCTTATACTAAGACTAAGTACTCTATGATCACGGAATTTTGCCCTTTCGATCATGATACGTTATATGACCACTTTCTTGACCCGTAAAGCAACAGCCCAATGAGTCTGTCCAAGCTTACTATCTCGCGCTTCACGAACAATTAAGGCGCGCTAGACCTCATATTGAAACCGACTCTGAGCAGTTCAACGAAATGCTTCGACATCAATTAAAGCGCAGTATGCTACCTGAAATTTCAACTGCAGCTTATCAAAAGCATACGCCTGAAGCTGAGCTACATGAATTTTTGCATAATGCTAAAATGCGCAGGTATGCAGCTCGCCAACTTGTAGCGAAAAAGCGCCAACGCCTTATGTTTTGACCATCGCCAATCCTACTACTGGTGCAATTCCTGAAGTCGTAATTCGCTTTTCTAATAATGCCAATCATGATCGTTCGCGTAATAAGGCGTTTTATCGATCAAAAAGCACCAAAGATGAACAATCTACAGCGCGTAAAATTTTGTAATTTCTCTAAGCGCACGGGCCATGTTGAAGAAGAATGTTTTAAAAAAGATAAGGCAGCGCAAATTCGACGAAAATACACAGCAAGCAAAATTTGAGCTCGCCATGCGCCAAGCGTAGTCAGTCGCGTTCTTGGAATGTCGTAATCGCTCGTGCTCGCGCTCAAGTGCAACTAGGTAGCTCCAGTCTAAGCCTGGATATCGCGATCAAAGCCAAAATTGTCAACCTATTTCGCAAAGTTCTGGCGCATATTTTGATTCTAGACGCTCGCGTCAATTTTAGGCAAAGCTATAACGACTACGCGCCAAATTATCCCCAAAATTATCAGAATCAACCTTATGATAATCCGCTGCAACCGCCCTACTCGCCTAAGAAAAACGCAAACATGGTTACTTTTCATCAATCTAAAGCAATTAGGCGGGAAGAAAATTTTGCATCTCAAGCATTTTGGAGGAATATGATAGATTGCAGCGAAGATTAGCAGTTTATGAAAAAAATGAATTGTCATCCCCCACCTTAAATCAGGATTCTGAAATTCCGATAGTTAGTCATGCAGGTACAAATTTACCCACCATTTCGGCTGAAATTCATAGTGCCAATCCCGGCATAATTGATACTGGCTCGCAAGTCACAATGATGACTACTGCAGCATTTTTAAGACTTGGTTTCAGGTTACCTCTGAAACAAGCGTCTAAAGTCGTGCACGGTGTAGGTGACACAGCAGTAGTTGTTCGCTCTAATTTTAATATGACTATAACTTCAATAGGAATCATTCCTATACCACCGTTGGTGTCTATTATCAATAAATTGCAGAAGACATGCTTCTCGGTTCTGATTTTTGCCATTCCGCATTACTCTGGGTAAATCCCATCAAAGACTGCGCATTCGCTAAGCGGTATAAAATTAAATCTCTTATCACTGAGCGAAAAATTGCAGTTTCGTACCAATCCAAATGCTAAAATTGCATGTCCTATCTGCGTGCATGTTTCAATTTCAAAGCCAATCACAATTTTGCCGCGTCACAAATTAATAGCACCTGCGTATATAAGTCATGGTTCCTACAATGCAGATATCGCACTTTTCAAGCCCATCAGATTTCATGCCGCAAAAGTTCACCTTTTGTCGCCTCTGCAATTGTCGACACCTCAGTTTCAGTTTTCCTCTGCAATTATGTAACATATCAAAATCGCCTGTTCAAGTCGACACTGGAGAGCTAATTGGATTGCTAGCACGTCTGATGTTGATGCAGTATCTCATGTTTCTGTTTCAGACAATCGCTCACTCGAACTTTTTTCTTTGATGAATGAGGCTTTACAGGGCTGCATCGCTAATTCTAAGGAACAACAGCAAATTCGTGATCATTGTCATAAATATAATTCATTCGCTTTAGAATGCAAACCACTCAGTCGCACTCCGCACTCCTTAAGCATCATATTGACACAGGGGATAATCCCCCTGTTGTAGGCAAAACCTGTCGTGTCGAACATGCGCGCCGACAAGTAATGCAAAAAAGATAATCAATGAAATGATCGCGGAGGAAAAAGTCATCAGGCCAACAACTAGCCCCTGGGCCAGTCCTTTGTTTTCAATTGGGAAAAAGATGGTTCCCTCCGTAGTTGTGGATTATTGCCGACTAAATGATGTGACAAAAACTCAAATTTATCCCCTACCTCAAATTGATGATTATTTTGATGCCCTAGGGTCTGCAGCTTACTTTAGTACGCTAGACTTAAAATCTGGGTAAAAAAATCGCGTGAAAAACTGCTTTTATCTGTCCAGTAGGTCACTACGAATTTGAAGTGTTACCTTTCGGTTTTAAAAAACGCCCCTGCTGATTTTCAGCGCCTTGGAGCTTGTTCTCGCTGGTTTAAATTGGAAAACCTGCCTCGTATATATCGACAATATAATTGTGTTTTTGCGCACGTTTTCAGAGCATCTCAAAGATCTAAAGATGTCTTTTGCGCGCTACAAAACGCAAATTTAGGGTTAAACCGGAAAAATGTCATCTAGCTCATGCAGAAGTCCAATTTTTGAGCCATCGCATAAGTTCGCTAGGTATTGCTCCTGACTTAACTAAAATTGCAGATTTGATCAATTTTCCAGTTCCAAAAACGGTGAAAACTTTGCAGAAATTTCTTGGTCTTGTACAATGGTTCAAAAAATTTGTGAAAAGATCTTGCGAAAATCGCAAAACCTCTTTTTCGGTTATTAAGGAAAGACACAAGAATTTCTTTGGACTGAAGAACATCAAAAAGCTTTTCAAACGTTAAAGAATGCCTTCACTTCACCACCGATTTTGCAGTTGCCCAAGTTCAATAATGACCATCAATTCATTCTGACAACCAACGCCAAGCAATTACGCGCTAGGTGCCATTCTTACGCAGAAACATCTTCCATCTAAAAATCGTTTCATCCTTGGTTATGCTAGCCGTGTTTTAAACTCGGCCAAATTCAACTATGCCACTTCTGAGAAGGAGGCTTTAGCAGTTGTCTGGGCAATTAAGCATTATAGGCATTATCTCTATGGCAAAAAATTCATTGCGGAAACAGATCATCAGGCGCTTACTTGGCTCATAAATGTAAAAGATCCTTTGAGTCATCTAAGATGATGGGGTTAAAATTACAAGAATACAAGTGTGAGGTTGTTTATGTACCAGGCGCGTATAATCGCGCCGCGGGTCTATTATTGCGTCATCCACAAGTACGATTGCGATGAACAATGTTATAAACTCAAACGTAAACCCGTTGCTAACGTTGCTAACCTCCGAATCTGAAGCGTCTGAGTCTGACGACGACAACGAACCACCTGATATAAGACAACCAACCATCGCGCCGAAACAGCAAACTGCGCAAAAAGATCATCCGCCAGTTTTTATGAACAAATCACCTTATCCGAAAGCTGAAAGAGCAGAAATTTGGTCGCCTGCAAAACTTCTTGCCAAACAACGTCAAGACAAAGAATTAGGCCAAATTTGCAAATCGCTCAATCACTTAACAACATAGAAATATCACGACAAATTTTTTCTTGCTAAATAAAATCCTATATCGCAGATTTCAGCCTAAACGTGCAGCTAATACCATTCATCAGCTTGTCATTCCAAAATCGCTGCATAGTTTCATCTTAAGCGAATTTCACAATTCCATTTTTGGAGCCCATTTCTCCGTGCGAGAAATCTTACCTGCCATTCAGCTCCGTTACTGGTGGCCTAGAATGGAGAATGATGTGCTTGGATGAATTGTAAGAACTGTGAGTTGTGTGTTTGCAGCATAAGGTAGCGAGTAATCCCACCACCATACCTCTACTGCAGCCCATCAAAGTTTCAGCACCGTTTGAGTTAATCACGTGTGATTGTCTGAATATGCCATGCTCGACGTCCGGGAATGATCAAATCGTTGTTTTCATGGACTATTTTACTAAGTATGTTGAAGCGTTTGCAGTGTCTGATATAAAAGCAGGCACCATCGCAAATCTACTATTGCGCGAAGTAATTCCTAGGCATGGCGTTCCAAAGCGATTTCTGACTGATCAAGGCTCAAATTTCACATCAGCTTTAATTTCCGAAGTTTGTAAATTACTAAATGTCCAAAAAGTTTTCACAACACCATATCATCCGCAGTGCGATGGGTTAGTAGAACAATATAATTCAACACTCATTGATGGACTTTCCAAATTAAGTGCAAGAAATCAATACGATTGGGAACAATTTTTGCCTTTTGCTTTATTTGCGTATCACGCAACGCCACAGTCATCTACAAATATTTTGCCATTCGAGATGCTGTACGGTCGTGAACCTTCTTTTCCACTCGATATACAGCTATTAAGTGATCTCACGCTAAATCCTAATCTGCCTAACGTCACTGAAAAATATCTTTCCAATTTAAAACTCATGCTTCTTAACTTGCACAATATTGCTAACGAAAATCTTGCCAAAGCGCATAACCATCAGAAAAAGCAGTATGACAAATCAGCGTCGTGAAAGCAGATTTGCAGTCAACGACATTGTATATCTCAACAATAAAGCAGTGGATTCAGCCCAAAATTTTTCGCTCAATGTCTACATTCTCATTAATACGTATTCACCAAACATGAGTCAAATTTCTCCTTGTCATATTCCGCCGGGTTTCTTTTTTGAGGGTGACAAACGTTCTGTTCAGGCAGTGCCGCCGCCACAGCCGTTATACATCAAGTTGTCTAAATTGCCGCCTAATATGTCCCAAAGGCGAAAAGCCATACGATGACAATTTTGCAGATCAACGGCAGCTGATTCGGACGGCAAGGACCCGACGATGATTATTTTAGATGGCTACAAGCTAGATGGGCAGGGCAGGCCGCCATTTCCGCCGCCTACACAGCGTCAGCCTTTGCCGATGCAGCAACAAGTTTTTGATGATATCATTGCCAATCTGCTATCAACATCGCGTAATGTGCCTGAACCGATGGAAACAAATGTTTTAGATAGGGTTCCAGTTGTGGCCGCAACCAGCGCTCCGCTGGGTTGGCCCCTGGATGTCAAAAATTAGCCTTTTGTTTTCCAACCGGCACACACTCAAAAGTCGCGTTTTGAGCCCCTAAAAGCTGTCCCAGCTTCAGTGGCTCCTCCTCCGCCTACCTAAACGGCGCCTACGGATATCCAAAATATCATGGCTTCAATGATGTTGCCTCTTGCCGCCAAGCCATTGCTGTCAACGCGTATTCCTTGAATTTTGCAGCCCAAACCGATGGAACCAGTTGTTCAAATTCCGGCTGAGCAGCCGATGCAGGTTCAGGATACCGAAGAACAATGGTGAACAACTGCCTACGCTGAATTATTTTCAGGAAACCATGCAAGAGTTGCAAGAAACAAGTCAACCTTGCTTGTCTATCCATAATTTTCTCAATTTTTGCGATTGGCTTGGACAAGAAGCAGTTTTGGAGCTGTACAAAGGCCTGTGTAACGATATTCAGCTGTGCTACAACGCAATGTACGCACGTTATTTACAATATTGTCGAATTTCTAATCTGCCGGACAGGCCAATCATTTTGCTATGATTACCCACATATGTGGATCCAAATGAGGGCTTTAGGAATCAGGTTGCGCCGCGTTTTATTATGCAGCCTTCTGTCTTCCATCGCCAGTTCTATCCAGATCCGTTGTTCACGCAAAACCGCATGTTTATTACAACCAGCTACATGGTGTACAAAGTAAACATCCAATACGTCGCAAATCATCCGTTCCTGCCAATGCCGCCGCAAATGAACATTCAAATCGGCGTCACAATTCAGCCTGAATTTGTTCCGCACCGTATCCAGCCTCAGCCTGATCATACGGCGCCATTGTGCTTGACAATGCGGCAAATGGTTGATATTTTCGAAGCGTTTTGTGAATTCGAGAGAGAATACAAAACCACTTTCAGCGGCAAACCGGTGTTTGCTACTGCGCACGTGTTGCAAACTACATCACTGTTGCACTATATGGATCAATGTTTCTTCATCTTCGCGACGTTGTACGGCGACCCTGGAATCGCCTGGCAAATGTGTGAACAAATTTGATGGATGCTTCGTGCCGCGTTCTTTGGGCCGACTTACACTCAATTTCCAAGGGAAGCGTTCGTGGAATTTCCTGAATTAGCGGAAGAAATCAAGGATCCGGTTGTGCTGCATCGTGATATTCAGCTAATTCGTGAAGCCACGATCCAGACTTAATGGTGCCTGCCCAATTTGGTCGCCACAAATTGCGACAACACTCATCGCATTATCTTCAGAGAAAACTGCCTGACGAATTGGACAATATTTGCCAAAACCAGCAGAGACGGCAATCGCAGAAACGAGCTGTTGATTTGCAGGGCCCTAGTGGCCCCCAAGCAAAGAAACGACGAAACGTTACAGATCTTTTTTTACAGGCTCAGATCGATTTGCGCCAGGCCCAAATGATAATTGAGAAAGCCGAACGCGAAACTCAACCGATGCCACCATTGCCACGCGTTACTGTTGCACGTAAGCCAGGCTCTTTAGCCGTGGCCTCTGAAATAAGACGTGAGGATCAGACTGCATACTTGGAACGTTTAAGATCCTATCACGAAGCTATTCCTTTGTTAAGGGCTAGCCAATATGTACAGAAAAAATACGAACATACTCTATGAGCTTATCAAGCCAACCAAAAACAGAAGGAGTGACGCGAGAGGCAAGCGATGATCTATCGCCAATTGGCATTATTATCGAAGCCATCAGATACTGAACCCGGACCCTCTTCTTTGTCTCGTTTCAGGCAGAATCCGCCCCAGTTGCTGGCAACATGATCATACTTATTCTTTTCTTTTCAAGATTCGTTTAAAGCTAAATATATTCACATATTTGAAGAATAAGTATGATCATGGAGTTGTGTTACTTTTGAGAAAAGTTGAGAAGCTTCAACTTCGCTATGATAAGCTTCAGTTGGATGTTGCATTTCTTAGAGAATGCATTGATAATGATTTGCTTCCCAAATTTCTGGCTTTCAAGGTTTCTAATAGGATGCTTAAGCGTTCTAAATGTTACATAACATGCCAGAGGCTTCTGCTTAATGAGGAATTGAAACTTAAAATCAAAGAGGTTGAAAGAGTCCTGAGAGATTTGAAGGCGCACATTACCTCGTTTAATTCACGAGTATCCTGGTTGGATTCTCAGGTAGCATTAACATACATTAGACGCAATGTGTCTAAATCTCTCAACCATGTTAGACAGTTGCATAGCAAGAAGGTAAAAAACTTGCTTATGCATAAAAGTGTCAATAGTATTGATCCTGAAAAGGTTGTAATTAATTTAAGTAACCGAGTTTTGACAGCTCATGAGAAGCTTGTGTTGTCTTATGGTATGAAGTACTCTATTACACCTAGGAAGATCGAGTATGGTGATTATCTGCTACCATTTGAGAAACTGATGGGTTTCCTCAAGAAACAAACTGCCTTTGAGAGTGACAATGTAAAAATGCAAATGATCAAGAATCAATTGCGAGACATTGCTCTTAGCTCATATTTTAATTATGATAAGGAGCATTGTGATAATCTATCAAAGCGTGACTATGAAATCCTCAGCAATCTGTCAAAAGACAAGAATATCATTGTTCTAAAGGCAGATAAGGGTAATCAAGTAGAAATTTTGAACAAAGATGACTACATTAGGAAGTTGAATGATGTCTTGAATGATATCTCAAAGTTCAAAGTCATTGACTGTAATCCTTGTCAGTTTATACGCTCAGTTGAGAAACGCATATCAGCCCATATACTGAAGGTTCATAAACAGAATGGACTATCTGCTGATGTCTATAAAAGTATAAATCCTGTAGGATGCAGTTATGGTAGGCTATATGGCTTGCCTAAGACTCATAAGAGATATGTTCCTCTAAGACCAATCTTGTCAGCCATCAACAATCCAACTTATAAGTTGGCTAAGTATTTTGTGCCGATCCTACAAGACATAAGTACTAATGAATACACTTTAAGTGACACTGGTAGTTTCCTGACAAGACTTAAGGCTTTCACATTCAAAAGCCATCATTTTATGGCTAGTCTTGATGTTCAAAGCTTGTTCACTAATATTCCACTCAATGAGACCATTGACATATGTATCATAGGTAGCGCGATAGCGCTACCTATAATATACTTGGCCATCCTTTTTTCTTATATCTTTTTCACAGCGAGTGCGAAATTTGTGTCCCCCCTCACAGCTATAACGGCACACATCTGAGAGGTGCGGTTTTTTTTTAAAGGTAGATAATAGAAAAACTTAGTGCCCCATTTTTTTCTTGTTTACACTCAATACCGAGCGCGTCGTGAGTGTGTAAAGTTTACACCAAAATTCAAATAATTTGCGGAGGGCTAATTTTTTTAAAAAATGTTTTTCCTAATTAGTAGGTTACGAATCTGGTCTTAAAATTTCTTTACATTCATTGGTTGTTACACAGGAGTGTAAATTAGACGGTTTTTTTACAGTTATCATGTGGCCAAGCATATCTAACTCAGTTTTACATTCTATGCAGTCTGATTGGTTTCAAAATGTAGACGGTTAAAAAATCTAGGGGCGACTTTTTTTAATTTTTTTAAAAGTAATATTCTCGAATTTAGAGGCGGTTTATTGTAAAGAGTCTGGGACAAAAAAATTTTCCCTGCCATATTCTCCACTTGGTAGACAAAACGTGGTAACTACCCTTAAAGTGTGCCTCGTCTTAAGCGCTACACGTCAAAATTTATTTTGTTTCTTTAATATCAATATTGCGTTATTTGTGCAAGTGTAAACTTTACACTGAAAAAATTTTTTCCGCCCATAGCGTCGTGGATGATGAATTCTTTTTAAAAATGTTTTTCCTAATTAGTAGGTTACGAATCTGATCTTAAAATTTCTTTACACTCATTGGTTGTTGCACAGGAGTGTAAATTAGACGGTTTTTTACTGTTTTCATGTGCAAGAGCATATCTAACTCACTTTTACATTTTATGCGGTCTGATTGGTTTCAAAAGGTAGACGGTTATAAAATCTAGGAGAAACTTTTTTTATTTTTTCTTAAAAAGTAATATTTTCGAATTTAGAGGCGGTTTATTGTAAAGAGTCTGAGACAAAAAAAATTTTTCCCTGCCCTATTCTCCACTTAATAGAAAGAACGTGGTAACTACCTTTAAAATCTGCCTCGTCTTAAGCGCTACACGTCAAAATTTATTTTGTTTCTTTACAATCAATATTGCGTTATTAGTGCAGGTGTAAACTTTACACTGAAAAAATTTTTTCCGCTCAGAGCGTCGTGGATGATGAATTTTTTTTTTAAATGTTGTCTTTGAGGTCAGAATAACGAATCTGACCTTCGGCGAAAAAACAGGTTTTTTCGTATTTAATTGGTAAATCATATCAAATATTTTGCGGAATATAAGTTTGGCACATACAAACGTACTACAATCAAAGGGCTACAAACTGGCCCAAACCGAATTTATTTACACTCAATGAGGCGTTCGGTTCAGATTTTTAAACTTTACAATGTGTGGACAGTGAAAAATACGTGTTTGTCCATATTTTTTGTTCGCCACCTCTTAAAAAGTACTTTATTTTTATCCTATTCGTCCTCTTCCAACTTCTTCACTTCATATTTTTGTTCGCCACCCCTTGGAAAGTACTCCATTTTTATCCTATCCGACCTCTCCCGACTTCTGAACAGTGAAAGTGGAGTGTAAATAACTTCGGTTTGGGCCAGTTTGTAGCCCTTTGATTAGTACGTTTGTACGTTTGTATGTGCCAAACTTATGTTTGTAAACTTTACACTGAAAAAAATTTTTGGAAAAAAAACGGTTTGGGTTTTTTGAAACAGATGAAAAAAAACCGATTGATTGCCCCAGATGTACATTCTTGTGCTCAATTCCATACGCACGTACTAGGGGTGATCAATAAGTCCATGCAATCCTAGTTACAAAAAGTACCCTGAAGTTCAATGCATTTTATTTTTCAACATATTCGCCAGACATGTTATGGCACTTAAGCCAGCGATCACTGCACTTCTGTACACCGGTCAACCAAAAATCACAAGTTTGGCTCCGCAACCACTCATGAATCGCATCTTTGACTTCTTCATTATTCTAAAAACGGCGCCCTTTTAGATCAGATTTCATTTTTTGAACACATGAAAGTCGGTCGGGGCCAGATCCGGGGAATAGGGTGGGTGGTCGAGTTGCTCGAATCCACAGTCAGACAAAACTTGCTGCGCAACGGCTGCCTTGTGTGGTGGAGCATTGTCATGCAGAAGAGGCACTCCATGGCTCAACTTTCCGCGTCACTCCTTCTTGATGCTTTCACGCAATTCAATCAATTTTTCACCATAGTATCGACCAGTGATTGTGGTCTTTTCTGCCAAAAAATCAATAAGCAACGGACCTTTTGAGTCCCAGAACAATGTCAACATCACCTTGCCAGCGGATTTCACCACTTTGGCCTTGACTGGTGGTTTGCCACCCCTGGGAATCCACTGCATCGACTATTGTTTGTTTTTGGGATCATAGCAATACACCCAAGACTCATCACCTGTTACGAATCTGACAATGAAAATTTCGGGCGATTCCTGGAACCGATGGTGGAGAGCCAAACTTGAAGTTGCCCGGACTTGCTTCTGCGTTGCTGTCAACAATCTGGGAACCCAACGGGCTCAAATTTTTGACAACCCCAACTTTTCGGTCAAAATTGTTTGAATTGTGCCATAACTGATGTCAAGTGTCTTGGCTATTTCTCGAACTTTGAATCGCCGATTAGCTGCTATCAGGTCTTCAACGGCCGCCACATTTTCTGGTGTGCACACTGTCACCGGTGCCCCACTGCGATCCTCATCTTCGAAACTCGTTTTCCCGGCCTTGAAAAGTCCGATCCATTTGTAAACTGTACGGAGTGCTAGAGCATGATCGCCATAAACTTGAACCAATTCGGCGTGAATTTCGGCCGCTTTCTGGTTTTTTCGCATCAAAAACCGTATCACCGCCCATTGTTCAAAAATTAGGTTTTCCGTCATTTTATAGAGTAATGCTAATTAATAAATTAATATCTCCTGAAATATAAAGTAGACAAAGAAAAATGCTCCGATGGAACAAAAAAGATGAATATACTTGGAATTGTGGATTATTATGGATGTAAAAGGAGGGGACTAGGAAAAATCTACCTAAAGTCGGAAAATCTGCTAAAAATCACACTTTCTCTAAGCAACGCAAAAAATCGATGTATATTCTGCGGCCAACAGATTAAAATAAATATTCAACCATAACAATGATTGAAACAGCAGCACGTTAGCTATGCAGTAGCTATGGGAAATGATATTAAGTAAACTAACAGTCTTCCAAGCCAATTGAATGAAATAGCAAACATCGAAGACAATTGAAGACATGGTTGGTTAAAAACAGTAGGAAACACGTAAGTTGACTTGAAACAGACTTAATGTAGATACACTAGCATGCCCGAAACGATTGTGTGCACTAATCAATCGGCTCCTGCTTTGCTTGCTATAATGCTCATAAAACAAAACAATTTTAAATACAATACCTCTTAGTTTTCTATCAATCAGGTGCCAGCAATTTAAAAAAGTAACCTTGATAGATTTCGTTTATACACTCTTATCTGAAACTTCGAACATTATTTAAAAAAGACACTTTTTTAGAGGCCGCAGAATATACATCGATTTTTTGCGTTGCTTAGAGAAAGTGTGATTTTTAGCAGATTTTCCGACTTTAGGTAGATTTTTCCTAGTCCCCTCCTTTTACATCCATAATAATCCACAATTCCAAGTATATTCATCTTTTTTGTTCCATCGGAGCATTTTTCTTTGCTAGTACACTACTTTTAATTAGCGTGATTTCAGTACATCAGTCAGTAAACACAATCAGTAACATGCCACAATAATGACAACAGTCCAAGAACGCGGAAAACAATATTGTTCTTAACATCAGTATTATCCTTTTTAAACAAGACAACCTTATTGACACCATCCATTTTCAAATTAAAACTGCATTAAGTTATTTCTTCTTAATGTGCAGTTCACTTATAATCAAGCACAAAAATTTAACCAACGAATTCACATTGCAAATCCTCACTCAATCAATACACAAGCACAATGTGTTGTGACTTTTGAAATTGAAAACACCCAATTTTCAATTTTCAAATTGAAAATTGGATCAATTTTCAAATTGAAAATTGGGTCAATTTTCAAATTGAAAATTGGGTGTTTGAATTTGCGATGAAGAAAATAATCAAAAGATAGTCACTTGGTTTATTTAAGCCGTGTAATAAAATAACGACCGTCCACCAATTCCAAACTAAACGCAACTAATCTGATCACTATGAAAAAGTTTTGAAAAATGAGCTTGCTAAGCGAGAGTTGTAAACCAAGAGAAACCTAAAGTTAAAACCTACCATTAAATTATGAGAGTATTATAAAAGATTTTAAACTTCAAGAAAATGGAAAAGGCGGGATGTTGGTAAATTAGAAGGCAAAGATTTTCGGCAAAAATTCAAAAACTTCACGCAAATATCAAATGTAAGGAACACTAACGCTTTGATTTGGTAGTAAAATAAATTTGTAGTATAGACTACATATTAACAACAAATGAATAGTGCAAACTTTACACAACTACTAGGTGTAGAGAATACTAACAGTTTACGGCTTATTAATGTACATGATTACAATAAAGCTGTATATCTTTGTCGACTTCTGAGCACAGTAGTGTGATTGCTGGTTCATTTTAAACCACTTTTGCAGGCAATTTACATCAATTAAACGATAGCTCTCCATGTGCAAGATTTTGTGAAACATATTATAAACACGGCTAAGAAAGATTTAACTCTTATGCAACCCATTTAAGACAAAATTACATCTCTTCTATGATCTAAGGACACTTGAACATAATTTTTAAATCACTTTAGATTACTTTTGAGGGTAAACAAACTCACTTAATTGATGTCTCACATATGAATCCTTGAAAATTTCTTGACTTCAGTTACAAAGTCTCTGCAAGTCTATCGAATTAGGGTTAACACGTAACGTAAACTTTACACAAACACATAGCGTAAAGAATATTTTAGTCGGATTCGTAATTTTGATATTGCTCCGATATTTCTTTCAACATTTATGGAAAAATGAGTCTCCATAATGTTTTAAAGACAATAAACATTAGGTTTAAACCACTTTGCAATACTGCTGAGTGTAAGCAAGCGCGCCCAATTGACGTATATATTTCATTCCCTGTAAATTTTTATATCTCAGGAAAAATTTCGATTTTTGCAATGCTCTAGAACAAAGGCTAACATGCAGTGTAAAAAATTACTCGGATATTATGATCAACATTCATGAAAAAATTATGTCTCTACAATGATCTGAGGACATATAAACAATGAATGTAAACTACTTTACATCACTGTTGGATGTAAACAAACGCGCCTACGTGACGTCTCACATTTGATCCTTTGAAAACTTCTAGGCTCCAAGAAAAAATTAGGTTTCAGGAATGCTCAAAAACGAAGATAAATATATATGTAGTGTAAACTTCATGTAAACACCTAGTGTAAAGAAGATTTTAGTCAGATTCGTAATTTTGATATTGTTCCGATATTACGATTAATATTTATGAAAAAATTAAGTCTACATAATGTTCTATGGGCAAACTAACAATTGGTGTAAACTACTTTACAACACCGTAGAGTGTAAACATATGCGCCAGACTGGCATATCAAATTTGATTCCTGGTCCATTTCTAGACTTGATAAACGTGTCCCTGACTCGTAACCGGAGAAGCAGGCAGAAAAAACAAGACAGAAACGCATTTAAAACTCCAAATTTTTGACTTTACACTCGCTAAATATTAATGTATAGACAATTTGCTTTGACATGCACCCGATATAAAGCACTTTATTTTTATTCTATTAGACTTATCCCGACTTCTGGACGGAGAAAGTGGCGAACAAAAAACGCAACAAAAACGTATTCTCCATCATTTAGAACACTGTAAACTTTAAAATTCCGTACCGAACTCCCCATTGAGTTTAAAGAAATTCGGTTTGGTACAATTTGTAGCTTTTAAATCGTAGTACATTCCTGTGTGCCAAAATTCTGTTGCAAAAATTATTTGGCATGATTTATCAATCAAACTTCGGAAAAAACGTGTTTTTTAGCCCATTTTTACCTCTGATTTCGAACTTTACACCCCCATAAATAACTCAATATTGCGTTTTTTAAATGCGGTTTGCTGCGATGTTTAGCCCCTGTGAGGCACTTTATTAATGCTGTCTTCGATTTGCACTGACTCATAAGCGGAAAAATTTGGCAGAGAAATCTTAGTTAAAATCCGTTTTTTTACACCATCCACTAGAGTGTAAACTTTAAACCCCAGGATCTAACTCACCATAGAGCATAGAAGACTTTGCTTATAAGCAGAATGTAGCCCTTGATCCGCTCTACATTTTTGTCAGAAAACATTTTAAAACCTCATAAGCGGAGTTAGTATCGGACATAGGAAGGTTGAAAACTCGACCAAAAAGTGCTTTTTCACCCCCAGATTTTCGCACTCTTTACACTGCCGTTCGATAAATAATGCGAATTTCAAAAAACAAAAAAAGTGTCATCTGTAGAATTCATCCCTCTATTATCCTATTCTGTTCAATCCTTCGAGTCATCAATATTCAGTTGTCCACATGCCGCAGTAAAAAGGTCCCAAAATTTGTCCTATGTTATAACGTTACACAAAAACTTTACACCTTCTTTACACAGTCAATTTTGAGTTTCAAGAAAAAACAAAAAAACATGGGCAGCGAATTTTTTTATTATCTTTCTTTCAAAAAAACCGCACCTTCCAGAAGTGTCCCGTTATAGCTGTAGGGGGTGCCCAGGTGTTGGGGGTACCCAAGTATATATATAGGTACGCGCTAACGCGCTACCTATGATACAGCTGATTTTTGGCGAATCGTCATGATTATCAGTTTGGTCTTCGAAATAAAATTAACATCATGACATCTGGATTAATGTGTATGAAAATTGCACGGACTTATTGATCACCCCTCGTACACGACCGTTAAGCGCAACGCTTAAGCGAGTCGCCCGGGACCACCTTCCCCTAAAAATTATTATATTTTTCATTCCTTTCCCACACATATTTTCAATCAAAATGCGGGATAGGAAAATGGGCACTCGGGCTTAATGCGACTTGAGTACGAATTGATATGTGTGTTATCATATCTTACGTGTGTTAAAAGATCATATGTGTGTGTCTCATATTTGTACCTGTCTCGTTTGTACATACCTTTACCGTAAGCTTTTGCCCATAGGCCTATTCAGAGCCCTGCGCGGGTCGAAATTTTTTGACCCGCCCCGCCCCGCCAAGAAAGAAATAAAGCCCGCCCCGCCCCGCAGCTCCTTAGACCCGCCCCGCCCCGCCAGTAATGTTACAAAAATTAGCCCGCCCCGCCCCGCCCCGCAAAATTTTTTCATGTACTCTATGTATCCATTTCTGGTCGAAAAGGAGCCAGAATGCAAGAAGATAAAGAACCGGACAATGAGTGATACAAAATCTTCAATGTAAATGAGTGCAATGCAATTTTGTAAATTGATTAAGAGCTAATGTCTTACAGCAATAAACTTTATTGGAACAACAATGATGTTACTGTGATAGGTGTAGTTAGGTATGTAGGTAAGCTGCAAAAGGCATAATCTTGCACTGCTGATTGCTCAAATTCTGAGGGGGTCTGATGGGGCGAAATCGCCAAAACTAGCACAACAAAATCAATTTTGGGGGTCTGCTGGATCCCAGGGGACAACCCAGATCCCAATGCTCGCCATTACTCAAATCCTATAGATGATAGTCTACCTTATGTAAGGACGTAGTGTGTACCTACATATATGTAGGCATAGGTGGGCAGCACCGAAATTCTGGGGGGGGGTTAAAAAATTTCTGGGGGGGTGAAAAAATTTTTAAAGGTCAAAAAATGGTCTTAAAAGTGGTCGTATGGCAAAAAAACACCATTTTTCGACGTTTCTCATCAAGCACTATCCAATGGCATCAAAAAATTGCTGAAAAAGCAAAAAAAATTTTCTGCGGGGGGGGGTATTTTGATTTCTGGGGGGGTATTTCAACTTCTGGGGGGTGCATGCCCCCCCAAACCCCCCACGCCCACGTGTGTATGTAGGTACCTGCCTACCTATATATACAGGGTGTTTCAAAAAAACGAAACCCATATCAGACCTTGTAACTTCGAAACGAATCGCTCAATTCGGATGCAACTTGCTTTAATCAATAGATAAAAACCTTCATAATGATCTTGCAAAGTTTCGTTTTCGCAGCTTTATTTGTTCTTGTACAACGCGCATTTGGGTAAAAGTCGTTTTTTTCAATAAATACAATGTGTCGTAAGAAATGAATATGTGTTTGCGACGTTGTAGCTTTAGATCGAGTGAACATTTTAGAATACGGTTTGCTTCAATTAAAAGCTCATTTATCTAGCTAGTTGCCTCCAAATTTTACTTTTATTTTGTTCGTTGGTTCAAGAGCTATTGAGCTTTTGCCTAAGGTCACTCCCTCGGCGATTGAGCCAGCAATGACAAAATAAGCAGCGAGTTGCTTGCGCTTGTGAATGACCTAAGAAATGACATTTGGCGAAAGCTCAATAACTCTCGAACCAAGCAGCGAAATAGTACGAAAATTTACAGGCTAACAGCTAGACAAACAGGCTTTTGAATAGAGCAGACCGTATTCTAAAATGTTCACTCGATTGAAAGCTACAACGTTGCAAACACATGATTTATTTCTAAACACGCATTGTATTTAATGAAAAAAACGACTTTTACACAATTGCGCGTTGCACAAGAACAGAGCAAGCTACGGATGCGAAACCTAGCAAGCTTCTTACTAAGGTTTTTGTCTATCGTTTAAAACAATTTGCATTGAAATTGAGCGAGCCGGTGGTAAGTTACAATACAAGGTCAAATATGGGTTTCGTTTTTTTGAAACACTGTATATAATATGTAAGCTTATGCATGGTAAAGCTGGATTATTTCAATTTGTATTATTTTAACAGCCCCCATGCGTTCTATTTCATTAAGTATTTATTCAAAGAATGAGCAGCAGAGCATTACTTAGTAGCACTATAGTCTATTTCGCGAAACCTTGTGCATGGAAATCAATTTCGCGCACGTATCCTCCTAAAAGGGCGAGAACCCCCGTGTGAGCGCATAAGCTTGAGATTCGGGTTAAGTAAGCAAAGTGAACGTAGCATGAGCCTACGTTAACACATCTGATATTTATTTGTCCTTGGGCCATTGTGGAGACTTAATTTTTTCATAAATGTTGATCGTAATATCAGAATTACGAATCCGACTGAAATTTTCTTTAAACTCTGTGGTTGTGTAAAGTTTACACTGCATATTAACTCAACTCTTGTTCTAGAGCCTTGCGGAAGCTTAATTTTTTCAAAATGTTCTACGTAAAATCAGAATTGAAATATGACTATTAGTTTCCTCTACACCTAGTAGTTGTGTGAAGTTTGCACTAATCATTTGTTGTTAAAATGTAGTTTATACTACAAATTTATTTTACTTCCAAATCTGAGCGTTAATGTTCCTTACACTTGATATTTGCGTAAAGTTAATGCTGGAAAACATTGATCTGTTAAAATAATGTAAGGTTGTCTTGTTTGGAAAAGGATAATGCTGATGTTAAGAACAGTATTGTTTTCCGTGTTCTTGGACTGCTGTCATTATAATGGCATGTTACTGTATGTGTTTACTGACTCATGTACTCAAATCAAATAATTAAAAGTGGGGTACTAGCAAAGAAAAATGCTCCGATGGAACAAAAAAGATGAATATACTTGGAATTGTGGATTATTAAGGATGTAAAAGGAGGGGACCATAGGTGGGCAGCACCGAAATTCTGGGGAGGGGTGAAAAAATTTCTGGGGGGGATGAAAAAATATTTAAAGGTCAAAAAATGGTCTTAAAAGTGGTCGTATGGCAAAAAAACACCATTTTTCGACGTTTCTCATCAAGCTCTATCCAATGGCATCAAAAAATTGCTAAAAAAGCGAGAAAAAAATTTTTCTGGGGGGGGTATTTTGATTTCTGGGGGGGGGGTTATTTCAACTTCTGGGGGGTGTATACCCCAAACCCCTCCACGCCCATGTGTGGAGGGGACTAGGAAAATCTACCTAAAGTCGCAAAATCTGCTAAAAATCAGACTTTCTCTAAGCAACGCAAAAAATCGATGTATATTCTGCGGCCAACAGATTAAAATAAATATTTGACCATAAAAATGATTGAAAAAGCAGCACGTTAGCTATGCAGTATGGGAAATGATATTGAGTAAACTAACCGTCTTCTAAGCCAATTGAATGAAATAGCAAACATCGAAGACAATTGGAGACATGGTTGATTTAAAACAGTAGGAAACGCGTAAGTTGACTTGAAACAGACTAAATGTAGATACACTAGCATGCCCGAAACGATTGTGTGCACTAATCAATCGGCCCCTGCTTTGCTTGCTATAATGCTCATAACAAAATAAAACAACTTTAAATACAATACCTCTTAGTTTTCTATCAATCAGGTGGCAGCAATTTAAAAGAGTAACCTAACCTTGATAGATTTCGTACACTCTTATCTGAAACTTCGAACATTATTTAAAAAAGACACTTTTTAGAGGCCGCAGAATATACATCGATTTTTGCGTTGCATAGAGAAAGTCAGATTTTTAGCAGATTTTGCGACTTTAGGTAGATTTTTCCTAGTCCCCTCCTTTTACATCCTTAATAATCCACAATTCCAAGTATATTCATCTTTTTTGTTCCATCGGAGCATTTTTCTTTGCTTTAGGAAACTATTTGATGATCAGAATGTCATGTTAGTAAATAACATGAATTGTCATTAATTCAAACTGCTTCTAGAACTTGCAGTTAAAGAGTGTTACTTTATGTGTAATGGTAAAATCTATCAACAGATAGATGGTGTTGCTATGGGTAATCCGCTTGGCCCAGTTCTTGCCAACATTTTCTTGAGCCATCATGAAACAAAGTGGCTCAGAGACTGTATGTAGTATAAAGATTAGACCTAAGTTTTATGTACGTTATGTTGATGACACATTTGTAGTGTTTTCTGACAGAAATCAGCCTAGAAAGTTCTGTGGTTTCATGAATCAGCAACATCCTAATATGAATTTCACATTTGAAACTGAATGTGATAAGAAATTAAATTTCCTTGATGTGCTTGTTGAAAGGAAGTCCGATGATATTGTCACATCATCATATGAGAAACCCACATATTCTGGCCTTTTATGCCAAATTGTCCAGCTTCATTCCTTTTGCCTATAAAGTTGGTTTAATAAAGACACTTGTGAGTCGTATTCACATGATTTGTAACTCATATCAGACTTTTGTCTCTGATATTGACAAGCTGAAGCAGACTCTACTGCAAAATGAGTATCCGCTTAGCTTGATTGATAAAGTCATATCAGACTTTATGACAAAAGTTTATAGTAAGAGTGATGACATAAAATTCGGGTGTGATGAACTATGCTATTCTCTTGTTTTGCCTTACACTGGTGTGCATGGCTACAATGTACGCAGCAGAATTCTGACGGTTATATCTGCATTTTACCCTCAGATTAGAGTAAGGTTTGTCTACAAACCTGTCATGTGTATCAGCCGGTTTTTCAAGAACAAGGATGCTGTACCTTCTAAGCTACTCTCAAATTTAGTATATAAGTATACCTACGTGTTCTAGCTGTATGGCTAGTTACATCGGTGAAACTCGCCGACATTTTGGGTGTAGAATGGCAGAGCATACTGGCATCTCATTTGCTACAGGAAAGTCAATTCAGGGTGATAGTTTATCTGCTATTCACAAACATATCTGAAATAGCAATCATCCAATTACATCAGATTGCTTCAAGGTTATCAGTCGAGCATCCAACTCTTTTGATCTTTTAATCAAGGAGTCATTATACATAGCACGTGATCGTCCCATTCTCAACAATAATGTTTCATCATATCCTCTAAATCTGTTTTAATTTACCACATTTTTCTTTTTCTTAAAGCTTTAAATCTTTTATTATTATCTTTATAATTTAATGGTAGGTTTAAACTTCAAGCTCCTCTTAGTTTACAACTCTCGCTTAGCAAGCTCATTTTTCAAAACTATTCTTTCATGATCAGTCGCTTCCATACGTGGGCAGCAAGAAATTTCTGGGGGGGGGTGCAAGATTTTTTTGAAGGTCAAAAAATGGCCTTAAAAATGGTTGTATGGTGATAAAAACACCATTTTTCGACGTTTCTCATCAAGCACTATCCATTGGCATCAAAAAATTGCGAAAAAAGCGAAAAAATTTTCAAAAATTGAATTCTGGGGGTATTTTGATTTCTGGGGGGTATTTTGGTTTTCTGGGGGGGGGTGCATACCCCCTTCCAAACCCCCACGCCCAGGTGTGGTCGCTTCTACAATTACTATTAGCATATACTTAATTCTATTTTACCGGACAAGTATCTTATTGATTTTTATAATGAAAATTGGGGGATAGATGAGAAACTGAAGGCAGAGCCACGAGTACACACATCGCAACAATGGCTACTCGCGTTTGGCTATGTTAACCAATACAGTACTAAGCTGCTTTCGGCATGGCCTATGCGAACTGCTAAAACAAGTTCGCCACGTGTAATTCTCGCAGTTATACACGTAGTCTTGACTGTACACTGCTCTTAGCGCTGGTCCGATTCGCGTAGTCACGGGGCAGCATCGAATCTCTGGACCCTTGTAGACCAACGGCTTCGATCCCCTCGGTCCTAATATTGCTGACCGAAACCTCGCGCGGTGATCTCAGCAGCCACGCCCTAAATCCTAAATGTACCTACATACCAAAAATCCCGGAATGCTCGTGAGGTCATTTGACCTATCTCAACCCAGCTCAAGTTGATAAATTAACTTATTTTCAAGGGTTAGGCTATCTCGAAACGTTTTTGGTTCCTAATGTACGTAGCACAATGAAATTTGAAAACAACACCAACGAGTTCTAAGCTGATCAGCCATCATAAATGATTAAATAAGTTTTTAGCTAATTTTTGAGTTGAGAAAAAGAATATTGAATTTTGACGAAATAAATAGGTAATCAAAAAGTATTTACCCTTTCCTTTCCACTAAAATCTAAGAAGTCCTCGACGTCGGCAGCCGGCCTACCTCACCACTCGATATATTAAATCCCTGGGTGGGTTTTCTAGTTTTATTCGCAAATGTACACACGGCTATAAGCCGGGAAGAAACACAAAATATCACTAAAGGCTAAAACAGAGCAAACGACCATTTCGTCAAAACAGCCAACTAACTATCCATCATCACGGGATCATTACAGTGGATCGAGCTTAAGATAACAATTTATCATTAAACCAAAATTCCCTTTTTATCAATTCGAATCTTCTAGAATACGATAAGCGGTAATAAGTGAAACAATTACTATTAGCAGATACATAATTATATTTTACCGGACAAGTATCTAATTGATTTTGCAATAAAAAATAGGGATAAAATTGAGAACTGAAGGCATGGCCACGAGCTCACACATCGCACGGATGGCTACTCGAGATTGGCTATGTTAACCGATACAGTAACAAGCTGTTGTCGGAAGGCATACGCGAACTAATGGAAAGAGTTCGCTCCGTGTAACTCTCGCAGTTACACTATGCTATGCTGTAAACTTTCTTTCGTTCTTTCGACATTATCTTTCGTTAAATCCTTTTTTCATGTAATTTTTATAGTATTCTTCTACGTTAGTAATTGGCTAATAAATTTTATTATTATTATTACTATAATTCGAACTTTCATCTGGAATAGGATCCAAACTCAACAGTGTTAAGATATGTAAATATAAGCATAATACAGTACCGTCAACTGATGGGTTACATTGCCAAGTTTTTCGGCTTTTTCTCAGTATAACTTATGATGTAATTGTTTTTTAGATACTGTAATTTCGCCAAAACATAAAGAGCGAGTTGTTGAATGTATTCCATACAATTATTTTACCCAAACAGGCTTTAACAATCTGTATCATCCCATCCTTTTTCAAAAAAAGCTGTGGGAAGGGCGTGGCAGAAGCTTGGATCCTCAAAGTGGGGTAAATTTGCCGCACTCCCTTGAACAGATTCAAAAATACACTGTTGCCAGTGTTGTATTTCTTCAGATCAAAAATCGCCTATACTTTAGTTCTTCTTTTATTGGTAGTGCAGTTTTTTTAATCTTGTTAGTTTGCGTAAGATCGCTCCAAAAATCTTTGTGAACAAGTCTCCAAAATCTTTGTCACATACATAAAAAATTTAAGCCTAGGTAACAATATTAGTTTTGATGACAGATTGCCCATATTTCTATTCAGACTGAAGAGCACGATTCAAAACTCTTGTCAGTGCTTAAACATAAATTAAATCCTTTATTTTGATGTGTTTTTGAGTTTAACAATAGGGTAAAACAATTTTTCATTTTTACGATAGGTTGCGGGGGAACATTGCCAACCGATTTTTCTGAAAAACTTGATGTACACAAAATAACAAAAGACACATTCTCTGGATGCAAAAAATATCTCTAGTTTCGATAAGCCCAAACAAGAAAAACAATCTCTTTTGGGTTTCTGAGTGGCCTGAACACTTATGAGTTGATAAAAACTTGCTAAAAAATGATAGCCCTCACAAAAACGAGAATAGACACACGAAGAACTTAAAGAATCCATTCTTTCTTTGTTACCAGATAGATAATACAGTAATAAATCGAAAACAAAAAATAGCGCACCACACATGGCCTGCGTCAATGAAAGCAGTCTGCAATAAAAAAAAACCTTGATTGGCAAAATTACCCCATACTCGGCAAAGAAACCCCAGTTGACGGTACATGTTAACAAGTATGGCTTATCTCACGGTGTTCACTCAAAGTTGGTGCATCTATAAAAGTCTTTTCCATTCTTAATAGCCTATTTCCGCTGTGCGGCTTCAAAAACATATCGATGTAGCAAAATATTTCAGGGTTCATATTGCTGTTATGGTTCGTTAAATGCGCCTGCAAGAGTCCAAATTAATCAGCCGTTGCGCGAGCATAATAGAATAATTCATGTATCGCGCAGGAAAAGTGTCATACAGTAATAAGAATTTCTCAGCCGAGCAGCGAAAATGTTCCATTTACTATGGAACGGGCCCAGTCAATTACAAGGTCGAGAAAAATTTGGATCGCGTAGAAAAGTGCGCTAAAAAATAAGTATGCTATTTTAGTAGCTCAATCGTGCATGTGACTTAAGGCCCTGCTATGCCTCGCCGCGGCGCGGCGCGGCGCCGCGTGGCGCCGGCGTGGATGCCGCGTGGCGGAAGTTAGCTGCTATACTTCCAACGCGGCGCCACGCGGCGCCGCGGCAGCCGCGCGGCGCGCGCGGCAGAAAAAATTTTATTGATGTTGTAACTGCAGTAAAACAGCAAAAAAGTAAAACATGTGTAAACTGTATACTGTGTTCGTGCAATGTCAAGAAAACCAATTGTGAAAGGGTATGGAGTCAACGATTGTGCACATTAAAACTGTACTACATTTTCGGTTTCAGCATCGCTAAGAAAACAAGTTTTGAAAGGCATTGAGACACATATTTTCGCACACAGACTAGTGTTATTTTGATATACCAAAAATAAATTTTGGTACGATTTTGGTAGGCACTTGCTGGACTATCAATATCATATTTTAATTCTGTGAATTTCGGTATATCATATTCTTATCATATTTAAAACTCTGGGAAATGTGAAAACATTTTCCGATATAATTTTTATATAATTTTAGTATAAAGTGGTAGCACTTTTCTTTTTTTTGCTCTTTATCTTACTTACAGGTTGTATTATCATATGGAGACAAATACGTAAGTATGGATGTACATATGCATACCGAGCCAAGCCCCCTCATACATATAGTCCGCTGAGGTTTGTATACTCCTACGTTATTTCGTGTACTTCATTGGGCGTTGGGGAGAGGGTTTTGGGGAAATGCACCCCCAGAAACCGAAATACCCCCACAGAATTTCAATTTTTGAAACGTTTTTGTGTTTTTCGCAATTTTTTGATGCCAATGGATATTGCTCGATGTGAAACGTTGGAAAATGGTGTTTGTTTGCCATACCGCCATTTTAAGAGCCACTTTTTGATCTTTAGAAAAAACTTGCACACTCCCAGAACTTTGGAGCCGCCCACCTATGATGTACTTACGTACTAATTAGCGTTGTGTAGTATGAGTGAAGTAACACCTATCTGTGTTGATAAATACGTAATAAATGGTGAGCTGAGCTCATCATTAAAGTTGGCTTATAGTCTGTTTCACATGAGTTTGAGCATAATTTTCAAAAAGTTTTCTTAAATAAGCCGACGGATTACTTGATAACTATATAATCAAATCACTGCTTATAATCGCAATCTAAGTCAATTTGTTGTCGGATATGTTTTTAAAATTTACGCCCAAACTTGTGTGAAACAGACTGGGAGATTATAAAACATTAGGTAGGTATGTAGGTAGGAATAATGATCATTAAATTATTTGTTTTCTCAATCCTTGTTTGCCTGTATTCTTGAGAGTTGAGCTTCCCTGATAGTGATCCAAATATTCAAAATTTTGTTATTTTGTTGAAAACTGAAATTCATGCAATTTTGAAACTTAATCTTGTAAATTTTGAAAGTTTTTGAATAAATGAAAATTTTCGAAATTTACGTCTAAAAATTTAATGCTCTTGTTTTTTCTATAGTTTTTTCAGAAAACCTTGTGCACTAAAATCAATTTTATACAATTAGTGAGCAGGTACAAAATTTGTTTTCTAGGTAGCTTACTGTAACACAAACTAGCTATGCTTATTCATTGCTATGCATAACATTGTAATTGTTGCTTCCGATTAAGTGAAAAATCGTTGGAAATGTGAGATTATCAATCAAAAAAATATTGATCACTTACATAATTAGTCTTTTGACTTTGAAATAAAATAAACGAGTCTTAAAATATGCATAATTTATTACAGTGCATTGATATGCATGCATTTAATTCCCCAACTATTTTGCTTACATAGATACCTACTTTGAAATAGTTGCAGAAAATAGATAATAGGTATACATAATATGCACTACCTACCCACCCACTACCTACCAAAAACATATTAAATATATAAACCAAATATCAAAAATATATCATATTTCAAATAAACAATTGCGAAATATCATATTTGTATCATACTAAAATTAAGCTAACTATACCAATTTCATATTTTAATTATTTTGTGGTTAGCAAAATAACACTAACACAGACATTTTAAAAATCGATTATATATTCAATTTTCACGCTTTACGTATGCATAAACATCAGTACATCATCAAAAATGCTAAAATCAAGCTTTCCTCATGAATACATGATAAATATAGGCCGCCGCGTCCCACCGCGTGGCAAAAGTTTGAACAGTGTTCAAACTTCAATTTATCTGCCACGCGGCGGCCGCGCGGCGCGGTGCCGCGTGGAATATAGCAGCACATTTTGTCAACGCGGCACCGCGCGGCGCCGCGCGGCGGGAAGTATAGCAGGGCCTTTAGCCTTATTGATTCTCTGATTAGCTATATGTGTATGCTTTCGAGAAGCATAATCCGTAGTAGAAGTTGTGAAACATGTCAAAATTGTTCAAAATTAATTACTTACATCGTATAGCGTGCTCGACGTCGACGAAGCCGGGGAGGGATGCCAAAGAACAGGGCTAAAGCTGAAGAACATATGGTACTTCTATAAAGAGGGGAGCAAAACGAATACGGAATGCCAAAGTTCTTTGTGCCACACTGGTAGAACATGATAAATTGAAGCGCGGAAAAAAATTTGGTGAAAAATCTGAGCTCATGCTTGCAAAGTTGCAGGCAACTGTCGATTTGAGTGTTGGGTGGGACGATTAAACGGCTCGATCCAAGGACTTACGCATTTGTCAGAAATAAATAATATCGGCTGAAATTGTGGAAGGAAGCATAGCAATGAAGGAGAAACAAGAAAAAAGGTGCGGAAAGCTGTCTGAAATTTTAAAAACACCTAAAAAAATTTTCATTTTTTTGCATGTCTTTTCGGTTTTACTTCAGTCATAAGATATAGGAAAATCTAAGTTTTTGCTTCTAATATACTCAGGCTTAGGCTCAGTATATCTGAAAAGGTGTTTTAAGCTGCTTAGGTCGAGGTCGCTCCCACTCAGGTCAATGTATAGATGCTTAGGTCGATGTATAGATCAGGGTTGGCAAGGCTGGGTTTTTTGAACTTGGGTTTTTTGTGGGTTTTTTGGGTGCAAAAAATCGTTGGATTTTGGTTTTTTTGGGTTTTTTTATCCACAGGTTTTTTGAATTTATTTGTAATGGAATTAAATACTGTGTATTGTCAATGTTTTTTGTATCATGGCCGTTCCTTTTACAATTGCTTGCGATGCACGAGGTTAAGTGTCCATCCATTTTCATCCTCTCCTTCTTCCTGTTGCTGTTTTTCTTCTATAGTATATACTTTTCAAATGAGAAGAGCCGCCCAATAAAGGCAATGTGGCAATGTGGCATGGATTTTTCTACTAATATGGCAAATTTTTTTGTTTTTTTCTTGAAGCAGAGCAGAATTTATGAAGAAATTAATATTATGCATTTAAAAATTGCTCTGCCCAATTTTTCATTCTGTTCACACAGCATGGATTGTGCTTGTGAAGGACCAATTTTGTTGTTGAATTTTGTGTATTAGCTGAATAAAGTTGTTGTTTACTTGTTTTGTTTTGTGTCTTGAAGCTGTTGAAGTATTCTCAGCTACTATCTTATAGCTCGAGCTAAAATTTTTATAAAAAAACCCATAAAAAACCCTTAAAAAACCCAAAAACCAAACCAAAAACCCAAAAAAACCCAAAAAACCCAAAAATCCAAAATTCGAAATTTTCAAATCTGGGTTTTTTCCATCCTTGGTATAGATGCCTAGGTCGATGTATAGATGCTTAGCACTGGCGTAGCCAGTGGGGGGAAAGGGGAATTCTCTACCCCTGGGAAAAATTTTCACATTTTCAAAAAGTGAGCAATATGGTTGGCGTGATGCTGTTTTGCGATGAAAAATCGAAAAATTCGGTGCTTCGCGTCAGTTTATTCTATTATTTGACAGTTTCTACCGTTTTATTGGTGGAAAATCAAAAAATTAGCGCTTCAGCGCGCATAAGAAGCATTTTTTCCGTCAAAAACATGAAAAATTTTTGAGAAAATTTAATTTTTAATGGCTTAAATCGTACAGGATGATGTGAAAAGCACAAAACACGATTAACGCCGCGCGTTTTTACGCGTTTTTTAGACGAAAAAAATTTTTTTGGAATTCCCCCCTGGCGAAAATCCTGGCTACGCTTATGATGCTTAGGTAGATGTATAGATGCTTAGGTCGATGTATAGATGCTTATATCGACGTAAATCGGGTATCTACATGTGATTCTGCGTTCAGCTGTTTGAATCTTCAAATACTCAGGTCGAGTAGATGCTTGTGTAGGTTGAGAAGAGGCTGATTAACAAAACCCATAGCTTTTGTAATATTGATCATAGACAGATGAATATTTTTTCCGCGCTTTCTTTCAACATGTTCTAAGTACTGAGAAAAAATCTGCTCTTCTGAAGTTTATTTCATAGTATCCTGAAAGTACCATATTCTTAACTTACTCCCAAGAACAGATTTGCCAAGCACCGTTTTTTTCACTTTTTGGTCCATTTGTCAACCAAAATTTTGGGAAATGGAAAAATTTTCATGCTTGGTTGACATTTCTGGAAAATTTTTGTGATGTTAGAATGCCTTTTAGAGTGGTAAAACTTGAACTGAACTGAAACAATTTATTACTGAAAACGCGACAATTACAAAGGATGTAAAAGAGTAATAGAAAGCACGGTCAAAAAAATAAAAGCGTACAGCAAAAGGCGACGAGCGAGTCATAAGAATGACGATTTAAGCCCGCCCTCTAATAAATTTTGTTTAAGTCGACGTCAATTAATCTAGATTTGAATTTATTTAAGTTAGGGGAAGAGACTACAAAATCAGGTAGGTGATTCCAAACAGAGATATGCTTATAGGAGAAGTCGAATTTTGTAAATTAGAACGGACAAGAGGAACAACTAGCTTGAAACGATTTGTGCAACGAGTGGTCTTTTTATTTAAGCACAAAAAAATGTGTCATGGAAAGGCAAGATTTTTGACTAATAATTTGATACCTACATCATACATACGCAAATATGCAGGCGACGTAATTCTTATCGACACGAGTCAAGTTCGTTAAGGCGTTTGTCATATGACAGAGGACTATGATATCCAACTATATATTTAACAACAACAACAACAAAGATTTTATTGCAAAACGTACAAGACATGGTAAAAAATAAAGACACAGCATGCGATACAAAGATATGATAAAACGACATATGACTAAAACGTCAGCAATGGGACACGCAGTCACAAAAGTGAAAACTTACGGGTGCCCCTTCAGATGTACAGAAAAATCAAAAGCATTGAGTTTGCGTTTAAAAATTTCCAAGCTAGGTGAATTTACAACATCAACTGGAAGTGAATCCCACAGATTCACATATCTATGACTGAAATCATACTTGACAATATCTGAACAAGCTACTGGAACAGTCAGTTTAAGGTTATTGACAGAGCGAGTATAGTTGCGATTAAAAGCGAAAAACCCATCACAGAGAATGTGTGATTTTCCATTAATAATCTGATAATAAAGGGATAAAGCAAAACGAATATGGTGTATTTTGAGATGTTCTAACGACAGACTTTTTAAACGATCATTATATGACAAATCACTGTTAAAACCAAAAATAAAACGGGTAAACTTGCGCTGAACTCACTGAACTCGCTCGATACAATCAATATCTTGAATACAATAAGGACGTCAAACGGTACAGCAGTACTCTAAAAGCGGACGAACATATACAACAAAAGCACGAGACAAAATTCTATGATCACGAGAGAAGAATAACTTCAGTATCAGACTGGATCGCTGAGAAGCTTCTTTAATCACTTAATGATAGTGCTGCTGAAATTTCAAATTTGAGACATTAGAACACCTAAATCACGGACACAGTCAGAATCAGAAGGTAAAAGTTGATTTCCAATAAAATATTGATGTCTAGGATTTTTATAACCCATGTACAAAACTGAGCATTTATCAATAGATATCTGAAGCTGCCATTCACGCGACCATGTATAAAGCTTATTTAGGTCGTTTTGAAGTATAGTTTTAGAAGAGGACAAATTATACATTTTAACATCGTCAGCAAATAAACAAATACGAGTATACGACTACTCATATTATCACATAAATCATTTATGTAAATCAGAAAAAGGGTTGGCCTTATCACGTAAATTTATGCTGAAGAGCCTCCAGCCTGTTGATATCACTAATATAAAAGGGGTTCCATAAAGCACAGGAATATTGAAGGATCGGTCTGACGTAAACAATAAAGGCCTTAATGAGATTATTTTTATCATGCGAAAAGAAGGATTTTCTAATTAAGATAGATTTCAAGAAAGCTTTCTTGATTATACTGCTGTAATGTTCCTTAAATTTCAGGTTTTGCGAAATTAGCACGCCTAAATTGCGAACATAGACAGAATCGTCCGTAATAACTTGGGTATTGAGGGTATATGACAATTTAGGATTATTTTTGCCCAGATATAGGGCTGTGCATTTAGAATATGATATTGGTAAGCAATTTTTGGTGGCCCAAATAGAAATTCCATCTAAATCGGTCTGAAGTATTTGATAATCACGCTATTATCTCTTTTCTATTATTATACGCCATTAATCTGTATCATCCCCTTAATCTGGCGATGTGGATGGCGCTATTTAGCCATTAATAGTGCCAACAAGGAGGAAGCGCACACGTGAATGCTGGAAGCACGCATGTGAATGTCATTCAATATTTGAATGTCGTTCTACATTCAGGCGAGCCAACATTAAAATCAATATTTTTGCAAGCTGGCGATGGACGATGGAGAATTTTGTAGAAAGGTACACAATACAGAGCGATGTACGCAGCACTGATTGAGGAGCTTTTAAATATTTCAAATTGATTTATAAAAAACCTCTAAAAATGCTATTGAAGTTTTTAGACAACTTAACATAAAAATAATCATTAATAGACAGTGCTCGGCTTGCAAAAATATTGATTTTAATGTTGGCTCGCCCCTAAATATAGAACGACATTCACGTGCGCGCTTCCAGCAGTCACATGCAGCGCTTCCTTCTTGTTGGCGCTATTAATAGCTAAATTGCGCAGTCTGCATATCTAGATTAACAGGATGATACAGATTAATGGCGTATAATAATAAAAAAGAGATAATAGCGCATGATATATGAAACGCGGCGCTTGGGACGCACCATCTATTATAATTCTGAGGGTGATAGCGCGTCATCTTTCATGGCAAGCACTGTACTACAATCGCATCTTTCCAACAAGAAGGTACTTCACCACTTCTATAAGAAACTTCGAAAATAGAACTAAGTGGCTTATTAAGAAATGGACATAATCTCTTGATAAAATATGAACAACTACCGTCAGGCCCAATAGAGAAAGTTTGCTTAAGATTTTGAATGGAATTTAGTAACCCGAAAAAATCCAGAAAAAACCCGAGAAAACCCAAAAATTCAAAATTTTTAAATCTGGGTTTTTTCCATCCTTGTCATTACATGTGTACATAGGATTTTCTATTTAAAAAAATGATTTTTTAACTAGCGCTCTATTTTTAACGTTTTTAGACCTCCCAAAAAACGTTGAAAAAGAATGAGAAAGGTTGAAAAAAAATTTGGGTCTGGTCTAAAATGTCAACCACAAATTGATGGGAAAAAGCGGTGTTTCCAAGTTGACGTTTTTCCCAAATTTTTGGGGGTTTTTGTAGAGCTGTCGGGTTTTTTGGGGTTTATTAATTGTAGGGATGTCTTTAAGTTTTTATTTCAATTGTAGAATTTTAATTGTTTTTTAGATTTGAATCGTCATTTTTATGACTTGCTCGTCTCCTTTTGCTGTACGCTTTTACTTTCTTGACCGTACGTTTTATTACTTTCTTGACCGTACGTTTTATTACTTTCTTGACCGTACGTTTTATTACTTTCTTAACTGTACATTTTATTACTTTCTTGCATCTTCCGTAATTGTCGTGTTTTCAGCAATAACTTATTTCATTCAGCAATAAATTATTTCATTCATTCATTCAAAAGAGTTAGGGTCTTTGGGATTTTTAAAATCATTATTTGACACATTATTCCATCAAAAATTCAAAAATTTTTCGGCGCTTTGCGCCAAATCATGGGTTTTTAGATAGAAAATTTTTTTCGGATTCCCTCCTGGTGAAAATCCCGGCTACGCCTATGCACCAAATTTCATTAAAACTATTTATATGATCTCTTATGTGCACACTGTAAGCATTACAGATTTATTGCTGACTGACGCCAACCTAGCTAGAGTGTATTTAGCCTCTCAATAAGAAAAATTCTGCATGTTTCCTATCAAAGCTTTGCTCACTGCACTGCATCGGTTTTTTTCTTTTTTTTGTCTATTTGTCAACCGAATTTTGAAAAATGGAAAAATTTGTGGGCTTGGTTGACATTTGTGAAAAATCTTTGTAATGCAAAAATTCGTTTTAGAGAGGAAAAATCTCAATTTTCCTGGCGCTCTGTGCTGGACTGATTTAATTTTACTACCTATTGTTCGTTATTCATGTTCAGGCTGTGCTGCGTCGATAGCAGCACTCTAGTAGTGATCGACTGGAGATCCGGCTCCAGCCTCCAGCAAATCCGGCCATTTTTTCCACTCCGGTGCTCCGGTTGGAGGCCGGAGAATTTTTTGTTTTTTGCATAGGGACCGAACGTACTAATGGCTGACAGTATGCTTATTAAATGTAGTCAGAGTATAATACAATAGCAGAAAAAGGAAATAGCACAAAATAAAGTGTCCATCACCACCACAATTGTAAAATATTCATTTTAGAAGGAAAGAAAATCACTCTATTGATCGATTCATGCAATTGCTGTGAAAATCGCTGCAGGAAATTTCTGTTAACACTGGAAGTCATAGACTAGCATAAGATGCAGTCTGGCCTGCACTGCACATGCTATACTAATTTTCCAGATAATGTTGCTGTCCATTCTGTACGCAGAGGCGGACCCCCCATTGGCCAGAAATATTTGGCGAGATAAAGGATGGATATGCAATTTGCAAAGAGTTTTGGCCATCAGTAACCATAATTTCTCAAATTTTTCAGGCGCTACGTGCCAGATGATACCTATTAATGACATTTATTTACTTTCTTGGCGACCTGGAAGCACAGTTTTTTGTATTCAGCAAAGATTTTCCCGATGTACAAAGACTTTTTCGAAACCGTCTTTGTACATGTACAAAGATTTTTGGGAAGACAAAAACTGCAAAGAAGGTCTGAAATTTTAAAAAATTTTCGGCGCTTTGCGCAGTGTTTTTTTGTACAAGGTCCGTTTGTACATGTACAAAGATGGTCCCCAAAAGTCTTTGTACATTTTGTACATGCAAATTTTTGTGTACTATACTATAGTACAGTAGCGATTTTAGTGTGGTTAAACAGGGTTTTCGATCTTTGGTCGTGTATTATAGCTAATTTCTGGGTTTCTGACGCCAAAAAATACTAAAAATTATCTGAAAACGGCGCAAAGCGCCGAAAAATGTTGACATTTTTCCATTCTAAATGCAAATTCTGCCATTTTAAAGATAAATAGGACAAATAATTTATCAGTTCGGAGCGAAGCGCCGAAAAATTGTGGGAATTTTACATCTTTTTACAGTTTTTGTCTTCCTAAAAATCTTTGTACATTTTGTACACACAAAATTTTTGGACACTATAATATGGTATAGCAGCGATTTTAGTGTGGTAAAAACAGAGTTCTCCAACTTTTCATAGTGTGTTTTAGCTAATTTCTGGGTCTCTAAGGGTAAAAATCACTAAGAATCGTCTTAAAACGGCGTGAAGCGCCGAAAAATTTGACATTTTTACTTTTGAAATGCAATTTCTGCCATTATAAAGATATATAGAACACACAATTACTCATTTCGGCGCGAAGCGCCGAAATTTTCCGAATTTTAGACCTTTATTGCAATTTTTGTCTTCCCAAAAATCTTTGTACATGTACAAAGACGGTCCCGAAAAGTCTTTGTACATCGGGAAAAATCTTTGCCGAGTACAAAAAAAAACCGTGGCTTTGCGCCGAAATGGGTAATTGTGTGTCTTATATATCGTTATAATAGCAGAAATCGCATTTCGGAAGGAAAAATGTCAAATTTTCCGGCGCTTAGCACCGTTTTAAAACGATTATTAATGATTTTTACCCTCGTAAACCCAGGAATCAGCTTAAATACACTACCAAAGGTCGAACAACTGTTTTTACCACACTAAAATCGCTACTGTTCTATATCATAGTTTCATCCATTGGCCAAAAATATTTGGCGAGATAAAGAATGGAAATGTAATTTGAAATGATTTTTGGGTGTCAGTGACTATAATTTCTCAAATTTTTCCGGCGTAGCCGGATAATACCCTCAATGACATTTATTTAACTTTCTTGACGACCTGGATGGATGAAGGGAACCCATTTTTTGCTCACGGAATAGGTTTAAAAACATTTGCAGAAACAGCTATCTTAGCTTAGTTTTCTTCTATTTTCAATCAAAAATTTTGGACATTTCTCATCAAATGCTATAAATACAGGAAATCAAGCAATAAATCAAGCTTCTAAAGGTATCCGCCTGAATTTCACTAATTTTCCAGCGCTTCGCGCTAGATTTTAGCCAAAGTTAAAGAAATTTAATGATTTTTTCGCAGAAATTTTAAAATTTTTCGAAAAAATATTGCGTCAATAGTAATCTTAGGTAAAAGTATACAATGTAAAACGCCGAAAAACGCTATCTCGCGCATGAAGGGCAAATTGTTGGACATGCTACACCCATACATGGGCAGCAAGAAGGGGGTGCAAGATTTTTTGAAGGTCGAAAAATGGCCTTAAAAATGGTGGTATGGCGATAAAAACACCAGTTTTCGACGTTTCTCACCAAGCACTATCCATTGGCAACAAAAAATTGCGAAAAAACGAAAAAAATTTAAAAAATTGAATGCTGTGGGGGTATTTTGGTTTCTGGGGGGGTGCATACCCCCAAACCCCCCACGCTCAGGTGTGGCTAGACCCAATTTATTCATCGATTTCCTTTTTCTCTGGACTTTATGCCTTGCAAATGAGCATCAGAGTTCCTTTGCGCGGCGTAAGAAATTTTTTATAACTTGTCCGACAGATTTTCTTTTTTGATTTTAAAATTTTCTTATGTTTTCACTAGTTTGATTCAAATCTGTCATTTTAATGGAGATTTTAGAGTTGCAAAATTAAAGTCATGTCAGAAATTTCAAGCAAAGCCAGGAAAGCTTTTTTGTAAAATTGGTAATTGTCCTTTAGAATCCATAAAACCCAGTGAATTTGATAAACCCCTGAATTTAATTTTCGGCATACTCCCTCAACTCCCCCCACTCCCATGTGTGGACCACACATATGCGTGGGGGGTTTGGGGTATACACCCCACAGATTTTGAAAACCCCCCCGGCAGATTACTGTAGGTAGGCTCCCTGAATTCTATTTTTAGTAACATTTTTGTCGATTTCACCTCACCCGGACTTTGCTTGCTGCCCAAAATGGCTGGGACTGTAGTCAATTTTGTCGAAGTCTGCCAGGTTCAATGTTCACTCTAAAACATGCGGGCAAGTCCAAATTCAAGAATCAGCAAATTAAGAAGGTCAATACAAAAGTCTGAATTACAAAAGCCAATGGATTGTATTAGATACGAAACGTGCAAAACATTTTGACGCTCTTCGTTAAGTTCTATTCCTTGGCATCAAATGTTTAAAAAACGAAAAAAATGTTTAAAAAATATAATACTGGGGTGTCTTGCCGATTTTTGAGGATTCATCCAGCTCCATCTAATCCAAACTCCATATAAAAAGCAAAATCTGGGGAATCAGAGCTTAGTAGTACATAGGCATTGGAAACTCGGTTTATTCAATTTTTCAAAACCCGGATTAGGATGAAGAATGCTTTGAAAATGTACAAAAATTTGTTTCATGTCTCATCATAAAACAAGATAATCGTTTTCTTATTTTGTGGCTTATAGTTATCCGAAAAAGAATTACTGAAGACAACACTCCTACGCCGCCTGATTATCTTCATAAATCCTTTCATTGCAATTTATGCATTATATTCAGGCAAGTGCTTAATTTTATTGATTCTTCCAGTCAACTATGTACAGAAGATCTTTAGCTAGGAGGACTAGGGCGAGACTCGACCGTTTGTTTTTTATTTCTACACTTCTAATCTTTGGAGTTGGCGGATCTTGGTGGCTACATGATCCACCCACGTTCAAGCAAAGGCTTGAGGCAGCAAAGGCCAGAACACATAACGAAGAGAATGGAGTTATATCCGATGATGAATAAAATTTATCGCTCATTTTTACATATGTATCTTTTGTTTTATACATTATGTGATAGGTATCTGAACGTAAGTACACACTTACATAAGCTCATCTGTTACGTGTTTATTTCGATTTTAGCGAATAATAAAGAAAGTTGGTGTTCGATTAAATAAGACTCGAAGATCCAGCATGACGAAATGCGTGTGCAAAAGTATTTAGTCACTCACTACGCAGCACACATTTCGGAATAAATGAAAATTGCATCTGCTCAATTTAGGAATCACAACTATTGTATTGTAGAAAATATAGGCATTTACCTAATATCGTATTTCTCTATTAAGATAAGCTTTTTGTTCTGAGGTCTCCTTACAGTCCAGCCCAGATTACTAAAGTATTATGGAAGATAAAACATGAGTCGTTTTAAGAAATCAGCCTCTAAGTGAATATAAAATTAAGTGTAAATAAATGTAGCTTGCATTGTAACAGCAAGGGACGACAAGCAATAAAAAATTGTGCCGACCATAGGTGGGCAGCACCAAAATTCTAGGGGGTGAAAAAATCTTCAAAGGTCAAAAAATGGTCTTAAAAGTGGTCGTATGGCGAAAAAACACCATTTTTCGACGTTTCTCATCAAGCACTATCCAATGGCATCAAAAAGTCGTTACAAAAGCAATAAAAATTTCAAAATTTGAATTCTGGGGGGGATATTTCAACTTCTGGGGGTGCATACCCCCAACCCCCCACGCCCGCGTGTGGTGCCGACCTAATTCCGACGATTATTCAACTTAGATCAAAAATTTTATCGATTAGGTATGTATGTAGTTACATTGGTTTGCGGATAATTCGCCCCCCCACATACTCGCCCCCAACCCGTTTTTGATTGACAAATCAGTTCGTCCCCTGCCAGTGTACATATTCAACAGTAATCCATTACTTTCCTTGCCCCATGACCTGACAGCCAAGTGGGAATGAAGGTGGATAGTGGTATTCCTGACCCCAAAATAAAATAATGGAGAATTCCAGAAAAAATCAGGCAATATAATGAGAAAAAGTAGTTTTTAAATGCTGCTAGAAACTATATATGAACAGAACGCTATTTTAGCATTGTATCAATTTTTAATGCCTCAAAAAAGTTCAATATTCGACCCCCAGACCAGCTGACCCTAGGATGCGTGCTAACATTGATGTCCAAAGCTGAACCCTCTTAATTGAGTTTGTACGTCAGAATCAGCGCGTGTATAGGAATGGAAATGAACCTATGTAAACATACCTTCTATCTATTTTTTCTGTAATTATTCGTGGTGATGCACCTACCTATTTCTTAACAAACTTCTGCGAGCAACTTTCATTTACTTTTTTAAAACCAAAAGACAATTCAAAATTAAAAATTTAAAATTCGAAATTGTACGCTATGCCCCGCAAGTAATCTACCAGATTTCGGTTGCCGCCATCTTGAACAATGCGGCGAATTCGCATAGAAATCTGCAGATACTTTTTATTGTGAGGATTGCCGGAATTTCCTGCCATAAGTTGAATGATTTCGTAATTGTGTATTGCGTGTTGCTTTTTCAGGCAGTCAATGAACTTATGTTGGGATGGACGGTGCCACAAGTTTCTTGAAAGGATCGATGCCATCCTGAGAAAAAAATGTAAAACTAATTATTTGATTGTAAGCATAGATGGGCAGCATCAGAATTTTGGGGGGTCTGTTGGGGCAAAATTGCCAACAATAACATTTAAGGACACCGAAAACTCAGTTCATGGGGGTCTTCTAGATTCTCGGAGCCGAGGGGAGCCGGGAGGGGGTCCAGCAGACCCCCCGAACCCATGTGTGATTGTAAGGCAGGAATTTCCAAGCACCAGTGCCCCAGGAGATCGTTATATAAATAACTCAGAAACTTTCGTTTCAATCTTATTTTTTATATGAAATAAAATTTTTTTGGTGAAAACGAGGCAAAATAAAGGCAAAAAACGGACGAAAGTTGACAAGTTTCTTCAAAAATGCTCAAATTGGCGTAAAACAAGCGTGAAACATAATTTTAGCATATAGCGCTTGCACAAGTTTTTAAGGTCATTTTGGCGAAAAAACTCAGTTTTATGACCCCTCCATGATCGGCCATGCTGTGCCCCCAAAACCCACGTGTGATTGTAAGGCAGGAATTTCGAAGCACCAGTGCCCCAGGAGATCTTTATATAAATAACTCATAAACTTTTTTTTCAATCGCAACTTTTTATATGTGACTTGATGAGAACTATCGAGAAGGAGCATTATTGTTTTACCATAAATTTATGGCGCTCTTTTAGACACTTGGATCAAACAATATAACAAAAAGTTGTTATCTTTACAATAGGAGAAACAGTATACAATGTTCAATAATTTTCTTACCCTTTCCCATGATGGGCTTGTGCGCGTACAACAAAATAGAAAGCTGTGCCTTTTGTACGATTTAAGCCTGGCTTAATCAATATCGACGATTTTTTTACATCCAATACTACTACTAACTTTAAATGCACATCATGGCCGGTCTGAGTGATCAAGCAGAATAGATGTTTCAGCAAACTAGCCTCAAAAACTGGCAAAAATGCTAAAATTTCAGAGTTAAGTTAATGTCATGCACTTTTAGAGACAAATTTTAAATTTTCATAAGTTTTATGCCATTATTCTGCCGTACATTTTAAAAAAATTTCCCATTTTCACATTTCGGGGCGTAGACCGCACAAAGACATCGGTATACGTGTGAAGCATGAAAATTTTATGACTCAGATCTCATTGCGCTAAAAACGTTTTTTCCAAGAAAAACGATGGAAATAAAAACATAAAGATAAAAATAATTGAAAATAAAAATGAAATAAAAGCGATATCAATAAATTAAAAACGATATTAGACTAATAACTGGAAACGATTAGAAACACATTTTGAAGTTTCAGATAAAAGTTTCCATTAAAAAACAATAAAATTCATAAAAAAACTTTAGAGTGAATTAAACAAGATAAGTTCGGAAAATAATTTTTTGGTGCGAAGCACCGAAAATTTTACACTGTAGAACAATCGTTCAACACGCTCAATACAGCACATTCTCTACGTTTTTTTGGAAAATCGACAATTCAGAGGCGTTGCAAATATGGTGCAGGGGTAAAAAAATAAAAATAAAAATAACCATCAATTATCAAGCAAGTACTTAGTTGGCCTTCTGAATTTGGGGGAGGCTAAAATTTTGAAGTCAGATATCTCAACAACTAAGAGTAGATAGACAAAAATAATGACGTTTTTAAGCGTTTCTCAGCAGGATAATCCCCTATTGGCTGAAGAAAAATTTGAAAAAATAATAAAAATTCCAATCTTAATTGTCTCCCAAAAAGTATGTTCAAATACAATGCGGCTGATTGAAGGTCAAAAGTTACGCTAAAAACAAAGTCTTTTCCTTTGTGGGACACTTGTAAAAATATTCGTGTTTTCGAAATTTCGGGGGGGGGACTAGTCCCTCAGTCCCCCCACAGCTACGTGCCTGTCAATTATTTTTGTTTTTTTGCGTAATTCTGGTCAATCGGCCGTTCAGAATTAACTCACCTTCTACGTCGTTATTTGTTCTGTGCCGGCCCTCTAGCGTTCTCTGGAGAACATTCCATTAAACGATTGGGAACAACGCTGCCTGCCTTCCTTGTCGTTGCCACCGCCCAATGTAGGTATCTTCGAGGTAGTTAGAAATTCGGAGCGCATTACGAGGGAAATCGGGATGCTGGACTAATTCATCAAATGCTTCTTCGACTTGTGCTGGCGGAACAAAGGCCAACGCTGGAATCATGCGTATCCATCGGGCGAATTCGTGATTAGCTTCATACTGAGCCTGAACAAGTCGAACTTCGACATTTATTTTAGTCATTCTGAATAAATTTTATTTTATTCGTTTCATTTATTTGAAAATAATTTATTCAGACAAATTACATCAATTACATACGAGGCAACGTAGCATTAAAGGTGTAAACAAAAATATGAATTGAGTCAATGGAATAAAAAATCTGTATTATTTTAAGTTTTTAATAAAAGATAATATATGCTATCATAGAAACGACATTATAAAAGTATATGGATGGGCTACTGACTGACCTTGAGGCCTTCATTCTGCACTCGACGCCACACACTTTGCGATAAATGAAAAAAGCATCCCGTTTTCTCAAGAAGTGGAAACTCTAGCTCAAAAGCTTGAATCGCAGCTTGTTCGAAATCAGACATAAGATGCTCTGGCTGCAGAGCAGGCTGTAATGCTTGCATTTTTTGAAGCATGAAAATGTAAGTTGCACGCGTTTTGTCCGGCAATAAGGCATAAACTACTGGAACAACGGCATCATGGACAACGACATGGATCGTGTACAGTTACTCAAAAAGTGGTGGTACAGAGCTGAAAGTTCCATCTGCAAATCAATGATGACTTTGCGACAATAGTTGTAGACTGGATCGCGTTGAAAAAATAAGCATACGGTTAGGGAGCAGTTCATCCTTAGAATCATACATCAAAAACTGTTCGGCGGCACCATTGATGATTACTTCACGATGAGTCTAGATAGAGAGAGCACTAATCTTAATCAAACATTACGCTAGAGTTGTAGACATATCTGGGCGTGGGGGTTTGGGGATATGCATCCCCCAGATGGCCAAATACCTACCAAGCATACATGGGCAGCAACAAAATTCTGGGGGTCCGCTGGGGCAAAATCGCCAAAAATAGCACTAAAAACGGCTAAAAATAGCATTCTGGGGGGGTCCGCCGGATTCTGGGGTCCAGACCATACGTGGGCAGCACCGATTTCTGGGGGGTCAAAGTGGTGTAAATGGCTAAAAATAGCTCTAAAAATGGCTTAAAATAGCATTTTGGGGTCTGCGGAGGGTATTTGAGATTCTCGGGGGAGACCCCCACGCCCATGTGTGCTGCCAAGCAAATGAAAATACCCAACAATACGCCAGAATTCCATTTTTAAAATTTTTTGCTTTTCCACGATTTTTTATGACTACAGAGCTTGACGAGAAATGTTGAAAAACAGTGTTTTTCGCCATAGCGCCATTTTTAGGGCCAATATTTGACTTTTAAAACTATGCCAAGTGAGAATTAAACAAATTGCTGCAGGGCACGAACCAATGGCAGCTGGTCAAAATCCTTCGGCGATTTAAACAAAGACACGTCTATCTATCTAATGCAGCGGGTCCTAAAACTTTCTGATAATAATTGCTCAAGTTACGATGTAACACAAAATGTATCCTGTTTTGTGGGCCACCCTGTATATCTGAAAACTTGATAAGTCAGCACACAAGGGATTATACTTTACACTGTGCTAAACTTGTAAATTACGTCTTTCATTTTACAGACGTCAGCAAGACATGTGTATTACGCTCAACTGTTTTGAATAATGGAGGCAAATATCGCTTTCCTGTATATAGCTTTGCTAGGTAAAGCTTGCCCTTTCCACTTCGATACACTAATGAGCCACAATTGGCATCAAGCCAAATATGCAAATAGGTATCTCAACAAAACTTAACGAGCTAGAAAAATTCTAAAGCTAGAATTTGAGTTGGCGCGAAAATTTGATTCAAAATTAATTAATTTCGTTTTTGATATGAACAAGAAATTTAATTTTTTGACCAGTTTTTGTGCTCATCGACCGAGCGTCTGAATTTCTCAAAATTTCGCGAAGCTTCGCGCTGAATGGTAAATATTTAACTTTTTTTGGCATAAATTTTAAAAACTGCGCTTTGCGCTAAATGCTTGAATAGGCTTTGCTACAGATGCACAGGAAATAACGAAGTAATTCAAGTACGTCTTTAGGTCTAAATCTGGCATATGTAATTGCTGGTTCTTTGCGCCAGGTTTTAAATAAATTAAAAGAATACTAATCATTTTTTCACAAAATGCTCGAAAATTATCAATTTTTTTCGAAGATTTTTGCTCCAGAAATTATTTTTACTAAAATAAACCATGAAAAACAACAAAAAAGACTGCACATGAATGCATATTTTTGGGCCTGTTTCCGATTGTTTCGAACAAAGTTTTGGGCATAACCTCCCTCGAAGATCCTACAAATACCACTGGTACCTACATATGCACTTACCTGAGGTATTACAAGTTCTTCAACAGTGCGTGGCAAGGCAGGTAAATCGTCCAAACGTCGAGCATGCCTTATACGTCGCTTGAGGGAATCCTTACGGGGCAGCAAGACTGCAAAGTCAGCATGCGTTCCATTGATAACCTCCGCTATGATTTGTTGAGGCCGCTCAAATGTGTTCACTGCTCTGTCATTCACCTAAGCAGAATTTTTAATCTAGGTGAACATAATTTAATTTAAACGAATGTAGGCGTGGACAAGACTCCCCTAATCCTTGACTCCGACAGAGCCCAACAAAATCGACTGACTCAACCATTAGAATAAAATTTTTAGAATATTTTTTTGAATTTCTTTTCCATTGAGACACCATTTTGTTTATAACTCACGTGGACGTTAGGCTATCCCGGTAGATGCCCCGAAATCGATCTCCAAAAATTGAATTTCATGGTATACTTCTTTAGATTTTTGCCAGTTTTACAAGTTTTACACCACTAGGAACTCGCTCAGGCTTTGATCGTACCAGTTATGGTTCAGGATCAGGCATGCACGTGCGGGAGAGGCAGTCTAGGGGTCAAGACCACAAAATTCTATTTTTAGTACAGTTTTGGGCGATTTTTAGCAATCACCCAATCTGACATCCTGCAAAATGTTGTTGCTGCCAATATGCGGTCTCGATCCCCTGTAAAAGAAAAACAAAATTTTTTTGGGGAAAACGAGGCAAAATAAAGGAAAAAAACGGACGAAAATTGACAAGTTTCTTCAAAAATGCTTCAAATTGACGTAAATCAAGCGTAAAAGATAGTTTTAGCATTATTTTAGCGCTTGTACAAGTTTTTAAGGTCATTTTGGCGAAAAAAACTCAGTTTTATGACCCCTCCATGATCGGCTATGCTGTGCACCTACGGTCAAAACCAGACACGCACGTGGGAGGTTTGCGGGTCCTGACCTGACATGCATGTGGGGGGCGGGGGTTTGGCGGGGTCCTGACCCCCCAGAATGGGAAAATGGAAAATTTTGTCGGGAAAACGAAGCAAAACGGAGGCCAAAAACGGATGAAAATTAAAATTTTTCTTCAAAAGTGCTTCAAATCGACCAGAAACTGTGCAATAAGTTAGTTTTAACGCTATTTTAGCGTTTATGCCCATTTTTCAGGTCCTTTTGGCCCAAAAAAAGCTCCATTTTTCACCCCTAGACCGGCTGACCCGCCCCCCAGATCGGCCATGCTGTGCATCTATGGTCTTGACCAGACCTGGGCGTGGGGGGTTTGGGGGTATGTACCCCCAGAAGGCAAAATACTCAACATGAAAATGGAAATACCCCCAACAACCCCCCAGAATTTCAATTTTTGAATAATTCGCCATAGCACCATTTTTAAGGCCCATATTTGACTTTGAAAAATTTTGTACCCCTCCCGCAGAACTTTAGTGCTGCCCACGTATGGTATAGACCATAGATGCACAGCATTAGCCGATCTGGGGCGGGTCAGCCAGTCTGGGAGGGGGTCAAAAATGGAGCTTTTTTGGGCCAGAATGAGCTCAAAAACGTGCATAAACGCTAAAATAGCGTTAAAAATACGTTTTGACACAGTTTCTGGTCAATTTGAAACACTTTTAGAAAAAAATTTCAATTTTCATCCTTTTATAGCCTTTATTTTGCTTCATTTTCCCGACAAAATTTTCAATTTTTCCATTCTGGATGGTCAGGACCCCCCAAACCCCACGTACATGTCTGGTCCTGACCATAGATGCACAGCATGGCCAATCTGAGGGGAGGGGTCAAAAATTGAGCTTTTTTGGGCCAAAATGAGCTCAAAAACGTGCATAATCGCTAAAATAGCGTTAAAACTACGTTATTACACAGTTTCTGGTCAATTTGAAGCACTCTTTGAGAAAATTTTCGATTTTCATACATTTTTTTGCCTTCATTACGCTTCATTTTCCGGACAAAATTTTTAACTTTCCCATTCTGGGGGGTCAGGACCATACGTGGGCAGCAAGAAAATTCAAATTCTGGGGGGGGGGGTGCAAGATTTTTTTGAAGGTCGAAAAATGGCCTTAAAAATGGTGGTATGGCGATAAAAACACCATTTTTCGATGTTTCTCATCAAGCACTATCCATTGGCATCACAAAATTGCGAAAAAGACGAAAAAAATTTTCAAAAATTGAATTCTGGGGGGGTATTTTGATTTCTGGGGGGTGTATTTTGGTTTCTGGGGGTGCATACCCCCCAAACCCCCCACGCCCAGGTGTGGTCAGGACCCCCCAAACCCCCTCACGTGCATTTCTGGTCCTGACACTACAGTAGATGCACAGCATGGCCGATGCCGGTCTAATGGGGATAAAAAATTGAGCTGTTTAGAGACTAAATGATCTCAAAGCGCTAAAATAGCGTTAGAACGAAATTATTACAAAGTTTACGCTCAATCAAAAGCACTCCTGAACTAATTTTTCGATTTCTCATATGTTTTCGGTCTTCATTTTGCCTCTTTTTCATACAAAATTTTCCATTTTTTTATTCTGAGGGTTCAGGACCCCAAACCCATAACGTGCACGTCTGGTCCTGACTCAAAAATGTTGATGAAGAGGATCAACCAGACTTTACTCAAAAAATATACAAAATTTTAACAAAGCCAAAAAAATCACTCAATAAAATTCGGACTGGTTTAATCTTCTAAATTATCGTGAAATAATACTAAGCTTACTTCATTCACTAAACGTAAAGCTTCAGGGCGAGCAGCCTGTGCTGCATGATTATGTGCAGTAACAATTCGAAACATGTCGCCATCTATTCCACGTGTCCATACTCGACCCTTACAAGTTGATCGCTTCTCACAAACCCAGATGCAATTAACGTCGTCCTTTGAACGTTTCGAAAAGACATAAACGTGATTTTCATGAATAAGTTTGCGCCTACCACGTTGAGAGATAACGCTTTCAGCCAGTCTAACAGTAGGTTATCTTTTATATCTCATCCCGACTGGCATACATGGGCTTCGGATAAATGCCGCAAAAAAGGATGGCGATTTTTGAATCAATTTTCTCATTGATTGAAAAAATGAGAAAATACAATTATTCTATGCCTACCAGGTTTTAAAAGTGGAAAAATGGAACTGAAAAAGTTAGAAAATAACATTTATCTATGCCTTTAGCTACCCGATTTTAAAAGTGGAACAATGAAACTGGAAAAAATAAGAAATTAAAATTACTATGCCTTTAAGCTGCCTGATTTTAAAACTGGAACAAGAAAACAATGTTTCACTGTCGCCCATGTACGGTCGTCAGGAAAAATTACAACTAACCATTCCAAGTAGAATGTGGTACGAAAAAGGAATTCTGTATGCGTTACTGGTTTTTTATACGGCCACACAGGATGTGAAAAAAGTCCAGAAATTTTGACATGGACGTTTACGAACGTGAGAATGTACGTTTCTGGACCTGAGATTATGCGTGTCGAGCTTGCTCGAAAAATATAGATTACGTGCTTGTACTGCCGTGATTGCGATTTTGTCTTATGGCTGATGCAAAACACATGAGCGGAAATGGGGCAATAGCATGCATTTTTGCGCTTGAAAAAGGTCAGCAAGCCTAATTTAAAATTCATTTTCGCCAAACACCCGAGTCCGAGGGATAAAAAATTGGTTACGCTTTTTTGTATCTGCCTATCAAGTAACTACACATTGTATGTAGGTACTAATGTGACTGAACACGATTACCTATTACGTGCTTGTACCAGTGTAATGGCGATTTTGTCCTCTGGCTACATAATACTCGGGCGGAAACGGGGCAATATCACTTATTGGGCTTGAAGATTCGCTATAGCCTGTTTTCTAACTGTGCAATCATAAAATCATAGAAAAAGACATTTAACGTAGGTAGGTACCTACTGTGCTTACTGCTTATCTGCGTTCGAAATCGAAAATCTTCGGCTTCAAATTCCAAGAGTCATCTGTCGGGGGCGAACTGTGCGGGGGCGAGTTGTGGGGGGCGAGTTGTGTGGGGGCGAGTTGCTTGGGGGCGAGTTGTGGAGGGGCGAGTTGTGTGGGGGCGAGTTGTACTTAGGGGCGAGTTGTGGGGGGGCGAGAGTTGTGTGGGGCGAGTTTATTCGTATCCCGTTACATTTTTGGTCCTAGTACCAAAGAAATTCAAATGGAGCCTACATAATTGCCGAAAATTCAATCTTGAGGGTCCGCCGGACCAGACCAGGCATGCACGCGGGTGGGGGAGTCCTGATCAAATTTTGTGGTGAAAATGAGGCAAAATGGAAGCCAAAAGCAGATGAAAATTGAAAATATTCTTCAAAAGTGCTTCAAATTGACCAGAAACTGTAATAATGTAGTTTTAATATTTTAGCGTTTATGCAGTTCTTGAGGTAATTTTAGCCAATGAAAGTTCAATTTTTGACCCCCACGCTGAAATGTCCATTTCAGTCCACCCTCGCACGTATGTGCCTCCTAACCCTCGCATCAACGCGTTCTTTACAGTGAGTAGTCGAAGGATTATCGTAGCACGATGGCTTGGAGGAAGATTTAACCCCCTCACAGATTACTGTAGATCCCCAGAATTCTATCTTTAATACTATTTTTTTAGGATTCCGTTTGACAAGACCCCAGAATTTTCTTGCTGCCCACGTATTGTTATCGTACAAGAGACGTCGTCCTAGTCGGGTTTAACTTTTTCACTTCCAGAGAGTTGTAAAACGTAAATGTTTTTCAAAATGTTCCGTAAGGTCAGGATTATGAATCGGACTGTATGTTTTCTTTACACCAAGTAGTTATGCAAGGTTTACACTGCAATATAACTTTAGTTCTAGAGCCTTGCGGAAGCTATTCTTTTCAAAATCTTACACGTTACGTCAGAATTACGGACCTAACTTTAACGCGTAGTTTACATTACATATTTATTTCATGTTCAGAGTGTTGCAGAACGTACGCGTTTTTCAAAATATGTCCTGTAAGGTCAGGATTACGGATCTGACTGTATGTTTTCTTAACAACCAGTAGTTCTATAAGGACGACTTTCTTTAAGCAATACCCCATACATACGTGGGCAGCAAGAAAATTCTGGGGGTGCAAGATTTTTTGAAGGTCAAAAAATGGCCTTAAAAATGGTGGTAGGGCGATAAAAACACCATTTTTCGACGTTTCTCATCAAGCACTATCCATTGGCATCAAAAAATTGCGAAAAAACCGAAAAAAATTTTCAGAAATTGAATTCTGGGAGGTATTTTGATTTCTGGGGGTATTTTGGTTTCTGGGGGGTGCATACCCCCAAACCCCCCACGCCCAGGTGTGATCCCATAGCTACTGCAAAGCTAACTTGCTGCTTTTTCAATCGTTTTGTTGGTTCAAATATTTATTTCAATCTGCAGGCCGCAGAATATACTTCGATTTTTTGCGTTGCTTAGAGAAAGTCATTTTTAGCAAATTTTGCGACTTTAGGCACATACATACATAGGTAGCTTTTTCCTAGTCATCTTTTACATCCTTAATAATCCACAATCCCAATTCCCAAGTATGTTTATATTTTTTGTTACATCGGAGCATTTTTCATTGCCTAAAAATATAAATGAATAAAACCATTATACAACGAAATGGTGCCTCAATGCAGCATGATAGTTCTTTTATTTTGACTAATACATAGATTTACGATATAATTACAATCTGACATAATTATAAGCGATATTACATATGTATGTAAACAGTATTGAGATTTAATGATAGGTATACATACGTCAGTCAGAAATACGAGTAAGGTAAGAGCAGAATAAAGCAGACGATCTTAAGTAAACACTGTTTATTTATAGATCATCGCCCTCACATATACATGTACATAGTAGAATTTGCTAAACCAAAATAAGAAAGACCTTTTTCGGATTACAATTCGAAATACCTATCCTTTTTTCGGGAGAATCCGTAAGATTTTTTTGAAAAGCTCTCCAAAAGCCAAAGAGTTTAATGATGTAAATTTTTCATTTAAAAACCACTTATTAATGTGGGGGTCTGGTATACAACCCGCACAAGTTGAAAAACTCCCCGCAGATTGCTTTAGTAGACCCCCAGAATTCTATTTTTAGTAACATTTTTTGCGATTTCAACCCCTTCCCAGAATTTTCTTCCTGTTTATGCATGAGCTATCCCCAAAATTCGACTCAAGAAGGCCGTTCTTTCGTTTTTTCGACATTTTTGATAGAAACTTCAAAATGCATAACTAGATTTTGAAGTCCACTCATACCATAAATTTTTTGGCTTTTGAAATTCCAGACAATGTTCATTGTTGATTCATAGGTTTGAATTTAGGTCTACTTAGGCACCCCAAGAATATGTCAACCCCGAAGCAACATTGGGGCATTTCTGGTAGGTGCAGTTTTTTAAAAATAGATAGTTAAAAAGCTTATGCACCCTTCTTTGTTTTTGTTTACACTCAATACCGGGTGTATAATGAGCGAGTAAAGTTTTGGCGTAACTTTATAACATATAAAAACTTTTGAAGGTAGTCGAGAAGAATTTTTAGACAACAGCGTAAACGCCTCATACAATTTAATGATATAGAATTGTAGAGAATAAAATTCCCTAAAAACGATATTTTTTTGTTTTTTGAATGTCGCATTATTTCTTGAGGGGAGTGTAAAGAGTGTAAAAATCTGCGGGTGTAGACAGGTTTTGGTCGCATTTCAGTCATGTTCAGGTCTGCCAACAACTCCGGTTATGAGTCCCGAAAAATTTCTCTAAATGAAATGTACTAGGACAAAGGGCTACCTTTGGCTTACCTTCAAACTTTTTTTACACTAAATACGGAGTCAGATTCAGGAGTTTAAAGTTTACACTCTGGTGGATGGCGTAAAAATCGGGTTTCGTCTCAAATTTTTCCGCCAACTTCTCCGCTTATAAGTCGGGACAAGTTAAATAGAACAAAAATGAAGTACTTTCAAACGGCTACCCGTCGCAGCAAACCACGTTTAAAAAACTCAATATTGAGTTATTTCTGTAGGTGTAAAGTCCGAAATTAGGTTGAAACATTGAACGAAAAACACGTTTTATCCTTTTCTTGATTAATCAATATCTCAAATCGGATGTGGAACAGAAGTTTTTCGCACATAAACGTACTATAATTCAAATGCTACAAACTGGCCCAAACCGAATTTATTTACATTCAATTGGAAGTTAGGTTCAGATTTATAAAGTTTATAATTTGATGGATAGTGAAAAAATACGTTTTTGTCCTTTTTTATTCGGCTTTCTCTCCGTTTAGAAGTCGGTATAAGTCGAATAGAATAAAAATAAGTACTTTGTAAGGGGTACATGTCACAGCAAATTGTGTTTATTTACATCACTGAAGAGCTTTCTCAAGAGGTGTAAAGTCAAAAATCTGGGGTGTTAAACGTGTTTCTGTCTTGTTTTTTTCTGCCAACTTCTCCGGTTATGAGTCTGGACATGATCATAAGTCTAAAAATGGACTAGGGATCAAACGTCATACGTCAACTGGGCGCGTTTGTTTACACTCAATAAGAGTACTGAAACCAAGAAAGAGATAGACCACAAAATCCTTTTTCAATGTTGAGAAAAGGTAATGGACAAATAGAATAATGGAACTCACACCAACCATGTCTGATCTTCTTTTACACTTGAAAATGTCAAAAATCCTAAGTACTGTAGCGTAGGGTTTTCTAGCAGCCATTATACATATATAGGTACTTTTCCAATTCAATGATATTTACTGTCGCTCTGCTTAAACCAATATTGTTACAGTGAGTCGTAAAAATTTTATTTTAAGCCTCGAGTTCTACTCGTAAGCATACATACATGGGCAGTGTCTAAATTCTGAGGGTCCAAAAATTTCTAAAAGTCAAAACAGTGGCAAAAAATTAATGGTATGTATTCATGGGCAAAAACACCTTTTTTCGGCATTTCTCATTGAACTTCAACCAATAACATCAAAAAAATTCTTTTAAAAAGTAAAAATTTTCTTCGAAAAATTCAATTTTGATGGTTTTTCGATTCTGGAGGGTTCAGAACACACCTGGGCGTATGGAGGGTTTTGGGGTATACACCCCCAGAAGTTGAAAAACCCCCACAGATTAATGTAGACCCCCAGAATTCTATTTTTAATAACATTTTAGGCAATTTTTGGCGATTTCACCCCAACCCCTGAATTTTCTTGCTGCCCATGTATGGTCCAGAGAACCCATACCTTCCCTCCCACACTAATACGTGGTTCTAAGAATATCAAGAGGAAAAAAATCAACCCATCTGTGTATCTCATAAATATAAAATCCGTCACGTAAGAACGAAGCAATAATACGGCGTAAGGTAGTAGTTATTATTTAGATAAAAAATTCACAACAAGAGCAAGGAGGCTAGCACTGATTTTTTCTACAACTTGCTTGGCACGCTAAGATCAAGCTTCGGTAAACCGGAATCAAAAGCGGAAAGTAAAGCATCTTCGATTCGATCGACGTAAATAAATTTCAGCTTATTCTAAAAATAACGCTTGCAAACTAAAAACGGGCAACGCAGTGCTAAAAAACATAAAAACGGTTAAAATTAGGGGGTCGTATATAGAATAAATTTATTTTTTTACACTTGATTTCTTCGCAATTTACAACGGCAGTGGATATTTTAGTTTTATTTGAGTTGAGAATTATGGTTACTTATTTTTCTATCCTTTTTTGACGTTTGAACTTTACGTATTTTCGAAAATCAAAAATTCATCTTTGGTTATGCATGAACATTAAGAGACGACGAGCCATGCGTGAGCAAACTAATGTGGTAGAAACCATACATGGACAGCAACGAAATTCTGGGGGATCTGTGGTGGTGTAAAATCATCAAAAATCCCAAAAACATACCAAAATTCAATTCTAAGGGGTCTATCGATTTTTGAGGAGTCTACCGGATTCTCGGGGTCTGAGGGGGTCTACACCCCCACTTTAAACTTTTCCTGCCCATGTGTGGTAGTAACTGTCGATTGATATAATCGCTACCACCACACCTGGGCGTGGGGAGGGTTTGGGTGGTATGCACCCCCCCGAGAAACCAAAATACAAAATACCCCCCAGAATTCAATTTTTAAATTTTTTTTGTTTTTTTTCTCGCAATTTTTAGATGCCAATGGATAGTGCTCGATGAGAAACGCCGAAAAATGGTGTTTTTTGCCATACCACCATTTCTAAGGCAATTTTTTGACCTTTGGAAAATCTTGCACCCCCCAGAATTTTCTTGCTGCTCACGTATGGCTACCACCACTCGTTTACATACTTTGTGTAATGCTGTACGTTGATAGCCAGACGTGCACTAACACAGGAGGATTTTGAGATCTAGATAGATCCCGAACTGCAAAAAGAGATATTTCTATAGAAAAAAGCCAAATTGAAGTCAAAATGGAATAAAATGAATTTTTTGTTGCAAAAGTGCTTCAAATTGACCTGAAACTTCGAACTAAATATTCAAATTAATTTTAAAAAATCAATTTAGTATGAACATAATTTATACCAATTTTCAACTCAGTCTCTGGCTTTCCCCAAACTGAGCCGACTCCTAGACCGACTATTCTGTATCCCTGTATAGTGCAAACGTGAGGTCCTTTGCAGAAACGTTTTATAGATACATAGAACTGATGTTAACTATTATTAAAGATATGCACATACATATGTGTATGATAGCAAACAGGCACCTATATAAATTGTAATGCATATGCACATGTAAAACATATGAACTGTGATTAGAAATAGTGGCCACCATATGTATCAACCAAATTCTGAGAGGGTCCGATGGGACCAAATCTCCAAAAATATCCCCAAAAATTCAATTCTGGAGGTCTACCGATTTCGCGGGGATCTTCCAGATTCAGTGAGTCCTGATGCGTAGCATGGCTGAACTGAGAAGGAGGGTCAGCCGGTCTGGGTTAGGGGTCAGAAGTCGAGCTTCTTTGGAGCAAAATGACCTCAAAAACTGGCATGAGCGCTGAAATAGCGTTAAAACTACGGTATTACACCGTTTCTGATCAATTTGTAGCACTTTTGACGAAAATTTCCAACTTTCATCTATTTTTGGCTTTCATTTTGCCTCATTTCCACGAGAAAAATTTTCCATTTCACACGTGCTGTGGTCCAGGCCATAGACGCACAGCATGACCGATCTGGGGGATGGTCAGCCGGTCTGGCTGAAGGGGGTCAAAAATTGTGCTTTTTTTGGGCCAAAATGACATTAAAAACTGTTTAAAGCGCTAAAATAGCGTTAGAACTACATTATTCCAGTTTCTGGTCAATTTAAAGGACTTATGAAAAATATTTTCAATTTTAATCCATTTTTAACCTTCATTTTGCCTTATTTTCCCCAGAAATTTTCCTATTTTTCCATTCTGGAAGGCTAGCTAGACATCCACGTGCATGTCTGGTTCAGATCCCCACGAATTACAATGAAGTGAAGAGAAGATCTTTCTATTTTTCGTACATGTGCATATGCAATCAAAAATCGAAGCTTACGTTTCCTGAAAAAAATTAAAAAATGCACACGGGACAATGGGAAAGCAAAAGCCTGCGACTTTACGTTAAACAATATAAGATTTAATTCACAATTAATTGATAAAATGTTTAATTAATGCTTGGATGTTTAATTGAAATATCTCTGTCGTGTTACTTAAACAATATTAATAAAAGATTTCAATCACAGAGTTTATAATTATATTTATTATTCATATAAGACTTAAAATAAAGACAGAAATAATAATTAAAAATTAGTTTAATCGATTCTTCACCTGAGAATCAAACAATTAGCTAGAAATGAATAAAATACTCGTTTATTTATTATCGAAATTTTAGTTATATGTTCAAGAGGTTAGTAATGTTAACGAAAAAATTCTGGGAAAAATAAACATCTAAACAAAAAGATAAAGAATATTATATATTAAATTGCAAACGTAAATTATACAGGGCGGGCTAAAAAAGGCTACACCCAAATGGTGTAGCTCATAACTTCGGCAAATTTGTATATTAAATTTTGAGTCCACTTCCCAATAGATAGATAAAAATGTCTTTGTTATAAAATCGTGTAAAAAATTTTAACCATCTACTAGCGGTTCGGATGCTACAGCGATTTGTTTACACCCTACTTCGATATTGTTTAAACCCCGACCGAAAGCTTTTTCGGTTCTGTCATGAATTCATGCTTTTGACAATATTTTGCATACACACAAAGGATGATCTTGGGGGAGGCTCCGCTCTGAAAAATTTTCAACCCCAATCCCCAGAATCACCAATTTTTAGAGAGCTCCCAAAAATTTTCTAAAAGTTTGTAGAAAAGATGCTTTTTAGGCGTTTTGCTCAAAAGTTTCAAATTTTAGGCGCTTAGCGCCATTATACGCATGTTTTGACTATATTTTGTTCGATGTACTCCGACTTTTTGATATTTTCAGAATTTTTTGTTTTTATGCTCTAGAAAGATAGAGCACCGTCAGAAACGATGAAAAACTATAATTTTGACGCGTAACTACCATTTTTGGACCAAAAAGGGCATTTTATAACTTAACCCCAGAATTCCCATGCTGTGCATGTATGATACTCACTCTGGGGTTCCACCAATGTGCTAATAATGTTTTCAAATGGAGATATTGTCAAAAAGGATACCTAAATACTAATGAAACCAATGCAAAGACTATTGGGTTTAAGCAATACCGAAATGGGGTGTAAACAAATCGCCATACCGCACGATCTGCTGACTGTTAGCCAAAATTTTCCATACAATTCAAACGAGGACATTTTTTCTATCTGATGAAACTGGTTCTAAAGTTTTACGACAATATTAAGTCATGTTATGATGTAGTTCCAGGCATACGTGGGCAGCACCGAAATTCTGGGGGTGCAAGATTTTTCAAAGGTCAAAAATAGCCTTAAAAATGGTAGTACGGCGAGAAAAACACCGTTTTTCAACGTTTCTCATCAAGCACTATCCATTGGCATCAAAAAATTGCGAAACAGCACAAAAAATTTCAAAAATCGAATTCTGAGGGGTATTTTGGTTTCTCAGGAGGGGGATGCATATCCCCCGACCCCCACGCCCAGGTGTGGTTCCAGGGTGCAGCCTTTTTGGCCCACCCTGTATAATGTACATTGCTGCAGCTCTGGCAGTAATATTGAGAACTAAAATTATACATACTCGAACTTCATCGGCTATTTTTGAAACATCTTTTTCGTTGTGTTTCGGCAAAATGACTCGAGAAAATCCAAGACGATAAGCTGCTAATATTTTCTCCTTGAGACCGCCGACCTGTCAAATACTAAATTTTGTAAAAGAATGGAAATTCGCAGAAGAATATAAACCAGACGATTATCGACTAAACCGTTCTATAATTTTTGCAGAAATACCAGACATATTTAAAAAACAAATAAAACCTCTTTATGAAACAAATTTAATAATTATCACATGAATTTTTTAAACTCTAATGCGTAATTTACAAATTAAACCGTGAGATTTCCAAAAAAACGATAAATCACGTGATGCTGCGTCCTAAATAGAGAAATCTCAAATTCACTTAAAGATTCAGGAAATTATGCTACATTTCGAATTCATATTCTACGCTTCATCTCGCGCATCAAATTTTTTCATGGAATTCTAAACCACCATTTTTAACTGGAATATATTTTGATTATATCTTTTTTATTTGAAAACTAAACATTCTTCTACTTCAGCAAAAATTAGTCGTCTCTTTAATTTCAGATGAAAAATTAGGCTTACTGATCTCCTGAAAGGAGCTGATGACCCAAGGGACTGTAGTTTATTTTACGCATTTTTGTGCATGAAAGTAATTTTTGGTGTTCCCTGGAGTGCATACATATGTAGCTACAAATAGTTTCTATACCGTCTACAGTACAGAATAGTTTTTTGTACAAGGTCCTTTTTACATGTATGTACATCGACGGTCCCCAAAAGTCTTTGTACATTTTGTAAATGCAAATTTTAGTGCACTACATATAATATAGTATAGTAGCGATTTTAGTGTGGTTAAACAGGGTCTTTCGACCTTTGGTAGTGTATTTTAGCTAATGTCTGGGTTTCTGACTCCAGAAATTACTTAAAATTGTCTCAAAATGGCGCGAAGGACCAAAAAATTTGACATTTTTCCATGCTAAATGCAATTCTGCCATTATAAAGATATATAAGACAGACAATTACTCATTTCGGCGCGAAGCGCCGAAAATTACTGGGAATTTTACACCTGTTTACAGTTTTTGTCTACCCAAAAATCTTTGTACACGTTCAAAGACGGTCCCGAAAAAAGTTTGTACATCGGATAAAATCTTTGTCAAATACAAAAAAACCGCGGTACAAGGGCGGATTTAGGGAGGAGCAGCCGTCTCTCCTGTCGTCAAAAAATAGTTGAGCGCAATAGAGAATATTGTGAATTTTTGGATGATTTTAATAATTTTTTATCCGGATTTTTCAAAACTCTCCGGGAAGTACGAAATGTTTACTAAATTTTTAGGCGCTTTAAAAACCTTATTTTCACGTCAGAAGAGTAGTTTAAGTACAGGACAACGATTTTTTTAGTTCTTACAACGATTTCCTGAGTATTTTTAGGCGCTTTGTGCTGACTTTCGCACTAATTTTGCTCGTTTTTCGCAGAAAACTTCCGAAAATTTTCAACTCTTTTTGGACCGCAAACGATGCTGCCTATCAGAAGACGGCGAAAAATGCTACTTTAAGCATAATGGACGAATTTTTTGGACCATTTGATAAATATTATGAAAATTTCGGGTTCGCCTTCCCGTCAGAAAAACTTGGATCCGCCACAGCTACAGTAATTCCATTTCGCGCGATAAACTTTCATATGCTCGTTCAATTCTGTTTACAGTACGCTCCTTAGTGCTTCACTTTAAAGCACTTTTCAAATCGATTTACATGGAGTCAACAAACTTTGTTTATGCACAAAATTCCGTCAAATCGACTGTAATAAGAAAACAAGTGGAAAAAAAGAATCTAAAATGCGTACTGCCAAAATCTGACCACGAAGCGTCACCTCCCCCGTCATCGCTGTATCAGTTCTCATTGGTTTATCGGTGAACAACGATACTAGCGCCACTACAACGGCCAAGCCGGCTGAAGGGCCATCTTTGGATACCGAACCAGCCGGAAAATGCACATGCAAATTTGTCCTCTCCAACAAATTCGACGAATCGGCCGTATTAAGGTTAAACTGTAGAAGTAATGATCAAAATATGAATTTTATCGTAGTGTGAAGTTGTTTGAATAAGAGAAAAATTGATATTGTGCACCTGAAAAAGTTTATATTTTTTAGAGAATGGGGAAAATATTCATACACTTGTTGTGTGTATCTATGTATACATACATCAGGGTGTTCGGAAAAAGGACATATTTAATTTTTAGTTGAAACTCTACGAATATTAGGAACATCAAAAAGGTTTTGCCAGTTCATAGCATAACTATTCCTAAATATGATTGCAAAAATTACAGTACATCACTTAGTGCTGCTTGCTTAGCACCAGATAACCAAACTCAACCACAAATTTACTTCTGTAAATTTTCTATATTCACAATGTCTCATACACTATATATCTGCTGAACAAATCTTCAGATCATGAATTTGTACCTTAACCTTTAATGCATTTTATTTTAAATTTTAGGTGTTCTCTGTATATTATATATACATAGTAATTTTAAATAAAAAAGCTTGCCATAGTAGTTGGGAACCAATTTTTGCACAAATTATAGTCTTTTTTGTGAAGCAAAGTGCAATGCTAAATTACTGACTGCACAAGATCCATACTAAAACCTGCTTAAAATACATAAATTATATCTGCTCTAAGAGCCTCTTAGTCGTTACTTTTGCATTTTGAAGAAAAAAACGTCACAGCTTGCTTAAACTTGCTTAAACGTAGCGAATGTGTGATATTGAGTCAAAATGTAGCACGAGAGCACTGAACATTCTAAACCCGAAATCCCGCTTTCAGTGCCGTCTATATATTTTCATTTAAGTATCTTCATTTGTACTGACCTTCATAGGGTAACCAGACAATTTTGACACTTCTTATATAAATCTGTATGATACTGAGTTTTAACTAGACGGAATTTGGTGTTTCACAGGTACAGTTGTCGCCATGAAAGATGACGCGCTATCACCCTCAGAATTATAATAGATGGTGCGTCGCGAGCGCCGCGTTTCGTCCATCATGCGCTATTATCTCTTATTTATTATTATACGCCATTAATCTGTATCATCCCGTTGATCTGGCGATGCGGATGGCGCAATTTAGCTATCGATAGCGCCAACAAGAAGGACGCGCGCACGTGAATGCTGGAAGCGCGCACGTGAATGTCGTTCTATATTTAGGCGAGCCAACATTTAAATCAATATTTTTGCAAGCCGGTGACGGACGATGAAGAATTTTGCAGAAAGGTACGCAATACAGAGCGATGTACGCAGCACTGATTGAGGAGTTTTTAAACATTTTGAATTGATTTATGAAAAAAACCTCTAAAAATGCTATTGAAGTTTTTTAGATGACTTAATATATAAATAATAATTAATAGACAGTGCTCGGCTTGCAAAAATATTGATTTTTATGTTCGCTCGCCTAAATATAGAACGATATTCACGTGCGCGCTTCCTTCTTGTTGGCGCTATTAATAGCTGAATTGCGCCGTCCGCATTGCCAGATTAATGGGATGATACAGAGTAATGGCGTATAATAATAAAAATAAGATAATAGCGCATGATGGACGAAACGCGGCGCTCGCAACGCACCATCTATTATAATTCTGAGAGTGATAGTGCGTCATCTTTCATGGCGACCACTGTACACATGTTAAAGTGCACGTTTGAATTCACATTGTAGTATCAGCTATAGTTACAGTAGGACATTGGACTCTTGTCGAAAGGTGGACAAGATCTACCACATCATTTGTGGAAAATTTTATTAAATTTTATTGCATTCTAGAAAATTTATTGAAAAAATAAAAATAAGTCATATTTTCCGAACAACCTGTATGTGTGTGTGCAAGATTTTCTTTTCAAGCGCACAGTCATCTGTTATATCATATAACTTATATGTAGGTGCGAAAAATTTTCCCGAAAATTTTGCTCGCCATAGTAAATTTTCGACTCCATACATACAATCAGGGCCTTATTTAGTAGGGGGCCCTTCCCTTATACTCGTACAAGAATTCTAGCGTTGTGTCTGTTTGCCAGAAAATCGACAAATTTCCGGCCATTGCGCCGTAAATGAGGTATTTTCTATAGTTACATCTCAAGCGCGAAGTAAAAGTTACACTTTTCATAGTCTATTTTGGAAAATGGATACTTTTTTTCGAAGAGATCGAATTTCACGAGCTCAACGAATAGAGCATATTGAAGAACATCGGAAAATGCGGTTTTTACGAGCCATCCATAAAAAATTTCCGAGATTTCAACCAATTTACTTTGGATCCCCCTTGGCTAGATCCTGGATTTGGGATTGCATACAATTAAGTACCGTTTCCGCAAATTGCTCAGCACTGTAGCTACATTATAATGGATTTCCATCGCCAGTTAATTATGTATCTCAAACTAGCTTAAATGAGTCACTAGACGTAGAAGAGGCTATAAGCATAAAGGTATGTACCTAGCTCACAGTGTTTTTTTTGTACAAGGTCCGTTTGTATATGTACCTAACAAGATGGTCCTTCAAAGTCTTTGTACATTCTGCACACACAAATTTTTGGGTACTATAATATGGTACAGTAGCGATTTTAGCGTGGTAAAGACCGGATTGTTCGACCTTTGGTAGTGTATTTTAGCTAATTTCTGGGTCTCTGAGGGTAAAACTCACTACGAATCGTCTTAAAACGGCGCAAAGCGCCGAAAAATTTGACATTTTTATTTTGAAATGCAATTTCTGCCATTATAAAGATATATAGAACACTTAACTACTCATTTCGGCGCGAAGCCCCGAAAAATTTTAGAGGATTTTAGACCTTTCTTGCAATATTACTCTTCCCAAAAATCGTTGTACATGTACAAAGACGGTCCCGAATAGTCTTTGTACATCAGGAAAAATCTTTAGTAAAAACTAAACTTTTGGGAAAATTAGAGTCGGCCAGCTTTAGGTGGGATTAAACGTGTAAAAGCTCAAAATTGTGAGTGGGGTGTTGTATCGTAGCCTAGCCAGCCATCTTGGGAGGTGGGGTAAATAACCTTCAATTTTTGAACATACACCTGGTCAAAGACGCAAGTTTTAGCGGAAAGGGGGCAAAGAATCTCAACTTTTCGATATTGTGTTAGGGGCACACATGGGCGTGGGGGTCTGGGGTTATACACACTTCGCAGATTACTATAGACCCCTAGAATTCTATTTTTAGTAGGTAACATTCCCCCCACGGTTTTTTTTGTATTCGGCAAAGATTTTTCCCGATGTACAAAGACTTTTTGGGACCGTCTTTGTACATATACAAAGATTTTTGGGAAGACAAAAATTGCAAAAAAGGTCTATAATTCGAAAAATTTCGGCGCTTCGCGCCGAAATGAGTAATTGTGTGTTCTATATATCTTTATAATGGCAGAAATTGCATTTCAAAAGTAAAAATGTCAAATTTTTCGGCGCTTCGCGCCGTTTTAAGACGATTCTTAGTAATTTTTGCCCTTAGAGACCCAGAAATTAGCTGAAACACACTACGAAAAGTCGAAGAACTCTGTTTTTACGATACTAAAATCGCTGCTGTACCATATTATAGTACCCAAAAATTTTGTGTGTACAAAATGTACAAAGATTTTTAGGAAGACAAAAACTGTAAAAAGAGTAAAATTCCCAAAATTTTCGGCGCTTCGCGCCGAACTGATAAATTATTTGTCCTATATATCTTTCAAATGGCAGAATTTGCATTTAGAATGGAAAAATGTCAATATTTTTCGGCGCTTCGCGCCGTTTTCAGATAATTTTTAGTAATTTTTAGCGTCATAAACCCAGAAATTAGCTAAAATACACTACCTAAGATCGAAAACCCTGTTTTACCACACTAAAATCGCTACTGTACTATATTATAGTACACAAAAATTTGCATGTGCAAAATGTACAAAGACTTTTGGGGACCATCTTTGTACATGTACAAACGGACCTTGTACAAAAAAAAACACTGATTCCCCCCAGAATTTTCTGGCTGCCCATGTACATGTGGTTGCGGGTCGGCGTACTTTGGATGGAATCAAACATTAAGAGTTCAAAATTTTGGGTGAGAGTAGTCGACCAGTTTAGTGGAGGGGTTAATGATCTCAAAAAATGACAAAAAACACTTAAAATGATTTACGAACACAAGTATTTGCAAGAAATAAGTGGGGAGATAAAAATCATGGTCCTTGGGAGGAGGGGGATGGGGCCGACCAACTTTGGAGGAGAGGGATCCTTAACCACCCCGTTGCATGTACGGGTGGTATATCCCCAGAAATGCATAGCATGGAAATTCCGGCGGGGGAGGGACAGTGAAATTTCAAAGTGCCGTTTCGGGCTGAAAAATGGCAAGAGATCATGTATGGGTGTGTATCTCCCATCTCCTTTTATATGCATGGCTATATACAGGTTTGTAGTTTAGACAATTTTATTTGACTCACGAGCGATGCATGACTCCAGAGCCAGCTCAGTGCAATGTGCACGGATTCCTGCATGATTTCGCCCAACTGACCGGTCAATTTGACCTTTCCATCGCCCTCCATTTTCGATGTTTCAACGTACATCAATTCGCCACCGCATCGAGTCCAGCAAAGGCCCGCGGCGACCCCCGGCTCCAATTTCGTTTGACGAGTGTCAGGCGTGTACGACGGCGTCTGCATTTCGCATATGCAAATTTAATCCATCCATACATGTAACAGGGGGTTGGGGACCATACCCAAAGTTGGACAACCCTACCCAAAGTTGGACTTCCCCCATCCACCAAACTAAGAAAATTTTGGACCCAATCCCCCAATTTTCGGGAAAGTTGCGTTTTTTGGCCGTTTTTGGCCGAATATTGAAGGTCATTAACCCCCTCCCCCTGGAAATGGCCGGGGACCGTACATGAGCAGCAAGAAAATTCGGGGAGTATGGTTGGGCGGTATCGCTGAAAATCGCCAAAAATTTAACTAAAAATAGAATTCTGGGGGCCTACAGTAACGTGCAGGGGATTTTTCAATCTCTGGGGTGTAAACCCCCTCCCCGCCAACCTAAGAAGTTGTTCTTTCCTCCAAAATTTAGCATAGCATGGCGGATATGGAGGGAGGGGGCAGCAGTGTTTTTTTTGTACAAGGTCCGTTTGTACATGTACAAAGATGGTCCACAAAAGTCTTTGTACATTTTGTAAATGCAAAATTTTGTGTACTATAATGTAGTACAGTAGCGATTTTAGTGTGGTAAAACAGGGTTTTCAATCTTTGGTAGTGTATTCTAGCTAATTTATGGGTTTCTGACGCCAAAAATTACTAAAAATTATCTGAAAACGGCGCCGAAACATGTTGACATTTTTCCATTCTAAATGCTAATTCTGCCATTTTAAAGATATGTATAGGACAAATAATTTATCAGTTCGGAGCGAAGCGCCGAAAATTGTGGGAATTTTACATCTTTTTACAGTTTTTGTCTTCCTAAAAATCTTTGTACATTTTGTACACACAAAATTGGGCACTATAATATGGTATAGCAGCGACTTTAGTGTGGTAAAAACAGACTTCTTCGACTTTTCGTAGTGTGTTTAGTTAATTTCTGGGTCTCTAAGGGCAAAAATCACTAAGAATCGTCTTAAAACGGCGCGAAGCGCCGAAAAATTTGACATTTTTACTTTCGAAATGCAATTTCTGCCATTATAAAGATATATAGAACACACAATTACTCATTTCGGCGCGAAGCGCCGAAATTTTTTCGAATTTTAGACCTTTTTTGCAATTTTTGTCTTCCCAAAAATCTTTGTACATGTACAAAGACGGTCCCGAAAAGTCTTTGTACATCGGGGAAAATCTTTGCCGAGTACAAAAAAAACCGTGGGCGGCAGCCGGTCTGGGGTCAAGAAATGAGCTTTTTTGGGCCAAAAGAACCTCGAAAACTGTTATAAACGCTGAAATACCGTTAAACCTATGTTATTATACAGTTTCTTATCAGACATAGACAGCATGGGAATTCAGAGGGGGAAGGGTGAAATTGTAAAGTGCATTGTTTGGGCCAAAGAATGATAGACGCATCAAAAACATCGTTTTTGGCGTTTCTGACGATGCTCTACTCTTCTAGAGCATAAAAAAATATTCCGAAATAAATCGAAAAGAGTCGAACGAATTGAACAATATATAGGTCAAACATGAATATATGGCGCGAAGCGCCGAAGATTTGACACTTTTGAGCAAATAGATAGCTAAAAACGCTTTAAAAAGGCATTTTTTCTACGAATTTCAAGGAAAAGTTTGGAAACTTTTGAAAAATCGCCTATTCTGGGGAATGGATTTGAAAAAATTTCTGCGGGAGGAGACAATGTTTCTGGGGAGGGGTGATAGCCTTCCCCCAAACACCCCGGTCCATGATCATGTACGTTTCGGATAAATTTAGGGCAATTTTGAAGAAAAATTTCTAATTGTCATTCATTTTTGCCTTTATTTTGCCTCGGTCTGGACCACACATGGGCTTGGGGGTAGAGTTTGTACCCCTGATCAGTGTATATCCCCAGAATTCTATTTTTATTAACATTTTTGGCAATTTTACACATCCTGACCCCCTCGGAATTTTCTTGCTGCCTACGTATGGTCTGGACCCCAAACCCTCTATGTGCATATCTTGTTTAAACCCCCGAACCCCCACGGGCATGTCTGACCAGTGATGACCACTACTATATATTTACATATAAGATTTATGAATAAGCAATATTAAATTTATAAAAAAAAATCGAGAAAGATTTATCAAAACATACGCCCAAAATTTCGTCCAAAGCCTTTTCGTCAATTTCAATGGGAAGATTGATCGGACTGGCTGTTTCCGATTTAGTTCTTTCATCGTCATGCGAATGTTCAGCAATTTTCAGTGCCACTGCTCTCATTAAACTGCCCAATTTACGTTCAAGCCCGCGAACTCCCGCTTCCCACGTATACTCTGAGACTAAAGAAGATTTGAATTCCATCTTATTTAAAAAATAGTAGTGAATAGAAAAGTTGGTACAAAATATGCACAAAAGTACTAAACAAAATATTGTATTGGTCTAACATTGCATGAAGCCTCTGATGTCTAATTAATAATTGTCCGAACGTGTTAATATACACGCTTCAGAAAAAATTTCGTTTCAACCCTTCAGAATTCCTATGCTGCGCATGTCTGCTATTTACTATCAGAAGCACTTACGCGACAGATGGATTCAAAGAATTTCGTAGGAGTTGACCTTAGGTAGATAAATACCACTTTAACTCGTGATTTTCTCGCATTTCTCTGATCTTTTTGGCTTTAAATCGAGCGAAGGGCAATGATTTATAATTTTTGAAAAAAATTAACTTTCTTGAGTTATGCATAAAAAATCACGCATATTTGTCGAATTATTTAGTAAGAGAACTTCCAAACGATTATTACACATTCGTGACTGGAATTCAAATATTTAAGCGAAATTAATCGAACTGCGAAGAAGCTAACTTCTAAGCGACGGCACACCAAGGCTATGCACACGTGCAAATGCAGGTCGTGCTAGACATGCACGTGGAGAGGGGGTTAGCAGGGCGAATAGAAAAAATGCAAAATTTTGTGGGGAAAATGAGGCGAAGTGAAGGCCAAAAACAGATGAAAATTAAACATTTTCTTCAAAAGTGCTTAAAATTGACCGGAAACTGTACAATAACGTAGTTTTAATGCTATTTTAGCGCTTATACCAGTTTTGAGGTCATTTTGACTCAGAAAAGCACAATTTTGACTCCCCTAAACCGATTGACCCCCAGATCGGCCATGCTATGCACCTATAATCGTGACCACATATGGGCGTGGGTGTCTGGACCCGTCGAAAACCCGGCACCCCTCTCCCGAAAAATCGATAGATCTTAGAATTGAATTTTTGGTGATATTTTTTGGTTCACCCCATCGGACCCCCAGAATTTGGTCACTGCTCATGAACGTCGTGATGGGAACCATAGAATATTGAATTAACGAAACACTTAGAATCTGCTGATCAAATGATGAAAACGATCCAAATAGCGCATATACATACAAGCACTCGTTTTTTCAATGAGACGGCGTTCTTTTTAGTAAAATGACGTCCATTTTAGCATTTTTAGCACATTTTGGCAGCGTTATATCACTATTACGGTAAATTGTGTGTATACATAAAAATTCTCTTTTAAAATCATGACTACTTTAAGTTTATTCATCGCTTTACAAAAAAATGTTGACATAATTACTAGGTACCATTGTACACAACAATTATTTAGAAAAGGTTGTCCAGTAACAATTTGGAAAAGTCTACCATATCCTTTGGAGGACAATTATAAAAATTAGAAATAACATTTCATTCCATCCTAAGTCGGACGTCCCCATATCCCCCAAAGCCAAACAATTTTTAACCCCCACCCCTCATTTTTGGGAAAAATTGAATTATTCGGCCGTTTTCAGGCGATTTTGGCCAGAAATTGGAGGTCATTAAGCCTCTTCCTAAAATTGGCCAGGGACCCCATCAAAAATTTTAAGCCATTTTATGTACGCCCTTTGGCTATGGGTCTGCATACACGCATGGCTACAATATCGCGTCATTAAACGAATAAAAATGTACACATATAAAAGCCATATACATACAAATACAAAACAAATTAAAAAATTGATAGATGAGTAGATGAAAAATAAATAAGTAAATAAATAAATAAATAAATAAATAAACTAATACGAAATTAAATTAATAAATGCTCCATAAATAAATAAATACACAAATAAGTTAAGCAAGCAATAGATAGCTAAATAAATAAATAAATAAATAATGCATAGATCACTATGTATTAGAAAATAAAATAAGGGATAATTAAAAAACGAATCTTTACATATTTTATACATTTCATTTTTTAAATCAAACAAGAATAACATATGCACAAAGATCAAATACAGTAGTTTTGCTCTAAATATGCGAAAAATTCAAAAAGAACTTAGACTAGCTATACACATCGCGAGTTATCTGAACCATTTAAACAAATTTCTCAAAATTTTGCAACACTTCGTCACCAAAGATGCACAGCATGACCGATCTGGAGGGTCAGCGGATTTAAGGGTCAAAAATTGAGCTTTTTTGGGCCAAAATGAGCTCAAAAAACTAGTATGAGCGCTAAAATAGCGTTTAAACGAAGATATTACACTGTTTCTGGTCAATTTCGAGCACTTTTAAATGAAATTTTTTTCAATTTTAATCAATTTTTAGCATTCATTTTCTCATTTTCTCTATGGAATTTTCAATTTTTTCTAAAATTTTCTAAATCTAAAAAGTTATCATTATACACATATACAGGGTGGCCCATAAAAAAGCTACATTCCGATTCAACAGGTCATAAGTTCAGCTGATGTGAACATGAAACTTTAGGATTGGTTGCACTAGATAGATAAAAGTGTCTACTTTTAAACCGTGTAAATAATTTTGGCCAGATATAGACGATTCAGGCGCTACGGTAATTTATTTACGCCCTACTCTAATATGGTTTAAACGTAGTCCGGTCATCAATTTGCATCCTGTTTTGACGATATCCCAAAATCCCTACACTTACTAGCACGCGTTTTTACTCTGAGGGTCTAAAAAAATGTGCTAACTAATTTTTGTGATTGGATATATTGTCAAAAACGTCAAAAAAAGATACCTACATACGCCGTAATGTGATACAATGAAGAAACTCTGGGGATAACAATGTAAAAGTGGGGTGTAAACAAAGTGTTTAATGCAAGAACCGCTGGCAGCTGGCTAGAATTCTAAACGCGGTTTAAACAAAGATATTTTTATCCAGGGCAGTATCTAGGGAGGTGTGACGGGCGGGGGGCGGCCGTTCTCCCTTGGCCGGAATGAAAATTTTGAAACGTAAGATAATGCATGGAAAAATAGAAAAATCGCATGCCTTTACCGCAAAATCTTCAAATTTTTGGCGCTTCGCGCAATTTTGGCCCAAGCGCGACCAAAAATGAAACTTTTTAAAGCCCGCTAAGTTATTAAAATTTTTTCAAAAAGTTCGATTTTTATCAGCTTAATGGATAGAGCATGTCGAGCAACATCGAAAAATGCGGTTTTCGCGAGCCACCTTGACGAATTTCCAGAGATATAGCCCACGTTACGTTGGCCCCCCTGGCCGGATCCTGGATATGGGCTATGGTTTATCTATGTAATGCAGCTAGTCCTAATGTTTTATGATGAGATCAGCTAAAGTTATGACCTATTAAATCGGAATGTAGCCTTTTTCTGGGACACCCGCAGGCTGTATTTCTGGGGGAATGGGGGTTTGGACCCCCAAAATTCAGAAAAATCGGAAAAATAGGATTTTTTAAACGTTATTTTGCGCTATTTTTAGCCTTTTTGGGCTTAGCCCCAGTGATCGACCGGGCTCAAAAAAAACCGGGCCCGGGCCCGGGCTTTGCTGCCGGGCTTGGTAGGGGGCCCGGGCCAGGGCTTATATACTAACAACATACCCTGCTTCCAATATAATGTTATGCATAAGATACATATTTAGACCGATTTTACATTTGTTATTTATCAAACGCAAGGCTTACTGTTGTTTCAAGAAGATTTTTGAATTCTAAGCTCTGTTAATTATTCAATCTTTCTAAAAATAAATAAAGTAGTTAGCAAGGATTTTGGTAGCATTATTCAAGCAAGAATAAAGTTTTTAATACAATAGCGCGCAATTCCATTATCAACATGCACGTGCAACTAAACACGGTTCGAAAAAGCACAAGGTTTCATGTAGATATTTTAAGGAAATTGAGCATTAAATTTATGCATTCAGACATAACAGCGACTATGATATAGTCGGATAGAAGATATTCTGTTTAGATTTTAAACTCAAACTATAGCGTACATTGACGTCAATTGAAATTATGTAGTGTATAGGATAGGACATGTATTGAAGCCATAGGCGTAGCCAGGGGGCATTGGGGGCACATGCCCCCCGAAATTTTTCGGAAATTTTGTTGATTTTTTGAGTGTAATAATTGTGTCCAGAAAATTGAGTTCAAAAAGGCAAAAACGTCAAAAATTTTCCGGCGCTTCGCGCCGAGTCTTTAGTATATTTATTGTTATATAGATCCAATGAGTTCAAAAGCTTAAATTAGCTAAAATAATCGATCAATTCACATCACTTTAGTGATTTATTGCTCTATTTGTTCGTTGAATGAAACTGCGCATGCTTGTTGAGCATAACAGTAAATGTGCAAAAATGATTGTGTACCAGTTTGTCTATTCTTTGCTTTGTTTGTCTTTCTTTACAAGGACAGGACACATAATCCCATTTTAAATGAAAGGAATGGCCAAATTTTCTTATGTTTTTGCGCATTTTCTGTTTTCTGAATTACATCTTGTTAATAAGAAGGCCACAAATGGGCCTGAAAACGATAAGAACAAAATTGTCATTGATACATCTTTTTTATATCTTATTGGCAGCACCCTTTGCTGCGCTTTATACTTAGCAGAGGTCGAAAAGCGCATTTCAGCTCAGAAATCTTGTACAATGTAGGACTTCACCAATCTTAAGTGTTTTGGGCTTAATTTAGAACGGAGATTTGGCCGATTTTGCTAAAATTTTAGCGATAGTATTTAACATTGAAGTGCTTTTTTTACAAAATTTTCTAGGGGGCGATTGAGCGCGCCACTGCAGCCCTCGCCGTAAAATCTCGTTGTACATGTGCAGCGAGATTTTTGGGAGGACGAAAAGGAAAAAGGGTTCGCCGAAATTAATTTGTCTGTTCTGTATGATTTAAGCGGTATAAATTGTGTTGGAAGAGCTAAAACGTCAAAATTTTCCGGCGCATGGCGCTGCTAGTTATTGTTCTTTATTTTTGTAAAGCTTCAGCATTGCGTTTAATAGCCTAAATCAGGCAACATATCACAGAATATTAGTATTCACGGGCTACAAAATGTTAAGGACAGTAAAAGATTACTGAATTTCTTGGTGCTTTGCGCCTCTTATGATTTCCGAACTGTTTGCCAATTAAAAGACCGTAAATTCTACATGAAAAGAGTAAAAATTTCAAAAATTTCCGGCGTTTCGCGCTGATTAACATTTTTGTATTTCTGATTGTCAGAAACCCATAAATTAGCTAGGCTACACTACTAAAGGTCGAAAAACTCAGTTTTATTATAGGTACATAACGTTACTAACATTCAATGCAAAATTAGTCTTAAAAATTTTTTTTTGTGTATGCCCCCCAAACCAAACTCCTGGCTACGCCTCTGATTGAAGCGTTGTATAGAAGATGAAAACTTATGAAGTTGACAAGTATATGATAATGAGCAGGTGGGCAGAAGTAAGGCAAATGGATTTGAATAGAATCACAGGCTAGCAAATTCATAAGAAATACGGACAACAGCTGAAATATAAAACGTGTTAAATATTAACGATAATTATTTGAGGCCCGGTTGAGGCCCGGTTGAGGCCGGTGGTTTTCAGCCGGGTCCGGGCCTGGGCCTGCTATGACCGGCCGGGCCCGATCCGTGCCCGGGTACCCGGTCGATCACTGCTTAGCCCCCCGAAGATTGGTGTTGGTCCCCCCAAAATAAAACGGCCAGCTACGTGCCTGGCCATCCGGAAAACAACTTTTCTTAATATTTATTTAATTGAAATTTTATACAGAAATTCCAAGCCGCAGCACGCACGATTGCTAGCGATGTTTAACGTTAAAGATCTTCCCACGTCATTGTTTAAGAATCAGAAATGTAAATAGAAAGATAAAAATAAGGATAGTACACTAAATGTTAAAATAGAAATTTCATACTTATGGTTTTAAGGATATCCGTCGAAAGTTTCATGTCACCAACTTTCAAACCATTTTCTTTCATTTGTTTAGGTATCAGGTATTTTTGACCGATTTGGATTTTTTCTTCTAGTGTATATCCGTCGATACGAATCACCTTTATAAAATATGTGAAAAATAGCTAGTGGTAATGATTGACATGAAATAAATAAATGAATAAATAAATAAAAAATGACGTACAAGAAGAGCATATGAAATGCTTATTCGAAGTCCGCATTAAGTGGATAAAAAAATTCATGGTAAAAACTAAGCATTATTATGTGAATTATCATAAATATAGTAGTATTATTATTATTATTATAAAAATGTATATAAATGATGAAATAAGCAATAGGGCAGACGATAGAAGATGTTCTTTACGCAGAGATATTATAAGAAAAAGCAATAGCACGACAAAATTAAGAAAGTTAGGTGTACATAATTATATACCTCCATGCGGTCGTACAAAGGAGCAGGAATATTCTCCTTGTAATTAGCCGTTGCCACGAATAAAACTTGAGATAGATCGAACGGAACATTTAGGTAGCTAGAACATTTAAAAAACAAATTTAGGTCAGACAAAGCTCTGGTGAGAATTAAAGAACGAGAGATTTCGACAACTACAAATATTTTAAGTTTGTCGTAACTATGTACATAAAAAAAATGTAAAATTGCATGGATGTCATCCACATGATGTAGTAAAGAATACACATATTTAAGCATAATGAACACATATTGCATAATATACATATTTAAAAATTTTTTTGCTTTTATCCTTATTCTCATATGACGATGTTTTCCGCTAGTAATATTTGTTAAGCAATCATAGATTTTCAAATTGAAGTCAGGACTTGATGATCCGAGATTTCAATATAGTTATTACCTACACATTGACGTGGAAGACTTTTAGAGCCCAAAGTAACTTGGAAGAGCTTTTGACGACCAGATATACAAAGCATGGGAATTCTTGGGGGAGGGAGATAAAAATTATAAAGTGCCTTTTTGGGCCAAAAAATGGTAAGTACGCGTAAAAAACATCCGTTTTTCGGCGTTTCCGACGATGCTCTATCTTTCTAGGGCCGTATGACAGAACGTGGAATAGCGCTATTCCGGCATAAAACAGTATTTTGGTATTACAGAACGCGGAGTAAACTGTGCTTTCCAGGAATAAAGTTAGTATGACAGACGCGGAATAGCGCCATTCCAGACGCTATTCTCGGAATAAAACAGCGGAATAAAAATAAACGGTATGACAGAAGGCGGAATAAGTTATCTCGGGAATAAAAACGGCCACTTTTATTCCGCCATTTTATACCTAGTCAGAGCAAGTATAAGACAGCGGAATAGTAGTAAAAATCGTTTATAATGCGATTTTAAAAGGTGTAAATAAGTCAAAATGCTTAATTAGATAGTTAATTGATTCTTCTTTATCCAAAAATTTAATATTGATACTCTCGTTTGTATTTACGATCAAAAAGATGCATAAATTTTTCTAGTTGCGCGATTTCCTGATGAGTGCGGCTCGTCTGGTTGAGCTCCTGATAAAAAGATTTTTTAAATGATTTTTCGACCATGCTGTACTAAACACCCCTAAGTGAAGTTATTAAAAAAATTAATATAGTAGGTAGTGTTTAATTAACAAGTTGACAGAAAGATTCTCCTATGTATGAGTACACAAACAAATAATTTTTTCATGCGCAAGATATCAAAATTTTTTTTGATTTCAATGTCAATGTTTCATTTTTGTTTTCCGTTAAAGCAAGCAAGCGCCTTTATTAAACCAAATTATAAAAAGTTTATCTTAGGTAGCGCGTTAGCGCGTACCTATAATATACTTGGGTACCCCTAACACCTGTGCACCCCCCTACAGCTATAACGGGACACTTCTGGAAGGTGCGGTTTTTTTTAAAAGAAAGATAATAAAAAAATTCGCTGCCCGTGTTTTTTTGTTTTTCTTGAAACTCAAAACTGACTGTGTAAAGAAGGTGTAAAGTTTTTGTGTAACGTTATAACATAGGACAAATTTTGGGACCATTTTACTGCGGCATGTGGACAACTGAGTATTGATGACTCGAAGAATTGAACAGCATAGGATAATAGAGGGATGAATTCTACAGACGGCGGTTTTTTTGTTTTTTTGAAATTCGCATTAGTTATCGAATGGCAGTGTAAAGAGTGCGAAAATCTGGGGGTGAAAAGCACTTTTTGGTCGAGTTTTCAACCTGCTTATGTCCGATACTAACTCCGGTTATTAGTTTTTTAAAATGTTTTCTGACAGAAATGTAATGCGGATCAAGGGCTACATTCTGCATATAAACAAAGTCTTATATGCTCTATGGTGAGTTAGATCCTGGGGTTTAAAGTTTACACTCTAGTGGATGGTGTAAAAAAACGGATTTTAACTAAGATTTCTCTGCCAAATTTTCCCGCTTATGAGTCAGGGTGAATTGAATACAGCAGTAATAAAGTGCCTCTCAGGAGCTACACATCGCAGCAAACCGCATTTAAAAAAACGCAATATTGAGTTATTTATGGGGGTGTAAAGTTCGAAATCAGAGGTAAAAAATGGGCGAAAAAACACGTTTTTTCCGAATTTTGATTAATAAATCATACCAAATAATTTTTGCAAGAGAATTTTGGCACACAGGAATGTACTACGATTTAAAAGCTACAAATTGTACCAAACCGAATTTCTTTAAACTCAATGGGGAATTCGGTACGGAATTTTAAAGTTTACAGTGTTCTAAATGATGGAAAATACGTTTTTGTTGCTTTTTTGTTCGCCACCTTCTCCGTCCAGAAGTCGGGATAAGTCCAATAGAATAAAAATAAAGTGCTTTATATCGGGTGCATGTCAAAGCAAATTGTGTATACATTAATATTTAGCGAGTGTAAAGTCAAAAATTTGGTGTTTAAAATGCGTTTTTGTCTTGTTTTTTCTGCCTGCTTCTCCGGTTATGAGTCAGGGACACGATTATCAAGTTTAGAAATGGACCAGGAACCAAATTTGATATACCAGTCTGGCGCGTATGTTTACACTCTACAGTGTTGTACAGTGGTTTACACCTATTGTTAGTTTGCCCATAGAACATTATGGAGACTTAATTTTTTTCATAAATATTAATCGTAATATCGGAACAATATCAAAATTACGAATCTGAACAAAATCTTCTTTACACTAGGTGTTTACATGAAGTTTACACTACAAATGTATTTATCTTCGTTTTTGAGCATTCCAGAAACCTAATTTTTTCCTGGAGTCTAGAAATTTTCAAAGAATCAAATGTGAGACGTCACGTAAGCGCGTTTGTTTACATCCAACAGTGATGTAAAGTAGTTTACACTCATTGTTTATTTGTCCTCAAACCATTGTAGACATGCAATTTTTTCATAAATGTTGATAATAATATCCGAGTAATATCAGATTTACAAATCGGAATAAAGTCCTCTTTACACTAGGCGGTTGTGCAAAGTTTACACTGCTAATTAATCTTCTTTCTAGAGCTTTGCGAAAATCTGAATTTTTTGCCGAAATCTGAAAATTTACATGGAATCAAATAAGGGACGTCAGCTGGGCGCGTTTGTTTACACTCAACAGTGATGTAAAGTGGTTAATCTTCGTTCTAGAGCTTTGCAAAAACCTAAATTTTTTGCCGAAATCTGAAAATTTACATGGAATCAAATAAGGGACGTCAGCTGGGCGCGTTTGTTTACACTCAACAGTGATGTAAAGTGGTTTACATCTGTGTCTATTTGTCATTAAATCATTATGGAGACATAATTTTTTCATGAATGTTGATCGTAATATCCGAGTATTAACGAATTTACAAATCCGACTAAAATCTTCTTTACACTCGTTGCTAGTGTAAAGTTTACACTATATAATAAGCTTCATTCTAGAGCCTCACGGTAACTTATTTTTTCCCTAAAGTCGTAAGATATATATGGAAACAGATGTGATACGTCTGCTAGGGGCGCATGAAGAGTAGTGTAAAGTGATTAACACCTAATGTTAATTTGTTCTTAGAACATTATAGAGGTTTCATTTCTTTATAAATGCTGATCGTTATATCAGAGCAATATCGAAATTATTAATCCCACTAAAATTCTTTACACTCTTGTGTAAAGTTTAAAATGTACATTAAGTTTAGCTCTAGAAAGTTTTGGAAGCATATTTCTTTACAGGATGTTCTACGTAACATAAGAATTACTAATCAGAATGTTTGTTTCTTCTACAACTAGTAGCTTTGTAAAGTTTAAACCATTCAATTATTAGAAGAACCGCACAGTAAATGGAATCTAGTATTGTATTTCCAAATCTTGCTAATTAAAAGTAGGGTACTAGCAAAGAAAAATGCTCCGATGAAACAAAAAAGGGGAATATACTTGGGATTGTGAATTATCGAGGATGTAAAAGGAGGGGACAAGGAATCTCCCTATGTTATATGCCAAAAATCGCAAAATATGTTAAAAATCAGACTTTCTCTAAACAATGCAAAAAATCGAAGTATATTCTGCGGCCTTTGAAAAATGTAAAAGTTTAGTAAACAATTGTTGTAGACATGTGTAAAAGAGTATCTACATAAGGTCTGTTGCACGTCAGCTTCCGTGTTTCCTACTGCTTTGAACCAACAATATCATCGATTGTCTTGAATGCATCGATATGTACTATTTCATTCAATTCGCTTAGCTACTGCATTGCTAATTCGCTGCTTTTTTCAATCAATTTTTTGGTAATTTGAATATTGCTTGCACTTTGACACTTAGAATGGCTGTATCTGCTAAGTGACATGCTTAGTAATAATGAAATACGAACAACTTAATTATGATTTGTTAACAGCATTTCACTTTCAGTCACATAATTAAGCAACTCAAAGTTGAATGAAGTCTGCAAAAAGTTGCATTACGTAATATGCTTTTAAGATATTATGTCAATCAGAGAAAATTATTTTAAAATAATACGTTTTTTCAGAGACCGCAGAATATACTTCGATTTTTGCATTGTTTAGAGAAAGTCTGATTTTTAACATATTTTGCGATTTTTGGCATATAACATAGGGAGATTCCTAGTCCCCTCCTTTTACATCCTCGATAATTCACAATCCCAAGTATATTCCCCTTTTTTGTTCCATCGGAGCATTTTTCTTTGCTAGTTTGATAATATTCGGCAGTCTCAACTGAACTCAATGCATCAATGCAAGGTTACTTTACCCGTGCGCGCGTGTATATAAATACTACACGTAATATTGTATTTACGTCGTGTGTTTTCAAACGAGGTTACGTGAATACAGTGTGCAGCATGCGTTGGACAGCCAATCTATACACAAAACCAATGTAATGCGTGACTAAACCCTAGGATAGATTCAGTTATCCCAGAAATAGCTATTCCTCGCGTATTTCGCGTTCTGTCATGCCAAATTTTCTTATTCCAGAGATAGCTTATTTCGGCCCCTAACCCAGGAACAGCTATCACGAGAATAAATTGTATTACGGGAATAGCTATTCCTGGAATAGCGCCTATCCCAGGAATAACTTATTCCGCGTTCTGTCAGACGGCCCCTAAACCATAAAAACATGAAAAAAATTTCGAACAAAATCAAAAAAAGTCGAACGAATGGATCAAAATGTAGTAAAAACATGAGTATAATGAAGCGAAACGCAGAAAATTTAACACTTTTGAGCAAATAGATAGTTCAAACGCTTAAAAAGCACCCTTTCTATGAATTTTTAGTAAATTTTTGGAAATTCTCGAAAAATCGCGAATTGTGGGCGGGGAGGGAGGCGAAAAAATTTCTACGGAAGGGGGTGAAAATATTTCTGCGGGGGGATCCCCCACCCACCCCAGACGATTGATATTGTCGCTAGAAATCTTAAAGTGTATTTTTTTATTTAACAGAAATAATCAAAACTTTTTGATTTATGAACCTCTATGATACGAGTACATATAATGCTTCAATTCAGCCCAGATTTTAAATTTTAGCTGGACGTTATACCATATCTCATACATATAACAAGGGATAGGAGAGTATTCCCCACCCAAAGTTATTCAATTCCCCGACCGCCTCCAAAAAACCGAGATTTTCACCCCTCATCCCTAGTGATTTTGGGAAAAATCTTGCGTCATTAAATCATGTTTAGGTGATTATGCCATTTTTCGCCAAAAATCAAAAAGCATTCACCCCCAAAATTGCAAGTTTTTGTTCAAGAGTCGGGGTAAAGCATTGTATGATTGGAGTCTTCTCCATTAAACGGTTGTGTATGTCCAATCAAAAAAATATACCTAACGATAAAATTATGCATTCAGATATCGAAATGGAATCAAATAGTGAAAAATATGAATAGATGTAACAACTAGAAAAAGAAATTAGCCAAATCGAAACTTATGTATCTGAAACCAAATCGCAAATCTTTTTTTGATAAAGAGAAGCATCCTAAAATTTGATTACAGCAGTTTTAATGCTTCTTTTAGTTCAATAGCAACGAAGGGTTTTATTTTCTTTTATTTTTTAAATTTCATTTAAGACCGAGGTATATGTTATTCTAATTCTATTCGTAATTAAATGTATTATAGTTGTGAAAAAAATTGGGTGACTTGTCAGCTTACTGATCAACAAATGTCGAATTCTGTTCTGGATCCAAAACCTCAAGAAGAGCAGAGGAAGGATCGCCATGAACGCCAACACTCTTTAAAAAATATAATATATAGGACGTCACGTTATCATTTAGACAAAAAGTATATGGCAAAATATTAAAGTCGAATAGAACGCGCTGCTAGTAAAAGGAATGCAGAAAGACGCTGTGAAGGTTATGTAGGTCTTACATGCAATCAGGCCCGTATCCAGGGGAACGGGGGGGGGCTTGCCCCCCCGAAACGGGAAAATTTTTTGTTTTTCCCGAGGGTCCCCCAAAGGGAAAAATGAAAAATTGGCAAAGTGGGTCTGAAATACCGCCAAAACAGGTTTTTAGCGTACTTTTGAGCTACTAAACTCAAAATTTTTCGGCGCTTCGCACCGGATTTATTGTTTATGTAAGGTTTTGTCCTCTAAACCGCTGAAAATCGCTCAAATTTGAGTTAGACTTAGAGAGTATAACAATTTTTTTCTAACGCTTTGCGCCGGAATCGTTGTTTAGCAATAGTTTTTGCCTTCTAGTTCACTCAAAACAGCTCAAATTTGAGTTGTGACATGAAAATCATGAAATTTTTCAGGCGCTTTGCGCCGTATTTATTGTTTACATAGGTTTTATGTCTTCTGACCCGCTCAAAACCGCTCAAATTTGAACTTGACATGCAGAATATGTCAATTTTTTTCGGCGCTTGGCGCCGAATTATTCGTTATCCGTATTGTTTTTCTCTGTAAAACACCATGATTAAGTATAAAGGCAAGAGATCAGAAAGAATTCGTCGATTAAATGATGAGAAATCAGCTTAAATGATAAATTTGCTGTATATCAATATGAAATGAAGCAAAAAATAATTTTTTTTGAAATTCTTCTTCACCATCGTATAGAGCTCGCCGAGATACGCTCAAAACTGCCTTTATTTTCGCCTATCTCCTAATGGTTTTCGAGATATCTGGCCTCAAAAATTTTCTACCCCCTCCCCCAAAATAAAATCCTGAATACGGGCCTGCATGCAATGCCTCGAAATTTTGGGTGAGGATTCCCGGCCATTTTCAGGGGTACAGACGATGATCGACCGGGTACCCGGGCCCGGACCGGGCCCGGCCGGTCATAGCAGGCCCGGGCCCGGCTGAAAACCACCGGGCCTCAACCGGGCCTCAAATAATTATCGTTAATATTTTAGACGTTTACTATTTCAGCTGTTGTCCGTATTTCCTACGAATTTGCTAGCCTGTGATTCTATTTAAATCCATTTGCCTTACTTCTGCCCACCTGCTCATTATCATATACTTGTCAACTTCATAAGTTTTCATCTTCTATACAACGCTTCAATCAGAGGCGTAGCCAGGATTTTGATTCGGGGGGGGCATACACAAAAATTTTTTAAGACTAATTTTGCATTGAATGTTAGTAACGTTATACACCTATGATAAAATTAAGTTTTTCGACCTTTAGTAGTGTAGCCTAGCTAATTTATGGGTTTCTGACAATCAGAAATACGAAAATGTTAATCAGCGCAAAACGCCGGAAATTTTTGAAATTTTTACCGTTTTCATGTAGAATTTACGGTCTATTGACAAACAGTTCGGAAATCATAAGAGGCGCAAAGCAGCAAGGGATTTAGTAATCTTTTTACTGTCCTTAACATTTTGTAGCCTTTGAATACTAATATTCTGTGATATTTTGCCTGATTTAGGCTATCAAACGCAATGCTGAAGCTTTATAAAAAGAAAGAACAATAACCAGCAGCGCCATGCGCCGGAAAATTTTGACCTTTTAGCTCTTTAAACACAATTTGTTCCGCTAAAATCATACAGAACAGACAAATTAATTTAAGCGAACCCTTTTTCCTTTTCGTCCTCCCAAAAATCTCGCTGCACATGTACAACGAGATTTTACGGCGGGGGGCTGCAGTGGCGCGCTCAATCGCCCCCTAGGAAATGTTGTAAAAAAAGCACTTCAATGTTAAATACTATCGATAAAATTTTAGCAAAATCAGCCAAATCTCGGTTCTAAATTAAGCCCAAAACACTTAAGATTGATGAAGTCCTACATTGTACAAGATTTCTGAGCTGAAATGCGCTTTTCGACCTCTGCTAAGTATAAAGCGCAGCAAAGGGTGCTGCGAATAGATATAAAAAAGATGTATCAATGACAATTTTGTTCTTATCGTTTTCAGGCCTATTTGTGGCCTTCTTATTAACAAGATATAATTCAGAAAATAGAAAATGCGCAAAAACATAAGAAAATTTGGCCATTCCTTTCATTTAAAATAGGATTATGTGTCCTGTCCTTGTAAAGAAAGACAAAGCAACAATAAATAATAATAAAGACTCGGCGCGAAGCGCCGGAAAATTTTGACGTTTTTGCCTTTTTGAACTCAATTTTCTGGACACAATTATTACACTCGAAAAATCAACAAAATTTCTGAAAAATTTCGGGGGGGCATGTGCCTCCAATGCCCCTGGCTACGCCTATGGCTTCAATACGTGTCCTATCCTATACACTACACAATTTCAATTGACGTCAATGTACGCTATAGTTTGAGTTGTAAAATCCAAACAGCATATCTTCTATCCGACCATGTCATAGTCGCTATTATGTCTGAATGCATAAATTTAATGCTCAATTTCCTTTAAATATCTACATGAAACCTTGTGCTTTTTCAAACCGTGTTTAGTTGCACGTGCATTTTAATAATGGAATTGCGCGCTATTGTATTAAAAACTTTGTTCTTGCTTGAATAATGCTACCAAAATCCTTGCTAACTACTTTATTTATTTTTAGAAAGATTGAATAATTAACAGAGCTTAGAATTCAAAAATCTTCTTGATACAGCAGTAAGCCTTGCGTTTGACAAACAACAAATGTAAAATCGGTCTAAATATGTATCTTATGCATAACATTATATTGGAAGCAAGGCACGTTGTAAGTATATAAGCCCGGGCCCGGGCCCGGTACCAAGCCCGGCAGCAAAGCCCGGGCCCGGGCCCGGTATTTTTCGAGCCTGGTCGATCACTGGGTACAGACCTCCAAATGTTGGACAAAAAACACCTAAAACGGATAAAAAAATCAACTTTTTAAAAAAATGGGGAGGGCAAAAATTTTTTGGCTTCGGGGAGGACGACCAAGTTTGGATCAGGGTCCACCCTTGTTATACGTATAGGTTGGGTACTGCTAACATCCATACACAGGGTGTCCCACGTATATATCGACACTTTGTTATTCGAGATAACTTTTCCAGTTTTTGTCTGATTAAACTGAAATTTTAATATTTTATTACCCTTTTTTAGGCACCCTAATTTATTATCTTCGAAATATATTGAAATTAATGAATAATCGTATTCTATTAGCGAGCGTCGTATGGGACGTGGATCATGGATCACCGAACATTGGCCTCCTTAATCGCCGGACTTGACACCATGTGATTTTTAGTGGGGCTTTATAATCATAGTTTCCCAAGGTCGAAAGTTCAGGGGGTGAAATCCTAAAATTTAGGACCACTAAATTTAGAGTCTAACCTTTTTGCAGGTCAAATATGAAAAATGGCTAAACCTTCCTACATAGCGTGTTTTAATGTTAAAAACTGCATTTTTAACTACTTTTTGTTCAATTCTGACTAGTTTCTTCACTCTTGTAAGTAAAAACTATGAGAATTCTTCGAAAATTTTGACTTTTCAGATCATTTTAAGTCCATTCTAGGTATTTTATGGGTAGACAAAACAGAAATGTATTAGTCGGCGCGAAGCGCCGAAAAAATTTTAACATCTTTGCTGTTTTTATACCCAAAAATCATACAGAAAATGTTTGATAGCTGGAAATCGTCCGACAGTGATTCAAGTCTCTGACCCTGAGGTGGGGGTAATACTCCCCTCACCCCCTATAGAAATGTGTGTTTATAATGTAAGTTTAAAGTCTGTAAAAAATGACCAGCGAACATTCAGAAAATAAAGGAAAGCAGAATCAATGCTCGCCAGCAAGTTACTGTTGAAATGGAATGAAATTGGCATTTAAATATTGCAAGCGTATGTTCGAAATTGGAGAGAATAATGGTGATCATGTTGAGATTTATAGCTCGTAAAGTATCAAAGCTGTTGCCATAAAATTTTATCGAAGAAAAATGTTAGTTTAATAATGTTGTGGTAAAGTTTTGTTTAATTTGGATAAAAATTACAGATACGGCAATAAAAAGTAAACTGTCGATTTGTTGATAGATACGTGGGACGCCCGTACAATAGACTATACCAACCCACAGATGCAAAGCGTGGGAATTCTATCTGTGGGATGAAATTTCAAAGTGCCTTTTTGGGTTAAAAACAGTCGATAAGCGTCGAAAAAAAAATTATTCCTATGTTTCTGACAATAGTCTAGAGCGAAAAAACATAAAAAAATTCGAAAAAATATCAGAAAAATTCGGGCAAATAAACAAAATATGTAAGGTCAAAAAATGAGTACATGGCGCAAGGCGGCAAAAATTTACCATTTTTAAGCAAAAAATAGCTAGAAACGTGTAAAACAACACCTTCTCTCCGATTATTTTTGGAAAATCGCGAATCCTAGTGGATTTAAAAAATTTCCGGGAGGGGGTAATTTGTTTGACATCGGATTTTTTAAATTAAGCACGAAGATTTCCCTCAAACACGTTCTGTTTTTCCAAAATCATCAAACATTACACGATTTTTTCAAATTTAATCGAGGTTTAAACCAACCGCTCACTTTAAGGTTGATGCGTGATTACACATATTCACATGTGTAGGTAATATAAATTACTCCAATTACTGATCACATGGCAACAACTACTAAATTTCGTAGAATGCATCGTTCGTTTTTCAGGCACGTGGCTGGCCGTCCTATTTGGGGGGGGGGGGGCAACACCAATTTTGGGGGGTCCGGGGTCCAAAAAGGCCAAAAATAGCACAAAATAACGTTTAAAAAGTTCTATTTTTCCGGTTTTTCCTAAATTTGGGAGGGGTCCGGACCCCCCATTCCCCCAGAGCTACGTGCCTGTCGTTTTTCTACGCTTACAGGGGTCGATGTCGGTCAGGATAGGGTCAACCAGAGATTTTCGAGCCAAAATGGCCGCAAAAATTGGCTAAAATGCCAAAAATAGTGTTAAAACTACGTTTATCCATAGTTTCTGGTCATCTCCGAGCATTTTTGCATAAAAGTTTCGATTTCCGTCCATTTTGAATCTTCCTTTTGCATTTTTTTCCCAACAAATTTTATCCATTTCCATTTAAGGGGTTTAAAACGCCCACGTGAATGTGTGATTATGACTATAACCTGTGAAAAATATGAGCAACGAAACACACATTTCCGTTTCTAAAAGTAAGCCGCCTAAAAAGATAATAGAGCGCCCACCATTTTATCCACTTCGTCGAGCAAGAAGACCGGATTTCTGAACTGCGCCGCCTTTAAACCGTTTATAATACGACCTGGCATGGCGCCAATATATGTACGTCGATGACCCCGTATATCGCTTTGGTCACAAATACCGCCGAGAGAAACTCTAAGAAAAGTATTAGGATTGCGTACTTTTTAGATAGTTGAATTTTTCATTGCAATAAATTATCACGAACTTATTAACTTCTTTTGGTTGACTACTGTTAAGTAACAATTGTGATACTAGGTATGCAAATTTAACGTAGGCAGCAAGAAAATTCTGGGGGTGCAAGATTTTTCAAAAGGTCAAAAAATGGCCTTGAAAGTGGTGATATGGCGAAAAAAACACCATTTTTCGACGTTTCTCATTGGGCACTATCTATTGGCATCACACAAAATTGCGAAAAAAACGAAAAAATTGTTGAAAATTGAATTCTGGGGGGGTATTTTGATTTCTGGGGGGAGTGTATTTTGGTTATTCGGGGGCGGGGGTGCATACCCCCACGCCCAGGTGTGCTGAGGGCTATCACCTTCAGCGCTTCTTCAAGTACATAGGTGCGCAAGGTCAAACTTGCAGGGGGGTGAAAACCAAAAAGTGCTAGATAGCTATGTGCTCCGTGAAAACGGCTACATGGTACTTTTGGGGTCAAAACGTTGCTATATAGCCTTTTTGGTCTCAAAAAAAATACTCAGAATACTAGCTATATAGCCTTTTTGGATTCACAAACTTAGCGATACAGCCTTTTTAGACTAAAAATATATAGCTATTAATCCCTTTTTGGAGTCGAGAAAATAGCTATATATCCTTTTGAAACTCAGAAAAGACAACTAAATAGCATTTCTGAGCTCAAAAAAGAGTATATAGCTAGTTTTCTGAGCCCAAAAAGGATGCATGGCTAATTTTCTGAGCCCAAAAGAGGCTATAAAGCAATGGTTTTTCGGCCAAAATAGCTGTATAGCGATCAGTTTTTAAAAGCTCAGGGGCCTCACCCCCATGCTCATGTATGTTTCAGTAAGCATACTTGAAAAAACTTATTGTTTCTGTACCAGAACAAGATAGTCAAAACAGAACAAAAAATACAAATTATGGCTTGGCAAAAAATTTTAGCTGTATTGCAAATCCGTATATTGCAGATGGGACGAAAATCGGATTGGACCCCTTTATCTCTTATTTTGCGTGCAAAAAAAATTTTTCCAGGTACCTATTACGTAATGATTACCTTTGGAATTTTCGGCCTAATGTACGAGCTATGGATCTTCCTATACTCGTTTTGCCAACTCCGGGAGGACCAACAAAACACAGTATGGGTCCTTTGAGTGTTTGCTGCAATTTTTTGACAGCCAAATATTCTAGAATGCGTTTTTTAACATCGTCTAGTCCATAGTGATCTTCGTCTAGAATTTCCTTTGAAAATAAGTACTGCATTACAAATATAACGAGTACGAAGAATAAAAATGAGCAGGTTGAGATAGGTATGTATAGGCAGAAAACATCTCTAATGGTGTGACCGATGAATTTCGTTCTGCTTTTTGTAAATTGTTTTGAGATAAGAAATAAAAATTTTTGACGTTTTAATGCCATAAGTACTTGTCAAGCAAGATTATAAAAATATGGAGTATAATTTTTTTTAAAAATAAATTTAAGCTCAAGAAATGTCCAGTAGTCAGAAGCGATAAAAGCAAAAACTTCGAAATGTTTACAAAATTCTGCACACTTTAATAATCAATAGGAACAAATTGAAGACAATTGGGCCGAGTGCATAACAGTTGCGGATCTAAGATTTTCCTAAGGGGGACGGTACCCCTAATGGGATGGGGGCGGAACCCTGACTTGGGCGGAAAAATTAGCCGTTTTAACCCGAAAATCGCTAAAAATCGCTCGAAAATGCTTAGTTTTGCGCACTATTTCGGGCCAGTGGGGGAGGGCGGCCGCCCCCCCTAAATCCGCCCCTGGTGCATAAGTATCGTGAATCCTCAGCTAATCCAGATTTCACACATTCTATAACGATTTTTAAATGACGCAGGATGAATTTTTTTGAATTTTGTTTAAGTCGACCCTTCCCAACAGCATTGTTACGTCTCTGTCATTAATATGTACATCAGGTAATATATTAAATAAAAAATAATACCTAGTTAAATAAAAAAACTTTGAATCTGACAGAATTTTCTCTAATATAAGCCCCTAGTCCTCAATCTCATTAGTACTCCTCTCATAGCTTGTTTTATTACCTTTCATTAATGCTTACAACAGTACAATTAAATAAGTGAATTCTTAAGAATGGTGTATCGAACAATTTTTATGAACACTTAGTGAAGCAATTATCATATCTTTGAAAAATGAGCTTGTTAAGCGAGAGTTGTAAACCAAGAGAAAAACTTAAGTATCGTGAATCCTCAGCTAATCCAGATTTCACACATTCTATAACGATTTTTAAATGACGCAGGATGAATTTTTTTGAATTTTGTTTAAGTCGACCTTGGTTTACAACTCTCGCTTAACAAGCTCATTTTTCAAAACTATTACCTAGTGCACAGTCGCTTCTACAATTATCATATCATTTCAAACATAAGAGTATGCAGACCCATTAAACACAATATTATTTGGGGGATTTCTGTGGTCGTCTCAATGACCTCGCGATTGTTTAGGAGGTAAGCAAAAATAAATTCATTTTAAGTGTTTTTCAGCAAGCTCTATACACAATAAAGAGAAAAATATAAAAAAATTTTTTGCTGATTGCATTCAGTTTCATGACTTTGCATATATAATACAATACAGGAAAATTTTTCCTCGATGAAGTTAAAAAATTGATTTCGGGAGGTTAATATCAAAATTTTATTGTGGCGCGATTCGATATTTTATATAATTTTTACTCGTAAAGCGTGCATAATTGTGCCAAAATGGTCTAAAATATCAAAAGTTCTTTATAAATTGATCAATTTCTATATTTTAGTGTTAAAAACAATATATACAATGCAGTCAAAATGGACTAGAAATGTTTACTCGAAATTACCATAAAAAAGCGTTTTATAGGCTTGCACTTCCACCGTTTTTGTCATTTATATCCGTAAAAAGAGAACAATCGAGAACGCTAAATTTAATGGTTTGGATTCCTGGGATTTTTCCAACCCCCTGCCGACCTTGAGCTAGTGCATCTATATCCAGAAAGATATGTACTTTGCACGCGCCAAATCGCGGGAGTCATTAGATTCGTTGCTCCAAGGTAAACTAGCAACGAGCTCTAAGTAGTTCCTGAAAATCAAACCAATTATATGATTTGCATTTTGTCTCAATGTCCTGATTTCTAAGCAATGTACCGTAAGACAGCGTGTTCGTACATGAAATGATGCATAGAGCTCATTCGCTTGTAATCTTCCATCACGCTCTTTTCTACTTCTAGCGGCATTTTCGCATTTCTGTGAAATAAAAACTGCAGTAAACCAGTGTTCTTTTGTATTCGGCAAAGATTTTTCCCGATGTACAAAGACCTCTGGAGACCGTCTTTGTACATGTACAAAGATTTTTGGGAAGACAAAAACTGCAAAAAAGGTTTGAGAATCGCAAAAATTTTCGGCGCTTCGCGCCGAAATGAATAATTGTATGTTCTATGTATCTTTATAATGTTAGAAGTTGCATTTTGGAAGAAAAGATGTCAAATTTTTCGGCGCTTCGCGCCTTTCGAGACGATTATTAGTGATTTTAACCCTCAGAAACCCAGAAATTAGCTAAAATACACTACCGAAGGCCGAACAAATCTGTTTTCGTCACACACAACTCGCTACTGTACCATATTGTAGCACCAAAAAATTTGTGTGTTCAAAATGTACAAAGACTTTTAGGGACCATATTTGTACACGTACAAACGGATCTTGTACAAAAAAGAACCTGCAGTAGAAAAATATGCAGACTATGAGAAGAAAAAGGCATACTGTAGCTTTTTCAATAATTCATTTTGTGGCGAATCATCAGCTTTGGTTTGCGATGACTCGTCGGCGCTGTTACGTCGCTCGAACTTTATTTTACGCTCATCGCCTTTTCCATTTGTCACAGGATTCATTCTTAAGATTACGGTATATCCCCTCGGATCGTCAGCTATTTTTTCCAACCGCTTGGAATGAAAATAGATTCGAATATATTAATAGTATATTCTATGTAAATATGAGTCAATCAGCGGAATTTGGGATTTTCTCGCCCCCGCACATTATTCTTGAATACTTGTACGACCATACGTGATCTTAAGGTTTGGGGGTTTCACTACACCCCAGAAAAATTTTCACCCCCCAACGCGATTTTTCCAAAGTTTCCCGAAATTTCTTTAAAATTCGAAGAACATGTGCTTTTTTAAGCGTTTTTATCTACCTATTTGCCTAGAAGTGACGAATTTTTAGCGGTTCAGGCCATATACTCATGTCTTGACTTATTTTTGTTCAATCTGTTCGACTTTTTTTGAATCTTATTTTTCGAAATTTTTTATGTTTTCCATGCTCTATAAAGATAGAGCATCGCCAGAAACGCCGAAAAACGATGTTTCTGACACGTATCCACCAATTTTGGGCCCGAAAAAGGCACTTCAAAATTTCACCCCCCAGAATCATATGCTGTGCATGTCTGGTACGTGCTATGCCCAAAAGTTTGTTAAATCTCTTCAATTCATGGTCAAAAAAATTATAATTAATCAAAATCCTCTATCAACAATGAAATCTGCATTCGAAACGTTAAGCGATAGCTTTTGAAAGTGATTTTAGGTCGAAACATATGAACGCCCAACTAGCGTCATATAATAAGCAAAAGGGTAATACCTTACAGCTGCGATGCTTTGTTCGGACATAAAGGTGAATAAAAAATCAGTAAAAAAATAAAAAATAAATAAGATAAGAAAATAAAAGAAGTAAAAGTTAATAAGGATTCTTATGCGAGGTCGACTGGCCTCTCGACATACATCAACGATCGAGACTTTTTATATTCTCCTGATTTTGTTGAAATGATCCTGCCTTTTATCCTTTCTTTGAATTTCCAATAAAACTTATATTATAGCTTACCTAACAGATAACTTCTAAATTTTTCTTCAAAAATTCGCATTTTTTCAATTCGTGGTCGAAAATCAGCACTAATTAAAATCACACCAGGTCAAAACCAAGTAAATCATAAGCAGAACAAACTAGCAAACGGGAAACAACGAATGAACTCAAATTTATTATTATCATTTGTTCATTCCAATTTTTTATAAAATTACAAAAAAATTCGACGAATAATGTTTACATACAAATTCTAATACATACATAAGTATGTAAGTATTTACATTTATATTTCCGTTAAGCAACTTGTTCAATAACTCCAGTCGATTTTTTAAGTCAATAGCATTCAATATACTAAGTTTCTCTTCGTAAGTTGCTTCGAGTAAAGAGGCGACTGCATCGGCGATGTAATCCAAGTCGGTGGATACTTTAATAGCATTCTATAGTTTTGAAAACATGAGAAAAAATAACGAACATTGAAACAGAAATCAAAAAGCGAACAACACAAAATAAAGGATAAATTATTTGGAAGAAAACAAACATACAAGTTTTTGGCCACGTTCAGGCTTACAACCGCTGAACCCCTAGCATTTTGATAAAAAAATCAGGAAAAAACGTTCCGTTTCTCCATTAGTTTAAAAACAGCTTTATATTTTTCATGAAAAAGTGCGAAGACAGCTTACTAATCGATTGAAAACTGAAAAAAATAGATTCATACATATAACAAGGAGGAACGGGATTCCCCACCCAAAGTCATTCGTCCCCCATCCCCCAAAGATACAATTTTGGACACAATTGTCTGACTTTTTAGGTGTATTTTGGCGAAAAATTTGTTAACTATCTACCCCCATCCTAAAAAGGCCGACGACCCCCATTCAAAATTTGGAGCCGTCACATGTATGCTTACATAAAAATGGCCGAGGACCCCCACCCAAAATTTCGAGCCGTTAGATGTACGCTTCCATTCTAAATACTCGAACAAAGCTTCAAAATTAGGACGATTCCATTTTTAAAAACGATCTTAAAAAACTTCAAGACACAAAATAACACTTAAACAGGTCTTAATTCAAGTCCAACATGAAATGTTCTGAAATTTCTGTCGTTCAACTCTATTCTGGACTCTGCAAAGGAAAACAATACGGTGAATTAATAAGTCGGCCGAGAATTCTGACACGTTTATTATGTCTAAGTCAAGCCTGGAGTATTTAGACAACAAACATAGAAATTAAAAAATCTGACGAAAGCTCTGAAAGGATTCCGTTTTGCCAAAAAATTTTTCCAAGAGTTGTATTTTGAACTTGTAAATGACATTAGGCAAATACACATCAACGGTGCATTTTTCGACCTTTCTAAGGATTTTCTTTTTTCTACAAAATAAAAACACGAGATTCTTGAAAGAACTTAATGATATTGACCAGTCCAAAAGTAACTAACTAACAAACTGATATTCCGAAGCCAAACAGTCGCAGGAAGATGCATTAAATAGCAAGCTTTTCAGGTTTTTTGAAGTTTTTTTCGAAATTGAAAATACTTTGGGAGCCAGCAAGCAGAATTTTGCAGCGGTCATCAATTATTGGATGTCATGATCAAAAAATTGCGCTCTATGTCCACGTGGTATATAGAGAGCTTACTAAGACAGTAAGCCCAATAGATCTAAATTCCTATGCAATATTATTTAAAAGACTAGTATCCTATAAATGAGACTTTCCCGATCGCCTCTAAGGTCAAAAAGATCTTTTTCCATGTTTTTCTACTTGAGAATTTGCGCATTTTTTAACTTCGGCTTTATTTATTTATCCACAGTCTCGATACGAAATTACATCATAAAATAGAAAACAGGAAAAAGCAGCTAATATTTATACGTATGTAGCTGATAGTTTTCAACAATGCCGAACACGACGGAAATTGTTATTGATTGCCAACCGATCAATAAATAATTTTCCGGTGATTGAAAAAAATTGCGGTTAAATAATGAAACCAGGCCATAGAATGAGAATAAAATTAATTCAAAAGCGGAAAATGATACAAACTTGTTGATTGACGTCATAGTTTGAATTTTTTAAACTGTTGCTCATACATGCGTATGTCCCATTGGATGCTACGTCCACGTACATTTTAAGACCAGCTGCATTAGATAGGTAAACATGTGTTTATTTGATCAACGTTAAAAATTCTGACCAGCTTTCAGCAGTACCTGCAAGACGGCAATTTGTTTACACCTCTTTGTTTGAACCCCAGAGTTTCTGCATTGTATTACATCACTGTGTATGTTGATATTCTTTTTTGACATTTTTAACAATATGTCCAGTCACAAAAATTAATTAGCATATTTTCAAATCTACAGGATAGATATCGCGTCCTACCGAGTGCGAAAATTTCAGGATATCGTTAAAAGAGGGTGCAAATTGACGGCAGGACCAATGACGCTATCGGCGTTTAAACAATAATAAAGTAGGGCGTAAACAAATTGCCTTAGCGCCGAAGCACTATAACATGGCCAAAATTTTTTACACATTTGGAAAGAAAAGACTTTTATCTATCAAATGCAGCGAGTTTGAAAGTTTGAAGTTTACATGAGCCGAAGGTATGACCTGTCAAATCGGAATGTAGCCCTTTTTATGGGCCACCCTGTATATAATAAATTAAAAATGTTGATGATACAGGACTTTGGATTGTACCTTCAATGCATAAACATTCATGGGCTTTAACTCCAGAAATTTTCTAACATTCTTCTTGAATTGTCTAATGAGAACCGCGTCATCCGAAGCATCGTTATCGGCTTTAAACGTAATTTATGAATTAAAACATGTATAAAGCGACTACGCAAATAAAATGCAGTATTTCTTACCAAATCGCATAATTTTTTGTTACAAATTATCGTTGCCCCAATAAAGTATAAATTTCTCTCGACTCACGACCACACGTGGGCGTGGGGGAGGTTTGGGGGTATGCCTTCCCCCTCCGAGAAGTCGAAATACCCCCCCCCCGAGAAGTTAAATACCCCCAGAATTCAAATTTTGAAATTTTCTTTTGCTTTTTTAGCGATTTTTTGATGCCATTGTATAGTGCTCAATGAGAAACGTCGAAAAACGGTGTTTTTTCGCCATGCGACCACTTTTAAGACCTTTTTTGACTTTTGAAAATTTTTTCACCCCCCCCCGAATCTCGGTGCTGCCCACCTATGCTCAGGACACGATCATGTTTATATAAATAAAAACTTATTCAACCGCAAACTTTAATAGTATCTGAGATTTTCATATGAATCTTACGTTGCTGGGATACAAGTGTGTATTTTGTTTAGAAATTTGGTTATGATTCGATTTAATTTTTTTCTAACAAAATTATATGGTTTTTGTCGACCGGAAATTTTTTTGCGGATTTCAAAAGAGTATATACATAAAAATACACAAATTAGGCTGAGATTGGGAAAACATAGATCAGATTTACCAGAAAAGAGGCATGATTTAAAACAGGCGTTTGAACGTAAAGGTGAATCTCCGTGGCCAAATTACAAACGATTTTCGTGTCCGATAGTGACGTCATTGCAATTGTATGTGAATATACAAAAAATGTGCATATGTGCAAACTTAATTTACTGTAGAATAAAATAGTTCAACCTCTAGCAATGAAAGTTGCCTAAATGTGTGTACATACGTAGAAAACAATACAGACTGTTTCACAACAGTTTTTTTTATTGCAACATGATTAGTTATAATCAGACATGATCTTGAAAAGGTTTTGGGGGTTCACCCCTTCCCCAGAAAGATTTTCATCCCCAGACATTTTTTTCACACCCCCAGCATTCGAGATTTTTCAAAAGGTTCCAAAAATTGCCTCAAAATTCGCAGAAAAGGTGCTTTTTTAATCGTTTTTAGTTATCTGTTTGCTCAAAAGTGTAAGATTTTCGGCGCTTCGCGCCGTATACTTATGTTTTGACTATATTTTGTTAAATTTATTCGTCTTTTTTCCGAAAGTTTTCGTTTTTATGCTCTAGGAAGATAGAGCATCGTCAGAAGCACCGAAAAGCGATGTTTTTGACGTGTACCCACTATTTTTTGAGCCAAAAAAAGCACTCTAAAATTTCAACCCCCTCTAAAGTTCCTATGCTTTGCATATGGTTATAATGCGGAAAAAATTGCAGCCCCAAAGAAAAAATCAAAGAAATTTTTTTACATGGATGCGACCGTAATAATCTTGTCTTGAGCATCGTGATCTTGAGAAGTTTGATGATTTTCCGACCCCTAGAATTAACGATTTTCAAAAAATTAACAAAAGCGGCATGGCCTCGGCATTTTTAGCTATCTTAGCTTAAAAGAGCTAAATTTTTCGGCGGTTCAAAGAGCCATTTTGACTTTCTTTTTATTGAATTTTGTTGGGAATTTGTTACGAAATTTGTTAGCAGCAAAAGAGCACTGTCAAAAACATCAAAAATGATGTTTTTGACTCAAACCCATCATCTTTTGAGCCCAAAAAGGCATTCTAGAAACGTTTTGGCTTTACGTTCTAAATTCACATGCTGCGCATGTAAGCCTGCAAGGGTTCAAAATTTATGGAAAATCAGTCGGCTATTTCATGAGGAGCAAATAATCTTCTATTCTAGGTACTAAAAATGGCAAAAATACCTAAAAAGGGCCTAAAACGATTTTTTTGTCAAAAATGGGTTAAAAATCCCTGATTTTGAGGATGGGCGGGGGACGACTGACTTTGGATGAAAGGAATCCCCATCCCTCCTTGTTATGTATGTACATACATGGTAGAAATTTAGATTTGGCCGAATTATGCCACAACTTTTGTGCGCTCTTCTATCAAACGAGTTGTACAATTGTTGAATAGAATTTAAAACAAGGTATGCGATTTATAATTTCAATTAGTTTCAAAAATGCAAATATAATTAAATCTGAAAAATTAGCATAGGCGTATCAAATTAGCATGAAATCCCACAGAAGTCAAACAGACAAAAATACAAAAAGCTATCGTTAAAGATTGTGAGAAAAGACAGTCTGGTAATCGTACTATCGTGCGAAACGTCCTTGTCAAGCCGACTGATCGAAGCAATAACATATGGCTTGCTTTGCAAAAATTTTTCAATAGCTACTCGGCACAGGCCAATAACGTTTAAAGTGTAGGATGCCTGAGGCCAATTCGTCCCAATTAACTGCGTTGTTATTGCTGCAATGCCAACTTTATTATATTCGGATGACGTCGATTCCTTAAAATAAAATAAATCATCGAAAGGAATGATTAGGACCTGACCCATATTCAGGGGTGAGAGGGCCCCCCACGGAAATAGGAAATAATTTTTGAAACACGCAAACGTAGGAAAGAATGAAAAATTTTCGGAGTTGGTCTAAAATACTTCCAGGCACCAAAACAGGTTTTTAGCGCACTTTTGAGCAAGTGAAGTCAAAATTTTCCGGCGCGAGTTTTTGTCGTCTAGCCAGTGTTTTTTTGTACAAGGTCCGTTTGTACATGTACAACGATGGTTCCCAAGTCTTTGTACATTTTGTACATTCAAATTTTTGGGTACTAAAATATGGTACAGTAGCGATTTATGTGTTGTAAAAATAGAGTTGTTCGACTTTTGGTAGTGTATGTTAGCTAATTCCTGAATCTCTTAAGGCAAAAATCACTAAGAATCGTCTTAAAACGGCGCGAAGCACCGGAAACTTTGACATTTTTTCCTGTTGAATTGCAATTTCTGTCATTATAAAGATAGATACTACACGCAATTACTCATTCCGGCGCTAAGCACCGGAAATTTTTGCGAATTTTAGACCTTTTTTGCATTTTTCGTCTTCCCAAAAATCTTTGTACATGTACAAAGACGGTTCCGAAAAGTCTCTGTACATCGGGAAAAATCTTTGCCGAATACAAAAAACACTGCTTCTAGCCCGCCCAAAAACCGCTCAAATTTGAGTCAGATATGTAGATTTTATCTGAATTTTCGGCGCTTCGCGCTAAATTATTTATTTACTATATTCTTTTTCTTCGTGAATCACAAATATCAAATACAGAGACAGAAGCCAGGCAATTATTCGTCGATTGATTGATGAGAAATCAATTGTTTAGATTATTTAAACGACAGATTTGTGTAATATGAGTATAAAATAAAGTGATAATTTTTGAAATTATTTTTTTAAATTTTTCTTTACCATTGCAAAGAGCTCACCGAGATATACTCAAAAACGTCCTTACTTTTGCATTAAGATCGGTAATGCACGATGATTATTCAAAATCAGGCTTGTGTCCAGTATACGGCCAAAAGGGGGGCGGACCCAACATAAATTGGTCTATATCTAGGGAAATTTGCCGGGATAGCTCGCAAAAATGCATTTTTCGACATTGTGCGACATGCTCTATCCAATAAGATGATAAAATTCAATCATAAAAAAATTTTTATCAACCTCAACAAGCTATACAAAAAGTGTCGTTTTTTGGTCGCGCTTGAGCCAAAGTTATGGAAAATACTTCACTTCCGGCGCGAAGCGCCGAAAATTTGAAGATTTTACGACAAAGACATACGATTTTTCCATCTTTTCGTGCTTTATCTTACCTTTCAAAACATTTTTCCGGCCAACGGAACGGCGGCCGCCCCCGCCATATCCCCTTAAATACGGCCCTCTTCAAAATTTATAGTGGATTCGGCCAACGGGGGGGCGACCAAAGTAAATTGGTTAATATTTTGAAAATTTCACATGGATACTAAAAACCGCATTTTCCGACGTTTTTCTACAAGCTCTATCAGCCAAGCTCATAAAATTCATACTTTTCACAAGAAATTCTTTTCTCTGATTAGGCTACGAAAAGTGTCATTTTTCGCCCACTTTTTGTCCAATTTTTTCGAAAACCATATTTCATATCTTTAAAAGGAATATCGCCAGAAATATCAAAAATGTTGTTGACATTTACCAATCGTTTTTAGGCCGAAAATGCACTTAGAAAATTGAAAAGCCGGAAAATCTTATGTTCGCCGACTGAAAGCATGTTGAAAGCCTGTTTTGATTATCTAATCAAATGCACTTCTTCGAAAATTTTAAAATATTTATCTCCTTTGGGAGACCCTTAACAAACAAAAAAAATTTTCATTACGAAGGAAGCGGGGAGAGCGATCCGTCGCCCCCTAATATACGTACGTAGCCAGTACAATCACTTAATGAATACCTACTTTAAACTACATAATTGCTGCGGAAAGAAACATCTATTTTCTACGTAGTTCCATAACTTTACTACCGTGTTAATTTGCGGGTGCATGCATGCCTCTTAACGCAAAATTGAATAAATAGCATCGATAATGAGCAGAAAACTGATTTTTAATCGGCCCCCTAAGCAGGCAATATTAACCTTTTTGTTAAGCTTGAAAAAATCAAATATTGATTTCTTTTCTGACTCACTAAGCTTTAGCAGACAGAAATGATGAAGCAACCTAAAGGACAACTCTTGTAACAATTTCTGCCAAAAAGTATATCTACTGAAAATTTCGAAGCTAAGCGAAATGTTGAATATTTAGTGTTTAATGCATCTTGCTAAACGAAATCGAAATAAGAAACTTCAATAAAAAATTTTATGATGAATTCTATAACCAAACATTAAGCGTAAGCTTGCAAATTTAGCGTTTCAAATTTCTGATTGCTAGTTGCCTAGCGAACGTTATGTAAAAAACGTTGTATGGTTTACAAATAAAAACAATGCCACAAGCCTACAAAGCGCAAAATTGTCGTGTTTAAGAATCAAATAGAGATCATAATTCAAATTGTCAATATTTTACAAACAATTCACTATTTAAAACAGACACATACTTTTGTTATAGAATCGTTAACCAGGCAGATAATCCTTGATCCTAGAGCACTGGCAGGCAACAGATATGCCTCGATCATCTCTATGTTGAAATCAATGTAAAAAGCATGCATGAGTAGCTTATATCTTTAAAAAAGTACTGCAGAAGACATCTGTAACAAGCCCCAATTCTTAAATTAATTTGATCGTTTTATTATCAAATATCACATTAAAAAGCCGAAATAGAGTAAGGAAATGATGGCATCTTGAGTAAAAAAAAGATTGCCATGTTCAACTATCAATTAGATACACCGCACTCCTTGGATTCAAACACTCTTGTCACTTGACTGAATCCTTTTCAACGAATTCCCATTTTTGCAGCAAACTGACAGCATTCATTGATAACTTATAACTGGCTTTGATATTCTACCATGAATTTAATTTTCAGCACTTTCCTAGATTTTGAAAATATGAGGATAAGTGACATCAACATATTTAAGATTTTGCAATTTGAAATACTTTCATTTACAAGTTTACACTGCTGCACGATCAGGAACGTCATTAATACTTTCTATAACATTTTTCCCTACAAGTATTCATTTAAAGCTTTGATTGCAGAAAACCCCTTCTATGCGCTCTTATAACACCCTACATGATCTTGGTGGGGTTTGCGGGGGTTTCACCTACGGAAAAAGACCCATCTTCCTATTGATACTAGCTACCCAAATTTTTGGTTGGCTGTTTTTTAAAGTGATTTTTGGCTGATTGATTGGTGGTTGCTGTGTGCTTAATCGATTAATTATTGGTTATTGATAATGGGTCGGTCGTCAATAGGTTGATTGGCAGATTATTCGATTTTCAATAACTTCTATGCATTTACCGAGATTCATTTTCTTTTATCTAATTGATTGACGGATTAATGGGTTCTACAATAATTATGAATTTTCATTCTTTTTACTCGGATTCAGTGGCACTTTGCAAAACTTTCATTGATACTGACTAGTTTTCCCGTTGATATCGGCCCAGTTTACGTTGAAACCGGGTTGAATGAAGTTGCACGCCTTGTCGTCCATATATGACTTCAACCACACTTGGGCGTGGGGGTATGCACCCCCCAGAAGTTCGAATATCCCCAGAATCGAATTTTTGAAATTTTTTCGCAATTTTTTGAATCTAATGGATAGTACTCGATGAGAAACGTTGAAAAATTGTGTTTTTCGCCATACCACCTTTTTTAAGACCATTTTTTTAACCTTTGAAAAACCTTGCGCGCCACAGAATTTTGGTGCTGCCTACTTACGGGTTCAACCATCCACGAATCAGGGATTTTTCCCCGAAAATTCGTAGAGAAGGTGCAACTTTAAATGATTTTCGCGATATGTTGGCTCAAAAGTGTCAAATATTCAGCGTTTCGAGGCATATACTCATTTTTCGACTATATTTTGTTCAATTTACTCAATTTTCTCAAATTTTTTTGTTTTTAAGTCGGTTCTAAAAAAACGTATTGTCACACATTTCGAAAAATGATATTTTTGACGCATACTTACCGTTTTTGATACCCGAAAAAGCACTGTAGAAATTTTTTGATTTACATACCCCACCCCTGAATTCTCATGCTGTGCATGCTTGTGATCCGTACCCCGTCCTTATCAAGTGCATCACGCCGCAGCGCGGTCAAGGTTAAGACATCTGCTCCGGGACATCCATGTAAACTTTAAGTATGCATACACCATGTCTATATTAACTTACTTGACTTGCATTCGGGTATCAATTTTCTGGCTGGTTCCAGGAAAAACAACATTTTGTTCGGCACAGAAGCAGTACAGCTTTGAAGGAATCGTTAATTTGGACATTGTTTATAATGTTATGTTTATAATGTTATAAAGCCTGAAGAGAATTCTCTTTATAGGTGGAAAATATAGGTGCACAAGGTCAGGGCCGGCAGGGGGGCTGAAATCCCGAAAATCCGAAACAGTAAATTTAATGTTCACGATTTTTTGCTGTTTAAACGATCAAAATGGTCAAAATAGCATATAAAAGATTTTTTCGATGTAATATCGCATTTTGAAGCACTTTTAGTTAATTTTGACTGCATTATATCACGTTTCACCCTAAAAATGCATATAAATACTGATAAATTTTGCGCGCTTTCGGAGTAAAAAGTACATAAAAACACTAATTTGGCGCTAAGCGCCGGAAAAAATTTGACATTTCTACTGCTTTTGACCTAGGTTATATCAGCTCAGAATCACCAGACAGTATCTGTCCGGCTGACCCTCCAGGGGGTAACACCTGATCACCTCCCATGTGCATGTGTGATGGAAAAGCGAGACGAAAAGCAAAAGAATCGTAAAGAACGGAAGTGCAGACTCAAGTAAGTTTAGGACTCTCAAACGGAAAACAAATGAAAGATAAAAAAACAATCTTCGACTTTCTTATCACTTCAGCCATCTCAGTGCAACGGAAGCTTTAATAAACCACGATAATTGAAGCAAGGCCAAATGTGAGCGTACGGAGGTTTGGTTCCCCACATATTTACATATTAATTTTCAGCACATTTGTTTGAGATTTTACCATAGCTGCTTCACCCCAACCATCTCAGAATTCGCAAGTTGCACATTTATGGAGTCCGCGAAATATGGCTGCTACCCCCCAGAAATATCGATTTTTTCTCAAAGTTAGTAAAAATTAAAAGTGTGCCTTTTTAGCGTTTTAGCCCCTTTGTGACTGAAAATCTCAAATTTTTGGCGCTTCGCGCCATAAACACATTTTTGACCATATTTTGTTCAATTTACTCAATTTTCTCAAATTTTTTTCGAAATTTGTTTTTACGTTTCTATATTCTAGAAAGAACGAGCATTATCTGAAACGTCAAAAAACAGTGTTCTTGACGTGTAACAATCGTTTTTAGCCCAAAAAGGCACTCTTCAAAAATTTTTAGGCCTGACCCCCAGAATTCTCATGCTGTACATGTATGGTGTCCACAGTGTAGTTCTACGCGTGCAGCATGATCAGTCACCTCCCAGCATGTTTATCGTACATCTGGCATATGGTTTTCATCCCCCGAAATTTGCGCTTTCCAAAAAAAGTAGAAAACGTCAATTTTAGCATTTTTACCGAAGTTCGAAATTGCCAAATTTTTGGTAATCCGTACCAAGCAGCCAGTTATAACGATATTCTGTTGAATTTGATCGAATTTTTTCCTGTACATTTTTTATATTTTTATTCTGTGGAAAGAAAGAGCAACGTCAAAAACGCGGGAAAATGTTTTTGACGCGTGACGGTATTCATCGTCTCGGAGCTCAAAAAAGCAGTCCAGGAAAGATTTTTGGTTTCAACCCTCCCAGAATTCCCTCCATCTTGTTATCTTTTTTAATCCAATCAAAAGATGACTCCTATTCATTCACCCTAACGGAGTGAGCAAGCTCCTACAATGAGCGGATATGCAATGAGCGGATACGCAAATGTAAAAATGGAACAAGTCTTCACTTTATGAGAATATCATACATGAATGCATAACTTTACCTTATCCAGAAGATGTGATGATCAAACCCTCTCGAAAAAAGACAATACCATATTTATAGACAAGAAAAGAAAGCTTGTATTGAACGACTGAGCCAAAGGACATAGGTACATACTAAAGATGTGCCGGTTAACTGGAACCGGAACCGGCTGGAACCGACCATTCCGATCCTAAGCATTTTTATTGTTTTATTAATCCTCAGAAAAATCCGTCAAACAATACGCCCGACGTTGTTGTTGACAACGACTTGCAAAAAGCGGATGTTTTCAATGAATTCTTTGCATCTGTGTTTACAGTTGATAGTGGTTTCCCTATTAATACCACAAACTTAAGTCACAAAGATATACTTGATGTTAAGGTAGATTTTAGTTTTGAATCTGTACTAAATTCCATTCAAAATATTAAGCAAACTTTTTCTATTGGGCCTGATGGTATTTGTTCAAATTTTGTCAGAAGATTATGTCCATTTCTTGTTAATCCACTTAGTTCTATTTTCGAAGTTTCTTATAGAAGTGGTGAAGTACCTTCTTGTTGGAAAGATGCGATTGTAGTACCTATCTTTGAGAAGGGTGATTATTCTTTAGTTGAAAATTACCGTCCAATATCTCTTTGTTGCGTCACTTGTAAAATTATGGAGTATATTATAAACAGAGCTTTGATTGCTTCTTAAAAGTCGCAAACTAATTCCTTTTCACGGCAGTTTGCTTTTCAAAAGGGAAAGTCATGTGAAACTCAGCTTTTGAAGTGTACAAACATGTGGGTTAAATCACTTGACGCATCTGTTCCTACTGATGTTGTTTATGTCGATTTTAGTAAAGTCTTCGACTCTGTCGTTTATTCTAAATTGATAGAGAAGTTGAAGCATTATGGGATAAATGGAATGTTATTAAAATGGTTAATTTCTTTTTGACAAATAGTACACAAAAGGTCAAAATTTTTGACGCTTTTTCTGATCGGAAACCAGTTATTAGTGGCGTACCTCAAGGTAGCGTTTAGGACCCTCTTTTTTCTGTTGTTTGTAAACGATTTTGTTCAAGCTGTTGAGCTATCAAGGATTTAGGAGTTTTTGTTGGTAATGACCTGTCCTCTAACATTCATTGTGTGAATATTGAATCCAAAGCTTCCAGAGTTGCTTCCTTGATACAAAAAACTTTTATTTCCAGAAATATTGATTTGATGGTGAAAGCATTTAAAGTTTATGTAAGACCGATACTAGAGTATAGCACGGTGGTGTGGAATCCTTACCTGATAAAAGACATTAACCAAATTGAAAATGTTCAACGTAAATTTACAAAACGAATACTTTGGCGTCATCAACAGCAGGATTTGTCTTATAGCGAACGATTGAATTTGTTAGATCTTGAAAGACTCAAAACACAGCGTATCTATTTTGACCTTACTTTTGCTTTTAGGATAATTAAGGGACAGTTGCTTTCTGTTTCAGATTTTTTCGAATCTGCACCTAACAGGGGCACTAGGTCAAATAACGACATAAAGTTGTATATTAGAAAATCTCATTTGGATTGTAGAAAGAACGATTTTGCAAACAGGGTGGCTAGAATTTGGAATACATTGCCACAATTTATTGTTGACTGCAGAAATTATAAACAGTTTAGGGTTTTGGTTTCAAAGCTTAATTTATTAGAATTTCTTAAGGGGCGTATGTAAGTGCACTGCCTGTACGCCTTGGCTTTACTTACATACCAACTCACTTATTTCGCGTTATTTTTTGCATTTATTGACAATTCCTTTCCTAAAATTGCTCATTCAATAATTGTTTGCTTTATTGTATTGGTATTTGTTGTAACATGTCTCGTCCATGTAATTCAGCCAATAAACTATTATTATTATTATTATTATAGTGAAGTCTTTTTCTTTGCTGATGATTTGGAGCTCTTTAATTTTTTTCAAAATTATACTTTGTTGCAAAAGGATTTAGATAAGCTGGTTTCCTGGTCTGAAGAAAATCAGTTAAGCATATCTCGCCCTAAATGTTCTGTGTTATATCTAAAGTACGTTAATCCTTAAGTTACATCACATAAACCATTTTTTGTTATCTGACGCAGGCTCCTCAATTCGAGATTTAGGTGTTTCCTTAACAACAAGATGAAAGATGAATGAAAGATGAAATATTTTATTGTGAAAGAGATGGAATTAAAGCAATACAAATTTGGTCAAATTAAAAAAAATATATTGTATAATAAATAATAATAACATATAATAAATATAATACATTGTACTAATATATCAGCAAAAGCTTTGAAAATGAGTGCTTTGATTTTCAAATGTTTTAAATCACATGAACTTTAAATGTTGGTTCTTGCTTTTAAGAATTATATTCGGCCTTTAGTAGAGTATGCTCCAACTGTATGGAGCCCCTATTTGCTTTCTGATATCAACAGGGTTGAACGGGTACAGCGAAGATTTACTAAGAGGTTAATTGGATTGGATATATGGGACTTTCTTATGATGAAAGGTTAAAAGCCTCAAATTTAGAGAGGCTCGAACTCCGTAGAATTTATTTTGATTTAATCGTTACGTATAATATTATTCACAATAATCTCTTGCCTTCTGAAGATTTTTATAAGTTTTATGGTCATTCGCATACTAGAAATGCATTTGCAAATCAGATCTATTTAGAAAAATTTCGACTTGATTGTAAAAAGTATTGTTTTGCTACTAGATCAGCTAGAATTTGGAACGATCTTCCACAATATATTCGAAGTTCTCGTAATGTTGATACACTTAGGAGAAATTTGGAAAAGGTTAATTTCGCGAATTTTTTGATGGGGAACAGGTGAGCGCTCCGCATTTTACACTATGCTATTTTATTTTCCTCGCGACTTTGTTTTACCCTTGTTTTTTTCCGAATAAAGTATTAGATTGAGCGCAACTATGTACATATGTGCACCCAAGGTAATCAGCCGATGATGATGATGACAGTCGCAACACGATGAAACTCAATATTCGCGCAGATCCACTGTGACGCAAAAACACGAGTGGAGCGATCTCTACACTTTTATCACTATTTTAGCATTTATACCAGTTTTTGAGGTTATTTTGGCCCAAAAAGCTCCATTCTTGACTGCCCCACTAGGTCGGCTGATCCTCCACCCAGATCGACCATGCTGTGCACACGCAATACAAGAAATCGCGACTCGCGAGCGACGTTTAAATTAGCTAAAATAGTTAACACATTTAGGAAACCTCAAATTTTTACCAAAACCCACAAAAAAACCTCGAAAATTCTCAAAAACATCAGCAAAAATCTCAAATAGTAAAAACCTCAAACGTAAAAAAAACCTCAAAATTTGAGGTAAAAACCCCACGGTTGGCAACTGGCGGCAACAGTGTTGCCAGGTCCCAAAATTCAGATTCTCCTGCACAGGGGTAAAATTGGGGGAAAATTCTCCTGCAATTCTCCTGAAAATATTTTGATTCTCCTGAAAATATTTTGATTCTCCTGAAAATTCTCCTGGCTCATATTTTGCAGGAAAGGTTGTACAGCAGATCTACAATTGTATGTACACATGCATCTCAAGCATGCTCAGGCCAATTTACCTTGGTTCACCCAACTATTTTATTCTGATCTCTTGCCTGTTATCTTCATTATTCGAAAAAACAGTTTCTGTGCTTAAAACAGTGACCGCCAATTTTCAGTTGCACTTACATCATCAAAAATTTCTGAAAAGAGCCCTGTTTGCAATGTCTTTTGAAAAAATAAATAATACTTTATTACTAATTGTATGTACTTCAGTAGCAAGCAAATCCTTACGTTTTGAAATATATCAAAAAAATGTTTATAGGTGCTTTGCAAATGTCTACGAAACTGATAAAAACAATTAGACGGTGTGTAAAGCTATGTATTTCTGCACTTCGTGATATTAAGTGAATAAATAAATGAATGAATGAATGATTTACTACGGAAGCACGAAACTTATTTGGATATATGTAGTTATAACTTAACACTTAGGTCTTAACCACCGTTTTTTTCCCAGCGATTTGGTTGACATTTTAGATTGAACCCAAAATTTTTTTCCACTTTTTCCGACTTTTTTCCACATTTTTTGGGAGGTCTAAAAACGTTCAAAATAGAGCGCCTGTGTTGAAAAATCAGTGTTTTTAAGTGGGAAATTTTATGTACACATGCAATAGCGGTGTTTGATGCACTTTTTGTATAAAAATTTCGCGCTCTACAAGAATATCACGATCAGTATATGTTATTTATGTTGAAACTTGAATTTCCCTCCTTCAGTAAAGCATTTTAGCCAATTCTGCAGTCGTTTTTGACAATTAAAACTATAATTTATCAAAGGCGCGAAGCGCCAGAAAATTTTGAAATTTTAGCTCTCTAAATCATTTTCGCATTTCAAAAACTGTGCAGAAAGTAAGGATTTTCAATCGTAGTGGAGTTCTAGGACCAGATTATCGATAAAAATGCTGCAATTGGCGCCATGCCGGCTTAAACATCAATAACAAGTAAGAATTAAATCAATTAAAATTTTTGTAGTTTTTTCACTTCTCTGAAACGCATTTTTGCATTTCAAAAACTAACCGAATCCGAGCAGAAGATAAGAATTTTCAATCGTAGTAAAGTTCTAGATCAAATTTTCGATAAAAATGCTGCAGTTGACACAGCGCGGATCAAATATTAATAACAAAAAAACAATTACCTAAATCAATTTGGCGCGAAGCGCCAAAAATTTTTTGTAGTTTCACTTCTCTAAAACGCATTTTTCCATTAAAAAACTAACTGAATCCGTGCAGAAAATAAGGATTTTCAATCGTAGTGAAGTTCTAGACCAGATTGTCGATAAAAATGGCGCGGCAGCGGCTTAAGGATTACTAATAAGTAAGAATTTAATCAATTCGGCGCGAAGCGCCGAAAAATTTCTGAAGTTTTAACTCTCTAAAACGCATTTTTAACATTACAAAAATTTTCCACAAATGCCAACCAAGCCCAAAACTTTTTGCCATTCCCCAAAATTTCGGCTGACAAATAGACCAAAAAGTGGAAAAAAACGGTGGTCTTAACTATGAACGAAATAAATTCTTAATGTGAAAGATCTAAGTATACAGCTAACTAACTACAGTAAGTACAGTAAGAAGGTTAATGTATGATAATCATTATAACTTGCTGTTTAAGTTTTGAAAATTCTCCTGAATTCTCCTAGATTTTCAGGATTCCACTGAATTCTCCTGACATTTTAAAATTCTCCTGCATTCTCCTGCATGTTTACAACTTCTCCTGAAATTTCTCCTGAAAAGCCCATTCTCCTGCTCCTGCTCCTGAAAATTTTAGATTCTCCTGAATTCAGGAGAATTCTCCTGCACCTGGTAACCCTGGGCGGCAACCCTTCACGAACAGTGTTGACAACCCAAATTTTCAAAAACCCCAAATCACTGGCCAAAAAAACCTCAAAAACTAGGGTAAAACCTCAAAATTTAGAAATGAATTCTATCCAGTGTACAATAAGGTTTACAGACTTTGTAGCTATTTTCATTTAAGCTTAGCCCAAATTTATATGGTTCTGCTTATATGGATCTAATTTTATAGCTTTTACCCAGTTCAGGGTGGCCACTGGTTTCCTAAAATAAAATTCCCGGGTTTTTCCGGGGTTTCTCGGTTGATTTATGGACAATTTCCCGGTTTTAAATCATGCTTTAAACGCACATGATACACGCAGAAGTGTCACGATAAGAACATGAAAAAGGGTAAGGCAAAGCAACTTTTAATCAAACAAATGCAAGTTCTATACGAAACGTTTTGGAGCAATCATAATTTCTTTTTCAATGATGCTAACGAGTTGTCGATTTTTCCTGAAAATTTTAAAACGTTAGACAATTTTGTACGAAAAAATCCTTAAATTTCTTTGACTTTAACAAAAATCTGGCGCGAAGCGCCGAAACATTTGTGAAATTATGGCGGTTAGACGTCTAGAAGCATGATTTACTGCTTGATTTCCTGTATTTATAGCATTTGATGCGAAACATCGAAATTTTTGATTGAAAACAGAAGAAAGCTATGCAAAAATAGCTGTTAAAATTATTTTGAAACCTACATGAACAGAAAATGGCTTCAAGGCAGTGCTTTTTCTGTACAAGGTCCGTTTGTACATATACAAAGGTGGTCCTTAAAAGTCTTTGTACATTTTGTACACACAAAATTTTGAGTACTATGATATAGTACGGTAGCGACTTCAGTGTCATAAACACAGAGTTGTTCGACCTTTGGTAGTGTATTTTGGCTAATTTCTGGTTTTATGAGGGCAAAAATAATTAAGAATCGTCTTAAAACGCCGCTAAGCGCCGAAACATTTGACATGTTTCTTTCCGAAATGCGATTTCTGCTATTAAAAGATATATCGGACACATAATTACTCATTTCGGCGTGAAGCGCCAAAAATTTTTGCGATTTCAAACCTTTTTTGCAAATTTTGTCTTCCTGAATATCTTTGTACATCTACAAAGACGGTTCCGAAAATCCTGTGTACATCAGGGAAATCTTTGCCGAATACAAAAAAACGTGCTTCCATGTCTCCAAGAAAGTAAATAAATGTCATTAATAGGTATGATCCGCCGGCGCGAAGCGCCAGAAAAATTTGAGAAGTTATGGTCACTGATGGCCAAAAATCATTGCAAATTGCTTATCCATTCTTTATCTCGCCAAATATTGTTGCCCAATGGGGGGCGTGTCAATATGACCACTAGAGCTGAAGAATTCGTAAATTTTGCTACCCAGATGGCCTAAAACATGGTGAGAATCAAATGAACAACCTCTTAAATACAGACCATTTTCTGCATAAAACCTGTGCAGAACAGAAGAAATAGATGTAAAATACGCTTTAGATTGTATAAAGACTAAAAATTGAGCGTTTAAACCGCGTGCTTGGGAATAAATAGACTCTAATCATAATCTTGAAATTTTTTAGCGATTTTGACTAAAAAAGCGAGGGGGAGTAAAGGGAAAAATCATTCTAATATTTCATTTTGGGGGTTACGTGCCCCCCTATCCCCCGGGATACGGGCCTGACTACCCCTGCTAGATTATTGGACAAACAGGTTTATACCTTACTAGTCAATACAAACAATCAAACAGATTTTACTCCAGTGAAAGGAATTTAGAGATTCTAAGCTGCGTACAATAAATGCTTTGAATGATTAGAAAATCGAAGATAGATTTGTTATTCACAATTAATTACAATTACGTTTGGCACACCGTTCCATAGTCAGCTCAAGTGTTTCACCAAATGGGACAACGCAAAAAAGAAATCCATTTTACTCAGGTATAGGCAGATGAAAGATTAAATTTACAAAACAGTTTTATTTTTTTTAAATTTTTTTCCGCACTCTTTTTGCATGTCCTCCTCATTTCAACCAATGTCGTTCCTTTCCACATACATCTGCAACTTTTCCGTTCACACCATAAAGTAAAGTTTAGCCATTTTTTCAAATCAAGTTTTACATTGCGAACATAGACCCAGGGTTGGCCGGGCATGGTTTTTGGTTTTTTGGTTTTTTTGGTTTTTATGGATTTTTATGGTTTGAAAATCGGCCTGGTTTTTTGGTTTTTTTAAGTCGATGTTAAAAAATATCGCAATATTCATATTTCATCATTTGTAAACATGTGCAAATAGTACTCTTTACTCTATCATAGAGTAGACTAATTATTTAGGGAATAAACGGCATGAAATAGTTTATTTTCATCTTGGTTGAACTTTTTTTGTAAGAGAGACGTACTTATAATCGTATAATCTAATGATGATCCAGGCACGCAGCTTACCCTCCAATTTTTGGGGGACCAACTTATTTTGGGGGCCTAATGCCAAAAAGGCCAAAAACGGCCAAAAATAGCATTAAAAAATTGAAATTTTTCCAGTTTTTCTTTGTTACCAAAGCTGCGTAATCAGCTGGCACCCGAAACTGTCAAAAAGCTGGTATTTGGGAAAAGCAATATCAACCAACTCGAAGGAACGACCCTAGATATTTCTAGCGATGAAAATGAACAAGAAGAAAATGATTCTTAATGTTGCCGTTTATTCTACTGAATAAATTTGAAATTGTTCACTTTTGTTATTTTTCCTGAATAATTGGTTAGGCAACTCATGCCTGTTCTTTAATTTAGTGGTTTTTAATCATAATCAAGCATTTAAACAGTTATACTCACGACTAAGATATAAAAACCAAAATTTAACCATTAAAAAACCATAAAAAAAACCATTAAAAAACCAAAATATCGGAAATTTTCAAACTTTGGTTTTTTCCAACCCTGCATAGACCTGACCAAAAAAGAAGTTCTTGCAACTACATGTTTATCAGATATAGATATGCAACGTAGGTATGTAGGTATGCGGAATCAGAATGCATGCGTGTATGAACGTCATTAAATTGGAAATAAAAGCTAATATTGACGTTGAAACAAATGACTAAATCCTACTCTGTGCACCTGCACAAGCCACAAAGTAAGCAAAAAAAGTTTAATTCGAACTTCTTCAGTTTGGGGTTGGTAATAAAATTCCTTGTTTCTGTTGCGCTTTTCATACGTTTTATGTATGTGTAGCACTCCTGCTTAGATTATTACTCCCATGTTGGTTGATTATTAAGTACTCCAGCTAACTTTGAGATTATAGGCATTACCATGGAACTCACTAGCAGTTTTTAGGCAGTTCACTTCAGTGTCATTTCCTCCAATTCAATCGATTGCGTCACGAAGAGCAAAGCGACGTTAAAATTAGATACAGTAGTTAACACAATACTGTAATCGATATCTAGCTCGCTTATTTTAGAAAAACCTCAAATTTTCACCTAAACCCCAAAAAACCTCAAAATTTCCCCAAAAAAAACCTCAAATTTCGTCCAATTTCCTTATGTTGTGTTTCTTGTAAATTAATGGAATCTATAATGAACATGTCCTTGCTTTCTTATCTAGAGAAGCAAAATCTGCTAAGTGAAAAACAGTTTGGTTTTAGAAAAAATAGATCATGTGCGTTACAACTTGTTGAGTGCAAAAATCAGTGGACCAAAGTTCTAGATGAGGGAATTCCTGTTGACATTGTCTACATTGACTTTTGTAAGGCTTTTGATGCCGTGTCACACAAAAAACTGCTAATTAAGTCGGCATCTTATGGACTGAACAAACTCTCTTTTAATTGGATCGAAAATTTCTTGACTAATAGATCCCAAGTCGTTAAAATTAAAAATTCTTTATCTGATTCCATTCCTGTTACCAGTGGCGTGCCTCAGGGTAGTATATATACTAGGTCCCACACTTTTTTTAATCTTCATTAACGACTTATGTGAAATGCGCCAAAACAGTAATTTTACTTTGTTTGCTGACGATATCAAACTTTGGAATCTATCATCCAATTTCATGACACTTCAAGCTGACATAAATTATGTGCATGAGTGGGCCAATACATGGCAATTAAAAATATCAGTTAATAAATGTTTAGTTCTATATCTGGGTAGTTCAAACTCTAGGCATTCTTATCACATAAATGATTTCTATCTTTCTACTGACACACTTTGTGTAAAAGATTTGGGTGTTTTTCTGAATTCTAATTTATCGTCCAGATCTCATTGTGAATATATTGTGAAAAAAGGGCATGCAGTTAAGCAATCTGATCTTGCGTAGTTTTATTTCTAAAGATAGATTATTACTTGTTAAGGCCTTCATTACTTACGTTCGACCAGTGCTTGAATTTTGCTGTGTTTTGTGAGTCCTTACCTGCTGTGTGATATCACCTCCGCCGAACGGGTTCAAAGAAGGTTTACGAAACGAATTTTTAGTGATAAAAATTTGACATATGCTGAAAGATTACACGAACTTGGTCTGGACACTCTTGAGCTAAGACGCCTCCATAACGACCTAACATTAGCCTTTTCTATTATCAAATGTAAAGCTCTTCCTTTCAAGGATTTCTTCACAATTAATTTAAATTCTAATCGAGCAGCAAATTCTTGTAAACTTCTCGTCAATCATGTAAATAAAAATTGCAGAAAATTTGATTTTTGTAATCGAATAATTCCTATCTGGAACTCTCTACCTGAACAGATTATAAGTGCTCCAAATAGACACGTTTTTCTGACTAAACTTAAAAGATTAAACCTTTCTAAATTTCTTAAAGGGGCGTAAGTAAGAGCAGTTTTTTCTATTGCCTTTACGTTTACCCTGCTTCGTCAAACTTAATTTGTTTGGAAAATATTCGTAATTACTGATTTTTCAATTTCTTACAAAACAGCCGTTTTTCGGGTTTCTAATCATTGCGAGCATCACTAGAAACCCTCAACTGGCCGCGGAAACCAAGTTTTGATATGCAAATTAGCCTGATTTGCATAGTATGCAAATTAGGCTGATTTGCATATTGCAAACTTGGTTCAGGGCATGTCTTGGATTCATAGTGCTGCTCCTGATGATTAGAAGCCTAAAAAGCGCTGTTTGAGGCTTCAGATTGGTGTCAGGGGATGATCTAAGCCTAAGCCAAAGATGGGGCAAAAATTGCTTCGCTCGCTTCGCTCGCTCCGCAATTTTTGCCCCATCTGACTCAGGCTTACATCATCCCCTGGCACCAATTTGAAGGCACATAACTAAGCCTAAGCCTAAGCCAGTGCTAAGCTCAACTTAATGATTAAGAAATCATGTTGTTTACACCACTCACTATTCTAATCCTCCAGTTCTTCGGGCCTTTGTCACAATTATCAATTAGCGTAGTGCGATTGGAGCATCAAGTTGAGTGAAATCAGTAGTAGTATAGATTTTCGGGCGCGGATAAAAAAACCGGAATGTTCTAGCTGCTAATCTGTTGAAAATATGATATAGTTAAGGGGCAGCAGAATTTGTGGTATTGGCCGAAATTGACGAATCCAAGGACTTTCTATATGGGTATACTCGAATTCTCAAAGAATGCTTGCTGGCAAAAGCACACTCAAACTCGTGCTGGCCGTCGGTGCCTTCCGCTTCTTCACTTGTACATGTGCCCACCACATAGCGATTCCTTACATATTCACCCGTCAGTTCGTACATTGTATAAACTTTAACAATGCGCGCGGGAGCATTGCATCTTCCTTTTATAGGTCATTTTTCCTGTCATGCTAGAAAATTTAGCGCGAATCAATTTGATTCGCTGTTGATGGATTTCGCAGAGGTCTAAAAAAAGATAAGTTTTGCGCTTTTTCCTACCAATCGCACATCAGTCTCTTAAATGTTGTCCAATCCCATCGTCGCCTGTGGTGAATATAGAAAGTAGTTCGATTTCTGTGATACAGTAATATTTGTGATTAGTTAATTTTCATAAAGGAAGGTACTTGATCAAATGCGTTAAGGCTTTACTAAAATCAGTAACAAGACCAAACTTGTGTTCAACAAATTTTTACTAATACCATATTCTATCGTTTCTATAAGTACATTCCTCCCTAATGTTTATGTCCCTCCTACATCCGTACCAATCATTTCGGATCATGTAATCGTCTGTTTCATTGAACTTTGAATGTCCCTTATTTATCCGGACAAAACTATTGGGGTTGAAAATTACCTCCCTCATAATTTTATGTAAATGTCCTTTAAACTAATGCGGTAAACGTGATATTCTACAGTATAATGAGTTACAAGGAGTCAAACACATCCGCCTAATGGTGTTATCAATTACCTACTTCATGTTTATATGTAAATGTCCTTTAAACCTGTGCTATTTACTTTATATTCTACAGTATAATGAGTTCCAAGCAGTAAAACACATCCGCATGTCTGTTTTTTATTCCATCTAGTCTGTTTCATTGTGCTTTGAACGTCACACATTTACCCGCACACACCTCATGGGGGTATAAATTACATGGTGTTATCAATTACCTACTTCATGATTTTATGTAAATGTCCTTTAAACTTATTCTATTTACTTTATATTCTACAGTATAATGAAACACATCTGCAGGTCTGTTTTTTATTCCATATAGTCTGTTTCATTGTACTTTGAACGTCCCACATTTACCCGCACCCACCTCATGGGGGTAAAAATTACCTACTTCCTGGTCCTTTACACTAATGTAGTAAACATGATATGCTACAGTATAATGAGTTATGAGGAGTCAAACACATCCGCATGTCTCTTTATTATTCCAAATAAACTTATCACATGACTAATTGGTTCAGGATCGCTTCACTCTTTCTCTAATTCTGCTTCGCCTTTCCTCTGTCATATTTCCATCAGCTTTGCAGCTTGAACGTTCCGGTTTTCTTTCCGCGGCTGCCACTTGGCTGGTCTTCGTTTGTTCTAACACCTCTATGCTTCTCCAATCGCGGTTCGCTGGTTCCGAAACTCATTTTTCTCGAATGATACCCATTTGTTTTTTGGACCTACGCTCTTTTCGATTTTTATAAATGATATATGTGATAATATTTGTAGTACGGTTTATATGTTCGCAGATGATATCAAAATTTTCAATATTAGTCGTAACTGTAAATTATTACAGTCTGATTTAGATAAGATTATTGACTGGGCAATTGCATGGGATTTACCTATTTCTCGAACCAAAAGTCAAGTTCTATATTTAGGTAATAATAATCAAAAAGCTGTTTATAGACTAAATGGGGAAATTATTTCTAGTGATCCGTTTGTCCGTGATTTAGGAGTTTTGATTCCTCGAAATTTAAAATTTAAGGAACATTATAATTCTTTGATTAAAAAAGCTTTCTTTAGATGTATTTTAATACGCAAATCATTTTTTTCGCGTGATAAAGGTAATCTTGTTAAAGCTTATAGTTGTTATGTTAGACCTTTATTAGAGTATTTTTGCAGTGTATGGAACCCCTCTTATCTTAAGGATATAGATAGATTGGAAGCTGTTCAACGTAGATTCACTAAATATATTTTTGGCTATAATAATATTCTTTCTTACGAGGATCGTTTAACACAACTTAAATTGTGCAGACTTGAATTAAGACGCTTGCAGATTTGTCTGTGTATGATGTATCAAATTATTTGTCATAAATCATGTTTGGAAGCTGATGATTTTTTGTATTTAATCATAATATTACCCGTAGCATTAATAGATTTAAATTAGTCATACCTACTGTACATTCTAATTTAGAAAAGTTTGATTTCTTTTACAAATACATCGCAGTTTGGAACGATCTTCCTGACTTCATTGTTTCTTCCCCTAACCTAAACATATTTAAATCTAGATTAGCAAACTTTGATTTATCTAGATATCTTGTGGGGCGCGCGTAAAACTTGTCATTCCATTGACTCGCATGTCCCTTTACTAATTCGTAATTGCATTTATTATATATCATGTCATTTTGTATTTTAACTGTTGGTATTAGTAATAAAATTTTCTTTCTTCTTCTTCTTGTATTTTCATTTTCGTTCATTCCTCCTATCCATGTATGTTAATATTTTCTTTTGACTTAGCGAATAAATTGTTGTTGTTGTTGTTGTTGTTGAACCTCAACAAAAACCCCAAAAATAAAAACCTCAAAAAAACCTCAAACGTAAAAAAACCTCAAAATTTGAGGTAAAACCCCACGGTTGGCAACCCTGTTCACGGATATTTCACCTACAGTAATTGACATCTGTCGTTTTAGTGCATAAAATATATAGCTTGTCAAACAAAAAATGGCTCTGGTATAATTTGTTATATTTGTGATTTTCAAAAAAATATAAAGTGACCACAAAAGTCTCTTAAACCTATAAAGTAGGTGTATGTGATATTCTATGGCATATCGAGTGACGCCGAGACGCAATCCTTGTTATGTTGCATTACCACACCATAAATTTAACCATTTTTGTAGCTTGATCATAGTGCATAAATGCAAAAAACCGCGAAGTTTAATGAAATTGGCTATAGACTTTTGTGCCTTCAAAGAATGTAATCCTGCGCGTCACTTCTGATTTCAATATCTATGATAAATTGACAATAATATGATTTTACATAACTTTAACGTTGACAATATCGCAGTCTGCGCAAGTGATGATTTGTATTGCCATAATAAATACAATTTAAATGGGCTTAATAGATAAAATAAGAAATATTTTAAATATGCAAATCACTTCTTTATTTCCAGTAAGGTAGAAAAGTCATAATTCAGGTGAAGAAGCAAGTTATCATGCCTATAAATTTACAACAATTGGAGCACTGTATCAGACTTAAGCTGTAGAAAAAATCAGTAATACGGTGAAAAGTCAAAGTTGTGAAGCGGCAGAAGAAAAAAACGGAAGAAAAACTAAACCAGATTATTCGTTTAATTATTTTTTCGGCCGAAGTCAAAATTCAGCAGCTAAACCGAAATTTCAGCATTGCGTTGCATCTTCGGACGCTCTTTCGTAATGGAAATGGTAGGTTAGGCTCATTCATTCTTCACGTATGATTACCTATATGGCGTGACTTTTTCTAAAAATAGCGCAACTTGCGAAAGCTGTGCGATTGACGAAACATCGCGCGATAATCCGCAAAAATTGACGCATCGCGTTTTCCATTATTGCTGCGAATTTTCGCAAATTAGGTTTTCCTGCGATGCAACGTGCGATTTTTTTTCTGCGAATCTTGCGAAATATCGCACGATTTTTTAGGTTGATTACATATACGTTTCGCGATGAATGGTATTTTGGGGGTTGAATGATGGGGGCCGCTTTCCCGAAATAAAAGGAGTATTTTCCATAGGGAAGAAATTCAAAATTTTCGAAGTCCGACAAAAATCTAAGAGAAAGTAATACGCGCACTTCACAATTCCAAAATTTGTCTCTCAATCTCTATTTTTTCTATAAATTTTTTTATTTAAAAAGTTTGGGCTCGAATATTTTAAGCATGTCAAAGTTATGACTCTTTTCGCCGCGCTTATTCTAGAAATAAAACCTGTTTTTACACAGTAATACACCTCCGCTATAGAAATCTAAGCTTGTTTACTTTATTCATTATACGGAATTTTTTTCGAAAAATTTTATCATCATTTTCCCAAATGAAGTCAAAAATTAACATTTATGATTGACCGACAAATTAAGTTGTATCAAATAGTTTTACTGATGACAAAGATCATACAACGGCTCGAAATTTAGGTAGAGGGACCCCGTCCATTTTTTGTCTTTCAATTTTTGGCCAAAAACCGCAAGTATTCCCACATCTAACGATGGATGGGGGATCTCCTCAAACTTCTCCCCCTGTTACATGTATGACAAAAATACTATTGAATCAACTTTATAACATGTAGACGTCACGATGAACTATGCACGCTACACAATTAGCCATGCACGCTACACTCCTTGAAGTATCGATAAATTGCTATGAAAACCAAAAGGACGTTTAGCAAATTTACGCTGAACATTTTCAAGACGATTTATATGATTTGCATAATGTGGATTCCATTCAGAAACAGAAAACTCGAGCATAGATCCAGGGGCGGATTTAGGGGGCGGGGGCGGCCGCCCCCCCCATTGGCCCAAAATAGTGCGAAAAATTTACGATTTTTGAGCGATTTTCTGGTTAAAACGACTAATTTTTCCGCCTAAGTCAGGGTTCCGCCCCTCCCCCTTAGGGGTACCGCCCCCCCTTAGGGGTACCGCCCCCTTAGGAAAATCCTAGATCCGCCACTGCATAGATCTTACATAAGTGGTATAGGCCCTACCGAAAATATGTTTATCACGAGAAAGAAAAGTTTTATGCATTAGAAAGCAACGGAAAATAGCTTTTTTAATTATGTGATCTACGTCGCCTGCATATTTGCTTATGTATGATATATTAGATTATTATTTAAAGATCTTGTCTTTCCATGACCGATTCTTTTTTGTGCTTAATAAAATACAATTCGCTGTGAAAATCGCTTCAAGCTAGTTGTTCCTCTAGTTCGCTCTAATTTACAAAAATTTGATCTTTTTATAAGTATATCTGTTTGGAATCGCCTACCTGATTCTGTAGTTTCTTTCCCTAACTTAAACATATTCAACTCTAAATTAATTGACGTCGACTTATCTAAATTTATTAGAAGCAAGCTTAATTCGTCATTTGTATGACTCGCTTGTCACCTTTTGCTATACGTTTTTACTTTATTGACCGGACGTTTTTATTTCCATCAACACTGCGGGTAATATCAAAATTAAATACAAAGAATCATCAGCTTCTAAACAAGATTTATGACAAATGATTTGATACATCATTCATAGGCAAATCTGCAAGCTTCTCAATTCCAGTCCACACAATGTAAGTTGTATTGAACGATCTTCGTAAGAAAAAGTATTACAACCAAAATAATATTTAGTAAATCTACGTTGAACAGCTTCCAGTCGATTTTTATCACTAAGAGGGGTTCCATACACTGCTACAGTACTCCAATAAAGGTCTAACATAATTAAAGTAAGCTTTAACAATGTTGTGTTTTTTCGTATTAGGAAAAATTTTTCCCGATGTACAAAGGCTTTTCGGGACCGTCTTTGTACATGTACAAAGATTTTTGGGAAAACAAAAATTGCAAAAAAAGATTTGAAATTCGCAAAAAATTTTGGCGCTTTGCGCCGAAATGAGTAATTGTGTGTTCTATATATCTTTATAATGGCAGAAATTGCATTTCAATAAGAAAAATGCCAAATTTTTCGGCGCTTCGCGCCGTTTCAAGACGATTCTTAGTGATTTTTGCTCTTAGAGACTCAGAAATTAGCTAAAATACACTACCAAAAGTCGAACAACTCTGTTTTTACCACACTAAAATCGCTACTGTACCATATTATAGTACCCGAAAATTTGTGTGTACAAAATGTACGAAGACTTCTGGGACCATCTTTGCACATGTACAAACGGACCTTGTAAAAAAACACTGGTACAAAGACTTTCCCGGAGATCTTTGTGCATGTACAGAGAGGCTTGCACAAAAACAAACAGCGCTTGATTTTTTCTGAATAAGTTTTACGCTCAATTTTATCCAAAAAACCGCAGAATTTTTGGCGCTGCGCGCTATGTACGTATTTCTCAACATTATGTCGTTTAGATTAAGATTAAAAATTCGCGTTGTGCTTCCAATCTTGCCGTATCATCTATAAGTGCATAGCCAGTCCTAGAGGGGGACTAGGGGGCTACAGCCTACAAAGTAACCAAAACCAATGTTGCAAAAATGCGTTATAGAACGGTTAAATTTCAAAATTTTCCGGCGCTTCGCACCGGACTTACTTCCTTCTTATGTTCGAAGCTAATCGTATCAAACAATTTGAGCAATTTAACAATTTAAGAACATTTCTCTGCAGTTTAATCAACACTAAATAATCCTAACGTTGATTTGACTGCTAGACTGCGATGAAAATGTCATTCTCTGCCATAATTAGCTAATTACTTTTGAGATCGCTGCCTGACAGGTAAATTTGCGTAGAAAATATGACCAAGAATTTTCGCCTTTCGCGCTGATTCTAATAGGCAGTTCAATAATATTTTGAGCTTTTTTAACGCATATTTCAACAAAAATTCTCAAGAATTTTCGGCGCTTCGCACCGTTAACTGTCTACTTGGCTACAGGCGCACACTCTAAACGCTAAGAAATTGCTTTTGTCTTCGCTGCGATAGGGTCAGCTTTGTGAAATTATTGTTACAGTGGCACAGTATGCAGGTTTCTAAGCTTCTTAAGCATATTTCTTAAAATACGCTTAAAAGTTTTTGGTGCTTAGCATCATATTTTATCAAAATTGTGTATATAGCTTTAAGCGCGCACTCTAAACACTACAAAGTTGTTGTTGCATTACGCTAACCTGTGCTAGAATGAACGTTTGTCTCATCAACTTTAAATACCGTCAAACGGGGCTACTTGAGACAGCAAGGGCTACTTGAGACACTTGATAGAAAATTGATTGTGCTGTATTTAATGTACGCTGTTTGCAATATATTTCTTATGAAATATATTTTTATCAGGTAGTTTGATGTCCTCTTTCTAATGGGATTATTTGCAACTCACAGTTTTTCATGTGTGCCTTGAATATTAGGTTTACATAAGTCATGAGCAATCAGGTGAATCTTTCATGTAGTCAAACTTTCAATTTTTCCCAAGACCTTATGAAACCACTTGAGATTTACTTTCTTTTTCTAGCGAGGAAGTTCATGGTCTTTGATGTGTTATTTGTCTCATTGCTGTCACTTCACTATTTATCGAGATATTTAGATGTCTCAAGTAGCCTCAGCATTTAGATGAAAAGTGGGGCTACTTGAGACAGGCTGAAAAACATCATTAAGACTCTTGTCTTTTTAGATGCGTAATTATAAGCGTAAAGTAAGCGCTCGAGCTTATCTAAATTGTTCTAGAGCAGATTTAGATGGAGCTTTACAGTCTCTTAGAGATGGTATGTCACTAAGGAATGCAGTTCAGCTTATGGAATCTCACGTGCAACACTGGCTTGTAAATTGAAAGCCCAGCATTTGAATGCTCCAGGACACCCGACTGCTTTATCAGTAAAAGAACAAGCTCTCTTGAAAGATTTCATTATTTTAGTGTCTCAAGTTTGTTCATCTCCAGGACCTCGAGTTAAGTTTCAGTTTCCGGAAAAGGATGACATTTCATGGGTTTCTGCCGGTGAAATTTTGGCCAAGCTGAAAGAATCCCTAGAGCCACAAGGACGTTATTTTGTGATTCACTCAGAAATTTGCTCGGATATTCAAAAATTGATGCCTAATTAATGCGCCTTGCAAGGACTCAATCTAAATGACGAACATTTTTGGGCCTTTCTTGTCATGCCTTACGTGCAATTTCTCTTAAATGCAACTTATTTCTTCTTATAGTTGCTATGTAAAGCTTTATGAAGTCAGAATTTTTTTAAAACAACCCATGTGTCTCAAGTAACCCCTCGAGATAATAATATGATCACCAAAAATCCTCCCGGTACTTTCATCACAGGGTGTCTCAAATAGCCCCAACCTGGGGGCTACTTGAGACACCAACTTAGATTTAAAAAAATATTTTTTCCCACCACACAATAGATTTGCTGTTTCGCAAACTATCAGCCGAACCTCTTATGAGTAATTAAAAAAAAATTAGTAAAATCTGACGAATATTCACTAAATAAATCAAATTTCCCTAAAGCAATCTATCCAAAATCGTCTCAAGTAGCCCGTATGACGGTACTGCAGTCTGTTTTACGCTAAACCTAATATAGATATCAGCATCATTAATCTCGTATTTAGAAACGCTTTTTCACTTTAAAAAATATATAGATCAATGACTTAGTAGTAAGCTTACGTAATATACTTGTCTATTTTTGTATATAGCATAATATAAAAACGTTGGTTAGCGCCCAGTCCCACCGAGAAAATTCTTAAGACCGGCCCTCTGAATTGTAATACTATTTACTATCAACATAGAAATGCTCTACTGGGCTTGAAATGGTGCCTTTGATGGACCTTTAACAAGTATACGGCTTTTTTACGTCACAATTAAAAATTATGCGCTTTTAAAATTAACCCCTTTAATATCATCTCCGAAAATAAAATCCTGGCTACGCGTCTGCTAACGTTAGTTCATTTCGATAATGAACTCAAGGTATTCCTTAATATTTTGCATTGGTTTACTTGTTTATTAGGCTTAGGCTTAGTAATGTGTAATAATTACTGACCCAAATGTTGGTGCCACCGCTTAAAATGAATTTGAGCAATAGGATGCGACGAGCGGAGCGAGCGACGCGAGTCGCATACCCCCTCCCCCCAGAAATCAAAATATTCCCCCCCCCCAGAAATCAAAATACCCCCCCCCCAGAATTCAGATTTTGAATTTTTTTTGCTTTTTTAGCGATTTTTTGATGCCATTGGATAGTGCTCGATGAGAAACGTCGAAAAATGGTGTTTTTTCACCATACGACCACTTTTAAGACCATTTTTTGACCTTTGAAAATTTTTTCACCCCCCCCAGAATTTTGGTGCTGCCCACCTATAGTCGCATCCCAGTACTCAGGCTTATTTAAAGCGCTTGCACCAACATTTTGGTCAGTCATGAATCTTCAGAAGCAATCTGAGCACTTCCTTCATTTTTTGACAAAATTTGAGCCAGTTGTTTGGCAACTTTCACCGGATACTGATTGCTGTATACGTACTTATGTATATAAAATGGCCATCTTAATACATATGTGACTCAGCTAAACCAATGCCGAATAAAGTATTAGTTCTTATCAGGCTCGTATCCAGGATTTTATTTCGGGGGGAGCGAAAATTTTTGAGGCCAGATATCTCGAAAACCATTAGGAGATAGGCGAAAATAAAGGCAGTTTTGAGCGTATCTCGGCGAGCTCTATACGATGGTGAAAAAGAATTTCAAAAAAATTCAATATTTTTTACTCCATTTCATATTGATATACAGCAAAATTTTCATTTAAGCTGATTTCTCATCACTTAATCGACGAATTATTTCTTATCTCTTGCCTTTGCACTTAATCATTGTGCTTTAGAGAGAAAAACAATGCAGATAATGAATAATTCGGCGCCAAGGGCCGAAAAAATTGACATATTCAGCATGTCAAGTTCAAATTTGAGCGGTTTTGAGCTTGCTGGAAGACAAAAAACATATATAAACAATAAATACGATGCGAAGCGCCGGAAAAATTTCATGTTTCCCATGTCAAACCTCAAATTTGAGCTGTTTTGATTGAGCTAGAAGGCAAAAACTATAGCTGAACAATGAATCCGTCGCACAGCGCTGGAAAAAATGACATGCTCTCTATGTCTTACTCAAATTTGAACGATTTTTAGCGGTTTAGAAGACAAAACAATACATAAACAATAAATCCGGCGCTGAGCGCCGGAGAATTTTGAGTTACTTGCTCAAAAGTACGCTAAAAACCTTTTTGGCGGTGGTTTAGACCCACTTCGCCAATTTTTAATTTTTCCCTTTGGTGACCCTTTGGAAAAACAAAAATTTTTCCCATTTCGGGGAGGGGGGCAGGCCTCCCCACGCCCCCTGGATACGGGCCTGGTTGGTATTATTAGTACATCTGACCTTTTTTTCCAATTTTTTCCAATTATCTCTGTCTTGACATGGCTGCTTATATTTAAAAATTCATAAAAAAAGTGTTTCATGTATATACCTGCCGCACAACATTCATTCATTAGACACTTGACAGGGGCAAGGCTGTGTTTGGTTTCAAAAAGTGATAAGTCTCAAAGCAAGGAATCGCGGTTGTTTCTTGATAACTGATGAAATATGTTGCAGTTTGCCCGAGCTTCGTCAAATATCAATCGGTATCTTGCATCTCTGTAGTAAGCGAATAATTAGCTATATCTGCAGAATGAAAACGTATCTATGTACCTATTTCAGTTCAGCATACTTCAGCCAGCATTTCCTTGAACGAGGTAAATCTATCATTTTTATAATATTGTGAGTATTCCGCAATGTTTGAATTCTTTTAAGAACTGGGATCCGGCGGTCAGGTGCACATCTAATTATTTTGAAATAGAGAAGCGTATACAATAAAGACCGTGTTGATAATGGAAGTGTGATTCGTTCATACATTCAACGGCTCGAAATATGAGTCGGGGGTCCCCGGTCATTTTTAGGAGGAGGAGACCATAGGTGGACAGCATCGAAATTCTGGGGGGTGAAAAAATTTTCAAGGGTCAAAAAATGGTCTTAAAAGTGGTCGTATGGCGAAAAAAACATTATTTTTCGACGTTTCTCATCGAGCACTATCCAATGGCATCAAAAAATCGCTAAAAAAGAAAAAAATTTCAAAATTTGAATTCTGGGGGGTATTTTGATTTCTGTGGGGGGTATTTCAACTTCTGGGGGTTGCATACCCCCCAAACCCCCCACGCCTATGTGTGGAGAAGACCTCCAATTTTTTACCAAGATGGCCAAAAAAACACGTAAAAATGACCCAAAAATGCTAATTTTCCAGAAATTGGGGGGTCAAAAATTTTCAGACTTCGGGGGATGGGGAAGTCCACCTTTGGGTGGGGGATCCCCTAACACACCTCCCCGTTACATGTATGGATTCGTTCCCTGTATATATTTTTCATGTGTCTGCTCGTCACGTTTACTATTGTTTGCTTCTTTTAATTGCTTATATTTTAATGTGTCCAAAAAAATTTGCAGGGACGATATGGAGACAGTGCTTAATTATGTTGTACCAGAGGTAAGCAGCCTGTGCTAGCAGTCTATTATCTAAATAGTAGATACATGCCTACATACATGATCTTGAGGGTGGTTTCACTCCTCAAAAGTTTTCACCCCCACCCCCGATTCCGAAAAATTCGTAGAAAAGGTGGCTGTTTTAAGCGTTTTCAGTTGCTCAAGTGAGTCAAATTCTCGGCGCCATTTACTCATTTTTTTGTCTATATTTTTCAATTTGATCAATTTTTTCTAAATTTTTCCATGTTTTTGTGCTCCATAAAGATGGAGCATCGTCAGAAACGACGAAAAACGTTGTCGACGCGTATCCACTATACTTGGGCACTGGGCAGCACCAAAATCCTGGGGGTGCAAGATTTTTCAAAGGTCAAGAAATGACCTTTAAAATGGTGGTATGGCGGAAAGACACCATTCTTCAACGTTTCTCATCGTGCACTATCCATTGGCATCAAAAAATTGCGAGAAGAAAAACAAAAAATTTCAAAAATTTAATTCTGGGGGGTATTCTGGTTTATCGGGGGGTGCATACCCTCCAAACCCCCCACGCCCAGGTGTAGGTGTGGTATCCACCATTTTGCGGCTCAAAAGAGGCGCTCTTAAATTCTATTTCCCCCTTTCCCTCGAAAATTCCCATTTTGCGTATGTCTAAATACATACCTATATGGCTTTACGAAACACTTTAAATCAACGAATCACTTATATTTACAATTAAATTTTATTATGACGTTTAAATTCTTTTTCATCTGAATGTTGTAATGTTATATGATTTTAATTAGCTTTTAATTCGAAAATTCACTATGCTGATGAATAAAAGGCCCTAAATTTACTAAATACCAGTAAGTGAGCTACTGAGATGCTCTTAATTTGTTTAAAGTTTCGATTTTATCCTCTGTTATTTAGGCATAATTGTAGTATCGGGTACCCCATAATTGTAGTATCGGGGACCCGTACTTTGTGTGTGCCCATGCACTTTACGTAAATCGATTTTTTGTAGTAACTGCAACTGCAATAAAATTAGTTTTAAAACTTGAAATCAATGGTGTGCGAAAGATTACATCGGCAAGGTAAGTGACTAGAAGGTTATAAGGTCTCAACGCATCGCACTCAGCTATTTGAAACTAATCTTACGCTTACAAGGAATAAATTCGAGGTTTTTTAAATTTCCTGAACGTACTAGAAGGATTCAGAACATGAGACATAGTTCATTAGGAATGACATAAAATTTTCTAGCTATTTACTGAAAACAATTTCGAAATACGTCAGAAACTCACAAAATAAGAGCTGAAAACATCGAAAGTTACATTATGACAGCCTTCCTGACGGTCATATTAAAAAAGTGGAATTTTCTACTAAATCAGACAAACAGGATATCATTCGATAGAACTTTCTTTGGGCTTTCTAAAATGTTCTTAAACATTAAAAAATATGAAACATGGTGCGAGTGAAATGCACACCTTATGGGGGCAGCCATATTGGAAAAAGATTAAATTGAAATTGCAGGACGAAGTATTCAGTAACACGAAAAACAAAATAGAGTAAAATTTAGAGCACCAAAATATCTATTTTGCTATTTTTCAAAATATGAAACAAAACCTATATAATGTAGTGATCATGCAAAGTTTGAGCACTTTTTAGAGCCAAGCATACTGCACACATAAGCTAGCACAACTTTTCTTGGCAAAATAGTTTCGTTTAAAATTATCTACCCAGAACACTTTATTTTATTGAAATCCATCAAGTGGTTCGTGCGTTAATCTCGAAAACAGCCATTTCACTGAAAAGCATTATTCGATGGTAAGGAGGTATACTTGCTTTGGCCTGCAGCTATACTGCAGTTGCATTGTATTATATAATTTGTATAACTATAACATTCTAGTCACCTAAATTGACGATGTAATCGTTCGTACACTATTGATTTCAAGATTTAAAACTAAGTTAATTGCAGTTACAGTTACTACAAAAAAATCAATTGACGTAAAGTGCATGGGCACACAGAAAGTACGGGTCCCCGGTACTACAATTATGCCGAAAAGTACTGGTTAGTTAAACATTAAAAATTATACTTTCGCTTTTAAAAAAGCTTCTTTATTAAATCGTTTTCGTTGTATAGATGGCGTTATAGGTTACACTTGCATGTGATAAAAAGCTTCAGACGAGATTAATAATTAAACTAAGAGAAAATCGCCCACTTCGATTGGATTAAGTTCTTTATTAATATTCTAGATTATAAAATATTTTTCGGTTTAGAGGGTATAGTAAATTTATTAGTAATCCCTGTTAGATGTATATATTGTGAATTGCATCGTTTGATTAAAATTTTGACACCATATTAAATTATCGTGATATCATGTTATCCAATGCATAAAACATTGAGCATATAAGCAAAGCATACATGCAGGCCCGTAATGGGAAAAAATTTTTGTTTTTCCCAAGGGTCCCCCAAAGGGGAAAATGAAAAATTGGCGAAGTTGGTCTGAAACACCGCCAAAACAGGTTTTTAGCGTACTTTTGAGCTAGAAAACACAAAATTTTCCGGCGCTTCGCGCCAGATTTATTGTTTATGTAAGGTTTTGTCTTCTAACCCGCTGAAAATCGCTCAAATTTGAGTTAGACATAGGAAGTATGTCAATTTTTTTCTAACGCTTTGCGCCGGATTCATTGTTTAGCTATAGTTTTTGCCTTCTAGCTCACTCAAAACAGCTCAAATTTGAGTTATGACATGGGAACAGGCCTGTATCCAGGGGGCGGGGGCCTCCCCCCGAAATGGGGAAAAAATTTTTGTTTCTCTCAAGGGCCCCCCGAAGGAAATAATGAAAAATTGGCGAAGTGCGTCTGAAACAGCGCCTAAACAAGTTTTTAGCGTATTTTTGAGCTAGTAAACTCAAAATTTTCCGGCGATTCGCGCCGGATTTATTGTTTACGTATAGTTTTGTCTTCTGAACCGCTAAAAATCGCTCAAATTAGAGTTAGATATAGAGAGCATGTCAATTTTTTTCTAGCGCTATGCGCCGGATTCATTGTTTAGTTATAGTTTTTGCCTTCTAGCTCACTCAAAACCGCTCAAATTTGAGTTATGACATGGGAAACATGAAATTTTTCCGGCGCTTCGCGCCGTATCTATTGTTTATATATGTTTTTTGTCTTCTAGTCCGCTCAAAACCGCTCAAATTTGGGGTTGATATGCAGAGCATGTTAATTTTTCGGCGCTTCGCGCCGAATTATTAATTATCCGTATTGTTTTTCTCTGTAAAGCACAATGATTAAGTACAAAGGCAAGAGATAAGAAATAATTCGCCGATTAGGTGATGAGAAATCAGCTTAAATGATAAATTTGCTGTATATCAAAATGAAATAAAGTGAAATTTTTTTTAATTTTTTTGTTGAAATTTTTCTTCACCGTTGTATAGAGCTCGCCGATATACGCTCAAAACTATCTTTCTTTTCGCCTATCTTCTAATGGTTCTCGAGATATCTGGTCTCAAAAATTTTCGGCCCCCCCCCGAAATAAAATCCTGGATACGGGCCTGCATACATGTACAATGTACAACATAGGGATTCTGGGGAATCAAATTTTTAAAAGGTGCCTTTTTTCGGCCAAAAACGATAGATACAAAGCAAAAACACTCTTTTTAGACATTTCCCACAATGCTAGTTCTTTCTGGAATATAAAAACTTTTATAAAATTCGATAAAATTTAAAAAAACGGGTAAATTGAACAAGATATACGAGTATGTAGTCACAAAATGCGTATATGGCGCGAAGCGCCAAACACTTGAGATTTTTGGACCTAAAATGAGCTAAAAACGCTTAAAAAGGCATATTTTTTACAACTTTTACAAAGATTGACGATTCTGGGGGTCGCAGCCATTTCGCGGGGGTCAGATGCCATTCTGGGGGTCAAACAACCCCCTCTCCTAGAACATGTTTGCATGCAAGCTGTTTTTCGTAAATTAATAAACCGGAAAATCTGAATTCACATATTTGAAGAATATCAATTTCGTAGCTCCTTTTTGTTTAAACTGGGTAGAGGATTTACTGAACCATTAGCTCAGGTACGCTTCCTCCTCAACAGTTTGCATTCCTAATAATTTTTTACACAATTTAGAATAAATTACGATTCAAGCATACTTGTGAAGGTTCGGACGATATGCCGGCTCACGCTAAGGCGGCTTTTGTTGGATCAACGCTAAATATTCCTATAACGAACGGCAACCTTAACCTAGGAACCTGGCAAGGGATATGGCTTTGCGAACACCGAAATCATGGCGGTAAGTCTTTTATAACCGGATTATGATTTTAAAGATGGACTAAACTGAATTTAAAGTGCATCTTGAAATGCATTTCTGTATTTATATATCCATTGTTTGTTAATCTTCATGTAAAAAGAAATGCAGGAAAGATTTGTAGAATTTTTCAATGTATAAATAAATAAGTTTAGTGTTGTGAAAGTAAGATTCGTTTAAGTATCAAATTTATATCAAGTCAAGCGGCGTCACAGAACGAAATCGTTGCTTATATGCGGGGGCGTACGCAGGATTTGTTTTAAGAAGGGGGCGATCCAAAATTGGTTACCCTATACTTCGGGATATGATTGCCGGGGAACAAAATAAAGTGCATTTCCTGACGATTCCGAACATTCTCTATCCATTAAGCAAATGAAATTCATACTTTTCGAGAAAAAAAATTTATTTTCCCCTAATATGCTATGAAAAATGACGTTTTTTTTGGCCGCGCTTGAGGCAAAATTATAGAAAAGAATGATCCTACTGTACAAAGCGCCGAAAATTTTCAGATTTTTCGATGAAAAGATGCTAATTTCCATCTTTTTTCATGCATTACCTTACCTTTCCTAAATTATTCTTGGGCTTATAGGGGTGCCCCTGCGTACGCCCATGTTTATATGCATGTATATATCAGATATTACCTATACTAAACCACCATCAATTTTTTTATTTTTTATTTAAAAACTTAGAGTTTGGTTACTATCAATTTATACAAAAAACGGCTGGTGTTGTTGAGATTCTTTACTATAGACAAACATCTGGATCCTGAATACTATTTTCTGCGAATTTTTATTGCAATCTGCCCTTGTTTTAGGTTCTCGAAAGATTGTTGCTACTATACAAGGAGCCCCGAAGCAGCCGGACTGTGATTAAATATGAACAGTGTTTACTCTTAGTCATGATGCTATTACGTTTTTGTTCATTACTTCTATAAACGTTTTCCCATTGTTCTTGTTTTTGTTGGTCAAAGTAGCCCAGCCCAAGCCATACTTCATCCTTATAAACTTACAGCTGTGAATGTCGACATGCATAGCTGCATATTTTAGTGTCACCTTATAATTAGAGGAATTAATTCAATTAGGTGCCTACATTGGCAGGCGCTTTTGTGACTCAAACTTGTTTTCAAGACTATTGCGTTGTTACTTCTGCAAGTCTAAATTGTGATTTTGCCGATTTTTTCTCCTAAATTTCGACCAAAAAATTCTGACAGGCCGATCATGCTGTTCATCTACCTGTCTACGTTGAAACGATTTCTGCTTTGCACTGATGATGCACGTATGAGTTCTTCAAATTTTACTGATGCATGATACTCTTGTCCCTGTCGGAAGTCTTCTATATAAGATGATAAAATAGGTTTTAGATTGAGTTTCGCAGCATATGAATAGCATCGCAATAATGTGAATATCATCTTAAATAATGTCAATTGACTTTATCGGCTTAGAAAAGGCCTCTTGCTTTCTTATTTTGATTGCATGTATGCACAAGGGCGCATCTTTATTTCGATAATTGCGCTGGCGAGGAAGAATCGATTTTTATTTTATTATTATATGTAGTCTGCTTCACATAACTTCGTGCATAAATTTTAAAGATTCTTATCGACAGTAAGCCAAGGGTTGCGATAATTATATATCAGATCAATGCTATATTCGCAATCTGTCAGCTTATGGTTAGATTTAAAATTAATGACCGGACTTGTGTGAAACGATCTAGTTTTCGGCCATCTTTAGCTTGATCTGAATGCTTTTTTAATTTTCCTGGCATCCTGGAAGTCTAACCCATGCTTATTGCCTTGCGTATTGTGCCTACAAATAATGAATCGTACTTAGCGAAGAAAGGTTGATTCTTCTTGATAGAGTGAGCGTTTTCCGATCGTCTCTCAAGAGTAGGGATTTTTAAACCCTGCCCCCAAATTGTGGTTAGAAAATTCCTTTGCATACTACTTCTACGAGTTTGTTTCTAGCTACTTTTAGCAAAGCGTATGGGGGTCATTTATTTCCTTCCCTTAAAAATGGCCGACCACCTCCACCCACCCGAAATTCTAAGCTGTTATGTAATGTTAGTACTGACTGACTAGACGCTCACATTGGGGTTGGGGTCTAGACTAGACCCCAGAATGGGAAAATAAGCAAAATTAAGACCAAAAGTTGATGAAAACGAAACATTTTCTCCAGGAGTTCTCTAAAATCGGCAGGAAGTTTTAACGTCATTTTAGCATTTATGTAAGACTTTTTAAGGCAACTTTGGCTAAAAAGCTGGTTGACCGTCCCTCAGACTGGTCGTGCTATGCATCTATCATACTGACTGACTTATTTTGATAAAAATATTTTAGCGTCTTATTGCTACATTCTTAAATTTATTGTAGCTACCTCTGAACCAAGAGCGGATTAAAGGAGTGTGGTTTCCCCTCCATTGCAACATAGTTGGCCAGATAAAAGGTGGATATGTAATTTGCAATGATTTTCGGCTGATAGTGATCGTAATTTCTCAAATTTTTCCGGCTCTTCGTGCTCGAGAATACCTATTAATTATATACATTTTACTTTCTTGGCAGTCCGTAGGCCAAATTTTTTGCTCAATTAGGCTTTAGAACGATTTGAAGTGCATAAACTGCTATTTCAGCACAGTTTTCTTCTATTTTCATGCATGACTTTTAAAAATTTTCTACGCTTCGCGTCAAATGCCACCAATATAGGAAATCAGGTATATAGTAATTTAAGCTTCTTAAAATCCATCCGCGTTAATTTCATAAATTTTTCGGCGCTTCGTGCCAGATTGTCGCTAAAGTTAAAGAAATTTAATGATTTTTCCGCGAAAAATTGTCGAAAATTGTAAAATTTTTCGAAAACATGTTGCACCAAACACGATTTTAAATTAAAGTAGACAACGTATAACGTCGAAAAACGCTATTACGCATATCAAAGGCCAATTTTTGGACCTATTTTCGACAGTTTTTGGAAAAATTCGGAAAGCGCCCTGCTTATGAAAATCCTAGATTCACAACTGCTCTGAACTCGTATGTAGTCCATAATCCAGGATTCGCTCAAGGTAGAGGGGACGGACGAACCCAAGCTAAGTTGGTTTAAATCTCGGAAACTTCGCTAGTGTTGCTAGTAAAAACCACATTTTCTATCGTTTTTCAACATGCTGTAACCATTAAGGTAGCAAAATTCTTAATTTTTGAAAAAATTTGCTCATGTCTCAGTAGACTGTGAAAAAAGTCGTTTCCTGGTCGCGCGTGAGGCACAATTATGGAAACTACCTATTTAACAGGCACGAAGCGTCGAAAATTCGAAGATTTTCTAACAATGCGATTTTTCTTTCCGTGTATTCATTTTACCATGCTAGAAAAATTTCTTCTATTGAGCTTCCACTCTACTTAAGTACAGCTCTGCTTGTATGTGATGCCGCACATTGCTTAATTTTACGTCTCATAGGCGTTAACTAATATTTATAAAGAGTTCAATGACTTTATACTGCAGACATAATTATTTTTAAGGTCTGCTAAATCGGTCGCCAATTTTAACCATGGTTCTTTTGAAGTTATTCTTAACGTCGAAAGTCTACGTCACCACCAAGAATTGTTGACATGCCTGATCAAATTCCAGATACTGATAATGCGTTGGATAAGCCCATTGCACCTGGACTTCGACTATGGATGCTTCTTGCTATGGTGTTTGGTGTTATGTTAGCGATGAGTATGTTCATTGGCTTGTTTCGTTTCAACTGCTTGTGTTTCTTTAGATATGCACAGCATGGGAACTCTGGGGGTGAGACTAAAACTTTTTTTCTAAAGTGCCTTTTCTTGACGATGCTCTTATTTTTTAGAACATAAAAACATCGAAAAATTTTGAAAAAATGGAATAAGCTGAACAAAATATAGCCGAAAAATCAGTGTATAGCTCGAAGAGCTGAAAATTTGACTTTCTTGATTCAAAAGATCACTAAAAACGCTTATAACAGCATTTTTTCTACGATCTTTTTCGAAAATAAAAAAGTCTAGGGATGAAAAAATGTCTTAGTTATTCTCATCACCTGACAGGCTATACTTACTTTATCTGATTCAAATGTGAGGAGGTCTAACAACCAGGTATACATACTGGGATAAAGGTCCGATTCCAGATGGAGAAAAAGAAGACTGCTTTGTCAATATAAAGCGAAATTGGTACCAAAAGACTAAAAAGAATCGCTTCAAATCGTCATAGTGTACTGTCTAACCATGGCGACAGGGTCTACGACGTTTTGGCGCCGCTAGTTTGTCGCAGCCGGTTTGGCGCCGCCAATTCGGCGCCAGCCCGTTTCGGCGCCGAAATGGGACGTTTTGGCGACACACTCTTCGGAATATTATCAATTATTTGCATTTCATCTATTACTGAAGTATAATACAGATTCTAGAAGCCCATTCAATTCTCTATGTGATGGTATAAATTACTTTTAGAATGATTTCCAATTTAGTGAGTAAATTATAAATGCATCTAAAATTTTTTTCTAATTTTCTATTTTCTAAAGTTTTTCAGTCGTACACAAATGAATACTCATTTAATCGAAAAGAACAATATGCTATTTTATAGCTTGTAGAACGTGCTTTCTGAATATATAATTTATTTCAAAATCGCTTTAGAGTAAATTTAATTAGAATAATTTATAAGTTGCTGGAGTGTTTCTCCTCATGTGGAATAAATTGTAGTTGTCGACCATGCCGTAACATTTTACACAGTCGTAAAAGTGGCGCAATTTCGGAATAGAGGACCTGTGCGCTGTCTACTTACAGAATGTAATAGGTACAAAATGAATTTTCGATCTTTTGAACGAAGGGATTGAAAGAATCATGTTCTTCATAAAATTTTCTAGATTGGCGAGTAAGCAGTTAAGCTCCAGAAAGAACATATACTTTGTAGATGCTGCGAAAAGCACGGGTCTTCTATTCAGAAATTGTGCCCGCAAAAGTTGCAACTTTTCTGTTTAAAATCTGCTTTCTTCCACGGTGGTACCTTCATGAAGAAATTTAAAAAAATGTTTTCTTTATTGCAAAGGAATTCTGATCCTTCCTCTACGGCGGCGCTAAACCGACTTGGCGCCAAACTGGGTTGGCGCCAAAACGGCGGCGCCAAACTGGGATGGCGCCAAAAGGGCGGCGCTAAACTGACGGCGCCAAATCGTCCCATTCCGATGGCGACATATAATCAATTGGAGTAGAGAAAATAATATTAATCGCTTGAAAACGTATTCCATATGGGAAAAATGATATCAAAATATGTGATTAACAGAAAAATAGTTAGACTTTGAATATATGAATGAAATGTCCATGCAATATTTGTGATTTTGTATACTTTGATACCAATGTACATACCGAGTGTAATAGCCTGAACTCGCCTGAGCTTATATGTTTAATGTAACCAAGACTTATTTCTCTATCAGCCGTTGTAATCTGCTGCATGATCAAGATTCGCATACCACGATCTAAGCGAGAAATTCAGATGAATGCTTTAAGACGAAAGCAAAAGAAGAACAAATATAGGGACGATGATGCCGCTGGTAAGAATATAGTGGGAGACAATGCTCATAGTTCGAGTACATACATACAGGGCCGTATTCAGTGGGGTGTGGGGGCGGCCGTCCTACGCCTTTAGCCGGAAAAAGTTTCGAAAGGTAAGATAATGCACTGAAAGATGGAAAAATCACCTGTTTTTGACGTAAAATCTTCAAATTTTCGGCGCTTCGAGCCAGATATGAAACATTTTCCATAATTTTGGCTCATGCGCGACCAAAAAATGACACTTTTTAAAGCATTTTGACTGAGAAAAAATTTTCGAAAACTTAGAATCAAAAAATGCGATTTTGCGAGCTATTCCGACGACTTTCTCAATTTATAGACCAATTTATGTCAAGTCCGCCCTCCTCTTTGCCGAATCCGGGATACGGGCCTGCATATGTATGTAACAAGCTTACATGAAAGCTTATATTTTGCTATATACTTGCGTTGTATTTTATTATTTGTTTATTTGCTCATTGGAAAACTTGTTTTTTGCCTAAAATAGCTTGAGTTTTGCAGCAAAATGTCAACTTTTTTGTACACAAATTTTTATTACGGTCGACGTTCTCCAATCTTACCTTTACTTTATTGGGTTTTGTCTAATTATTTTGGATCTAGTAGTCGACCAACTGCTCAAAATTTAGCATATGTAATTAAAGAAAGTAATGGTCATCTCTTTCGATTTAAATGACAAATTTTTTATGAAAATTAAATAGTGCCCAAATTTATTAGGCTTCGTAAGCCTCTAAATGTTTTTCTTTCGCTCAGTGTTTTGTGCTGGGAGATTTTTTATTTTTCAATTCTAATTTTTCTGTGTACCTTAATGTTACAGTATCACTCTTACTTAGGTGAAGAACAAATATCGTTTTTATATTTACCTGTTTTCAACCTATCGCTTTTTGTTATGAGAAGCAGTATACCAATCTTTCCTGACATATATAATCAGATTCGCATCCACTGCACATTGAACAGTTGCAAATTTTGCTTGGATTTTAAATTTTATGGGGAGTTTTATCCCCATAAAAAGTTATCATCCTTTAGAATTTGCGATATTCTGAAAAAAAATCGTAGAAAACGTCCTGGTTTTAGTGTTTCTAGCGATATTTTCAAAAATGCCAATTTTTTCGACGCTTCGCGTCAACTTGATTATATTTTAATGAATTTTTATAAATTTTTTTCTATTTTATCATCGTCTAGAACAAAGAGCATCGTTAGAAACGCCGAAAAATTATGTTTTTGTCGCTAATTCATCGTTTTTGAGCCTAAAAATGGCAATTTCGGAAAATTTTTTTGGCTTAACCCTCCCCAGAGCTTTCATGCTGTGCACGTATGACATTGAGCATTTAATTTTTTTAACTTTTATAAACAAATAATTTATACAGAAGGCGGTAGTAGGAAACGACGCGGTAAGAAAAAACTTGGAGCGCCGAACATCATCGTGATGAATTCGTACGCCGACGGCGACAACGGTGTCGACGCCAATGACGTCGCCCAGTCGTCGCGCGGCGCTCTGCTGGCGCCGCCGTCGTCCGACGTCGACGCCGAGTCTCGGTCGTGCAGCAGCTGCGACGTCAGTGGCGACGCGACGCCGCCGCGCGTCGGAATGGCGCCATCATCGAACGCCGCGCGTGGTTTACGTGACACTGCCGTTTAATCCGATTTTATTTTATCTCGTAATCCGTCCAATTTAAACATCGAAATATGCAAATTATGTCTTTCGGACAGCCGGCTATATATATATATATATATATATATATATATATATATATATATATATATATATATATATATGTGCTACATTTTATAAATTATTACATAAAACAGAATAATCAATATGAAAATACTCCGATAAGCTCATTATTTGTAGTCATTTTGATCATTTGTTGCCAAAATTTAATTTAAGTAAATTATTATATGGCTTTTGCCGTACAGGCACGTATCTTTGGGGGAATGGGGGTTCGGAACCCCACCAAAATTCAGAAAAATCGGAAAAATATGACTTTTTAAACGTTATTTTGTGCTGTTTTTGGCTTTTTTGGGCTTATTCCACCCCCCCAAATTGGTGTTGGTCCCCCAAAATAGGACGGCCAGCTACGTGCCTGTTTATTTACTTTGGCCAGCTGAGCAATAAGCTATAGGCTGATATGCTTACTCAACGATTTAAAGATTTATTCGTGTAAAGTGTTGTTTGGGGACGTCTAGCTAATCTATTAGTCTTAAATTTATTACGTTTATACTTTACAATGGTTACATACGTGTTCGTTCGTACGCGGACTCTTATGTCTTCAATGCTTTTATCTTGTGCCAAATAGTGTTGCTTATACTTGCGTAGTTTGTTTTTAATGTCCATTTACAAGTCACATTACGAACGATTACATTAATATTGACCGCAATTTTGTTGTCTTTTTGGGCAACTGGCAATCTGCCAAATATTTTACTTCCAATCTATGTTCCAATTACGAGAAGGTTCAAAATTTGTAGAATGCTGAATGTTCAATCTTTTATAATTACCGGTCCGATTCAATTTTGAAAAATTCCGGGTCTCTTTCCCAAGTATTTAAAATTATTTCCTATTTAAGGTCAAATGAACAAATTTTCAGCCATAATTTTCAGAAATCAAGCTGCTTATAGTGGATGACATAGGTGGGCAGCACCGAAATTCTGGGGGTGGGTGAAAAAATTTTTAACGGTCAAAAAATGGTCTTAAAAGTGGACGTGTGTGGCGAAAAAACGCCATTTTTCGACGTTTCTCATCGAGCACTATCCAATGGCATCAAAAAATCGCTAAAAAAGAAAAAAATTTCAAACTTTGAATTCTGTGGGGAAGGGGCGTATTTCAACCTCTGGGGTGCATACCCCCCCCCGCCCATGTGTGGTGGATGAGCGTTGAGCGAATGGACCGCTTTCAAATATCGATTTTTTTCTTTCCTTTTGCGACAAATTTGCATAAAGCTCGTATATATGCAGTACCTACTATATATGCGAGCATGTGTGGGGGTTGGGGTTTGGACCCTTGAGAATCTAAACCCCCAGAAAATCCGGTTTACTCCCTAGAATTGAATTTTTGGCGCCTTTTTCGCGATTTGCCCTATCAGACCATCAGGATTTGCTTGCTGCCCATGTAATGTGTACTACCACATACTTTCCATCGTTGGTTTATTTTTAAAAGACATACACAGGCCCATATCCAGGGTTCGCCCAAGTGGGGGGTGGGAGTAGAGGACCAACGTAAATTAGTGTATATCTCGGAAACTTCGTTGGGATAGCTTGCGAAAACCGCATTTTTCGACGTTTCTCGACATGCTGTGTCATACATGTGCAGAATGGGAATTTTGGGGAGTCAGGCACAAAAAATTTTGAAAAGTGTCTTTTGGGCTAAACGACAGGCGCTGCACGTGAAACACTGATTTTTGACATTTCGGACGATGCTCTTTCTTTCAATGGCATAAAACAAAGAAAATATCGAGTAAACTGAACAAAATATAGTCAAAAATGTATATGGTGCGAAGCGCCGAAAAATTTAGACTTATGGGCCAAAAAATGAGCTAAAACGCTCACAAAGGCACAATTTTTACGAAAAATCGACCATTCTGAAGGTGGGGATCTACACCCTCAGAATAGGAAAATGTTTAATTTTTTCGGGAAAATGGGGTAAAATGAATGTGAAAATTAGATGAAAATTGAAATTTTTCTTCAAAAAATGCTTTAAATTGACCAGAAAAACTGAACTGCAGTAGTTTTAATACTATTTTAGCGCTTATACCAGTTTTTGAGGTCATTTTGGCCCAAAAAAGCTCTGACCTTCCCTCAGGCCGGCCGACCCGCCTCCCCCTATCCCCCCGAGATCGGTTGTCCCCCTCAAATCGGCCAAGCTGTGCATCTTTGGTTGCAGCCATTTAGCGAGGGATCAGATGCCGTTTTGGGTTGAACCCCCCTAACCGTCGCTACCCTCCCCCAGAACACGTATGTATGGGCTCTATCCGTTGAGATCGAAAATTTGAATTTTTTAAAAAATTTCTCATATAAACAAAAGGCTATGAAAAATGTTCGAAATTTTTTTCGTCTAAGGGAGCGGCCACACGACTCTGTTCATGCATGTAGTCTATTTCACAAGACCTCGTGCATGTATATCACAATTTTTAAGCCAATGTAAATAGATTATAGAAGCGGTTTAAACTGTTGCAATAATTGCAAATGCTGTGCATAGCAATTAATAAGCTTGTGAATTTCTATTATATTGTATCACTGTAAGCTACCTAAAAGTCGCTTTTGTAGCTTCTCGCCTGAGCGCTGTGAATTAATTTCCATGCACAATGTTTTGTAAAATAGACTGTATTTTAACATGCGTTCCTTTATGAGTAGCTCACATGTCGCTGATTGGTGCATTAGTTTGAGGTGCCTCGTTTGACTAGTCATTCTTTGATTATCGTTTTTAGCTTTACTCTGTTCATACTCCGATTTCATTTTTATACCTTCAAGCGACTTTTGTTTTCTAGTAAAAATATTGAACTTGTTGCTGGTACAAGCACTGTTGGCTCCGAGCCTATTGTATTGCACATATATACTCTGTTTCATTGTTCATTGTAAATGAGAGCAACCGAACAGTGGTTTTTTAACGTTTGAGTCAGTTTTTTAGAATCACTATAATTTACATAGAATCACTAGCTTTCCCTAGTTGAGGAAGTAGCTTGCTGGTCAGTGATTGGTCTGATCGTAGGTAGGCAGCGCGTTGAAGCGTACCTATGATATAATTGAGTACCCCTAAGTGTTGTGCACCCCTACACCACATCTGGGAAGTGCGCTTCTATAATAGACGAAAAATTCCCTGGCCCATGTTTTTTGTATTATTTAACACTCTAAAATCTAAATGGTTGGAGAATTACGGATATCAAGGATGCAAAAAGATAGAGTGCAGTTGAAAAGTTGCTTGATTCGAGAAGATGTTAGTAGTGTTGTAAAAGATAAGGATTTTTTGCAAGATAAAAGATAAAGATAAAGTTGAAATTTTAAAATCTAGAAGATAAAGATAAAAAATTAAGAAAGATAAAGATAATTTGCAAGATAAAGGGACCAAAAAGATAAAGATAAAGTGTAAATATGATCGCCTGTACTTACAGTCTGGTTCATTAAACTTTGAGGTTTTTGAAAAAGTTTGAAGCGGTTACAAAAATGTTTTAAACTAATACAATAAAAATATATTACAGTATGTTGAGTCATATAGAGACGTATGCTTGTTTTGAGCCGCATTACTGCATCAAAAGTTTAAATCGCTTTTGTAGCCTGAATCTTGTGGAAAATTTCAGAAGAAAACCGCAAAGTTAAATGAAACAGACTATAGGAGAATGTTGTATGGAAGTGCAATAAACCAGAGTGGGTGATGCAAAGCAGCCAACTGAATGCCTAACTTTAACACCTGAGGTCAAAGAGGTAATTGGCATGAAGCACACATAAATGTAGGTTTGGGGGTTTACCCGCGATATCTAACTGACCCACGTAATACTACTACTGGCCAGGCACGTAACTGGCCGCCCTATTTTGGTGGGGAACCAACAGCAATTTTGGGGAGACTAAGCCCAAAATGGCCAAAAATAGCACAAAATAACGTTTAAAAAGTCCTATCTACTGAATTTTGGGGGTCCGGCCGGACCCTTCCATTCCCCCAGAGCTAGGTGCCTGCTACTCATTGACACAAGTCATTTCTTTCTTTTCACAAGCATCGAAATGAAAACGGAAGCGATGGGTAAAATCCGGAAACGGAAACGATATGTAAAAACCGGAAACGATCCAAAGCACCGGAACCGGGGTATCCCGAGTAGGGCCCATCAGGATGAACACCCCTAACCCGTTTCCGGCTAAATTTCTCCCACTTAAGGGGGATTTAGGGGCTCGGAAACTAGGTACCCCATTATTCATATGAGAAGCTGACCCCGGTTCGGTTGAAAGTTTCTCCGACCTGGGGGTAGTCCAAAGTGCCGTAACTGGGGTTTCAAAAGAAGGGCACATCAGGGTCGAAACCCCCAACCCCGTTTCCGGCAAAATCTTACGCATGGAAGCAGCGTTTTTTTGTATTCGGTAAAGATTTTTCCCGATGTACAAAAACTTTTCGGGACCGTCTTTGTACATGTACAACGATTTTGGGAAGTCAAAAATTGCAAAAAAGGTCTAAAATTCGGAAAAATTTTCGGCGTTTAGCGCCAAATGAGTAATTGTGTGTACTATATAGCTTTATAATTGCAGAAATTGCATTTCAAAAGGAAAAATGTCAAATTTTTCGGCGCTTCGCGCCGTTTCAAGACGATTCTTGGTGATTTTTGCCTTTAGAGGCCCAGAAATTAGCTGAAATACACTACCGAAAGTCGAACAACTCTGTTTTTACAACAGTAAAATTGCTACTGTACCATATTTTAGTACACAAAAATTTGCATGTACGAAATGTACAAAGACTTTTGGGGACCATCTTTTTACATGTACAAACGGACCTTGTACAAAAAACGCTGCATGGAATGGGGGTCTAGGGGCTCGGAAACAGGGAACCCTATCATTCACATATGTATGTATGTAGCTGAGCCCAGCTCCGTCGGGGATTTCTCCGCCCTGGGGGCAGTCCAAAGTGCCGGAACCGTGGTTCCGTAAGTAGGGCTCATGAGGGTCAACACCCCCAACCCCGTTTCGGCAAAACTTTACCCATAGAATGGGGGTTTAGGGACTAGGAAATTTAGTAGCTCATTATTCATACATTCATACATGTAGCTGAACCCAGTTCCGTCGGGTGTTTCTCCGCTCTGAGGGTAGTTCAAAGTGGCGGAACCGTGGTTCCCCAAGTAGGACCCATCAGGGTCAACACCCGCAACCCCGTTTCCGGCAAAATTTTACCCATGGAAGGGGGTTTAGGGGCGCGGAAACGGAGTACCTCATTATTCATATATGTATGTAGCTGACCCCGGTTCCGTTGTGGGTTTCTTCGCACCTGAGGTTGGTCCAAAGTGGCGGAACCGGGGTTCCCGAAGTAGGACCTATTAATGTAAACACCAAAACCCCGTTTCCGGCAAAATTTCTCCCACTGAAAGTGGTTTAGGAACTCAGAAACAGGGTACCCCATTGTTTATATGAGAAACCCCGGTTCCGTCAGGGGTTTCTCCGCCCTGGAAGTAGTCCAAAGTGCCGGAACCGGGGTCGCAAGTAGGACCCATCAGGGTCATCAACACCCCAACCCAGGGTTTAGGGGCTCGGAAATGGGGTACCACATAATTCAAATGTGAAGCTGAACCCTGTTCCGTCGGGGGTTTCTTCGCTCTGGGGGCAGTCCAAAGTGCCGTAGCAGGGGTTCACCAAATAGGACCTATCAATGTGAACACCCTCAACCCTGTTTCCGGCAAAATTTCCGCCAATCAAGGGGGTTTAGGGGCTCGAAAACGGGGTACCCCATTATTCGTATATGTACATGGGTAAAATTTTGCCTGGAAACGGGGTTGGGGGTGTTGACCCTGATGGACCCAAATTGGAGAAACACGGTTCCGGCACTTTGGACCACCCCCAGGGCGGAGAAACTACCGATGGAACCGAGGTCAGCTTCACATATGAATAATGGGGTAACCCGTTTCCGAGCCCCTTCCCTTCAGTGGGAGAAAATTTACTAGAAACGGGGTTGGGGTATTCAAATTAATAGCTCCTACTTGGAGAACCCCGGTCCTCCACTTTGGACCACTTTCAGGGCGGAGAAACCCCGACGGAACCGGGTTCAGCTTCACATTTGAATTATGTGGTACCCCGTTTTCAAGCCCCTAAACCCCCAGAGTGAAAGAAAATTTTGCTGGAAACGAGGTTGGGGGTGTTCACATTAATATGTCCTACTTAGGGAACCCCAGTTCCGCCACTTTAGGCCACCCCAGGGCGGAGAAACCCCAGACGAAATCGGGTTCAGCTTCACAATTGAATTATGGGTTACCCCGTTTCCGAGCCCCAAAACTCCACTTCAGTGGGTGAAATTTTGCCGGAAACGGGGTTGGATGTGTTGACCCTGATGGGCCCTACTTGAGGAACCCCGTTTCCGGCACTTCGTATTACCCTCAGAGCGGAGAAACCCCCAACGGAACTGTGTGCAAAATACTATAACTACGTTTCTGTTTCCGTATTTTGCCCATCGTTTCTGTTTCCATTTCCGTTTCCGGATTTTACCCACACCCTCGATATACAGGCATTAGGTTGGGCCGCACTTCGTAGGGTTTAAACAATCGTTTTCTTTTTTCTTGTATTACAGTAAAACTTAAATCCGTCTAAATGTATTTCACGGATTACGTGCTAACTCATGTACATACTTTATCTTTTTAGCAAGATAAATTCCTATCAAAAAGATAAAGATAAAGATAGTCTGTGATTTTCCTAAAAGATAAAGATAAAGATAAAGATAAAATTAAAAAAAAATCGTCAAGATAGAGATAAAGATGTCTTTATCTTTATCTTTATCTTGCTAAAAAGAGAAAGATAAAGATATCTTTTACAACACTAGATGTGAGTGCGCAAAGCGCGTCACGGCGATGACAGAGGAATTGATGCTTCCGAGAACCCTCGGCTTTTATGTATGGGGTGACGCGCTTTTTTGGCGGATCCAGGATTTTCCTGGGGGTGAGCTACCCTAACTTTCTCAAAAATAGGTTCAACAAATTGTTCTTCACGCCGAAATAGCGTATTTTCGGCGTTTCACATTGTATACTTTTACTTAAAATCACTTTTGACACAATATTTTTCGAGAAATTTTAAAATTCTCCACAATTTTGTGCGAAGAAATGATTAAATTTCTTTGACTTTTGCAAAAATTTGACGCGAAGCGCCGAAAACTTTGTGAAACTTAGGCGGATAGACGTTTAAGCTTGATTTACTGCTTGTCCTATATTTGTAGCATTTGACGCGAAACGTCGAAAATTTTTGATTGAAAATAGAAGAAAACTGCTAAAATAGCTGTTTATGCTGTTGAAATTGTTCTGAAACCTATTCCATGAGCAAAAAATGGCTGCTAGGTCGCCATGAAAGGAAATAAATGTCATTAATAGGTATTATCCGAAAATTTGAGAAATTACGGTTACTGACGGCCAAAAAACATTACAAATTACATACCCAATCTTTATCTCGTGTAAGGTATATATTTTTCTATTTTTCCCTTGGACACATTATATTAGCTAAGTATTGCACATTCATGTCGCATCTTGAAAGTTGTGCAACACACGTTAACAGAGCATCCTTTTACAAAGAACTGTATAAAACAAGAATCGTTCGATAACGCTTCTGACCTGCCTTTTAAAAAGTGTTGTATAGAATATTTTTTTAAAATTCTTATTAAGAGTCGATAACCTAATAAGCTATGCTGTGTCGCGCTTCTGACTAACTGTCGCGCTTGTGAGTAGTGCATAGGTGGGCAGCACCAAAATTATAAGTGGGGGAGGGTGCAAGATTTTTTACAGGTCAAAAAATGGTCTTAAAAATGCTGGTATGGCGAAAAACACCATTTTTCAACGTTTCTCATCGAGCACTATCCATTGGCATCAAAAAATTGAGAGAAAAAAACCAAAAAAAATTTAAAATTGAATTCCGGGGGAGTATTTTGGTTTCTGGGGGAGATATTTGGCCTTGGGGTGCATACCCCAACCCACGCCCGCGTGTTGAGTAGTGTCGCTCTTGTGAATAACGTCGCTCTTGTAAATAGCGTTGCTCTGATGCCTCCGCCGACCCTAAATATTTTGGTGCTTGACCAAACTTCTACGCCGTTACAACGTCAATCGTACAGATTGACATTCACTAGGACGTAGTACCAAAATGATGTTTCGCTTTTTAAATCAGATTGATCAGTTCTTTTAAAGAATAAATTGTTGTTATTATTTCCCAAACTGTAATGAAATTCCCTTCTGAGGCCGCAGAATATACTTTGATTTTTCGTGTTGATTAGAGAAAATTGGATTTTTAGCAGATTCTTATAATTTTTTGCGCACATAGATGACTTTTCCTTGTCCGCTTCTAATGTTCAGAAATCCCCAATTCCAAGTATATTTGTCCTTTTTGTTCCATCGGAGCATTGTGACCATACGTGGGCAGCAAGAAAATTCTGGGGGTGCAAGATTTTTCAAAGGTCAAAAAATGGCCTTAAAAAGGGTGGTATGCACACCTGGGCGTGGGGGGTTTGGGGGGTATGCAGCCCCCAGAAACCAAAATACCCCCCCCAGAAATCAAAATACCCCCAGAATTCAAATTTTGAAAATTTTTTCGTTTTATCGCAATTTTTTGATGCCAATGGATAGTGCTTGATGAGAAACGTCGAAAAATGGTGTTTTATCGCCCTACCACCATTTTTAAGGCCATTTTTTGACTTTCAAAAAATCTTGCATCCCAGAATTTTTTGCTGCCCACGTATGGTGGTATGCATACGTGGGCAGCAAGAAAATTCTGGGGGGTGCAAGATTTTTTGAAGGTCAAAAAATAACCTTGAAAATGGTGGTATGGCGATAAAAACACCATTTTTCGACGTTTCTGATCAAGCTATCCATTGGCATCAAAAAATTGCGAAAAAAAACGAAAAAATTTTTCAAAAATTGAATTCTGAGGGTATTTTGATTTCTGGGGGTGGTGAGGTATTTTGGTTTCTGGGGGTGCATATCCCCCAAACCCCCCACGCCCAGGTGTGGTGGTATGGCGAAAAAACACTATTTTTCAACGTTTCTCATCGAGCACTTTACATTGGCATCAAAAAATTGCGAAAAAAAACAAAACAAATTCAAAAATTGATTTCTGTGGGGGGGGGTATTTTGGTTTCTGGGGGGATTTTGGCTTCCCGGGGGTACATACCCCCAAACCTCCTCCCAAGGTGTGATTGTGACCGTATGCCATTTATTATCTACAAAAAATACTTCCTGATCTAAAAGGAGGCTCCTGATTATGTCATGTTTCACGTGTCTTGTTGACCTTTCCAAATAAAAGTTTGCAGCTAACAAAATGAAAAAGTTTTTGAGTTGATAAATTCGTAATTGTATGATTCATCAGATTAACTATCGGCGAAGATTCTTAAAACTAGCAAAGAAAAACGCTCCGATGGAACAAAAAAGATGAATATACTTGGAATTGTGGATTATTATGGATGTAAAAGGTGGGGACTAGGAAAAATCTACCTAAAGTCGGAAAATCTGCTAAAAATCACACTTTCTCTAAGCAACGCAAAAAATCGATGTATATTCTGCGGCCAACAGATTAAAATAGATATTCAACCATAACAATGATTGTAATAGCAGCACGTTAGCTATGCAGTAGCTATGAGAAATGATATTAAGTTAACTAACAGTCTTCCAAGCCAATTGAATGAAATAGCAAACATCGAAGACAATTGAAGACATGGTTGGTTTAAAACAGTAGGTAAGGCGTAAGTTGACTTGAAACAGACTTAATGTAGATACACTAGCATGCCCGAAACGATTGTGTGCACTAATCAATCGGCTCCTGCTTTGCTTGCTATAATGCTCATAAAATAAAACAACTTTAAATACAATACCTCTTAGTTTTCTATCAATCAGGTGCCAGCAATTTAAAAAAGTAACCTTGATAGATTTCGTTTATACACTCTTATCTGAAACTTCGAACATTATTTAAAAAAGACACTTTTTTAGAGGCCGCAGAATATACATCGATTTTTTGCGTTGCTTAGAGAAAGTGTGATTTTTAGCAGATTTTCCGACTTTAGGTAGATTTTTCCTAGTCCCCACCTTTTACATCCATAATAATCCACAATTCCAAGTATATTCATCTTTTTTGTTCCATCGGAGCATTTTTCTTTGCTAGTACACTACTTTTAATTAGCGTGATTTCAGCACATCAGTCAGTAAACACAATCAGTAACATGCCACAATAATGACAACAGTCCAAGAACGCGGAAAACAATATTGTTCTTAACATCAGCATTATCCTTTTTAAACAAGACAACCTTATTGACACCATCCATTTTCAAATTAAAACTGCATTAAGTTATTTCTTCTTAATGTGCAGTTCACTTATAATCAAGTACAAATATTTAACCAACGAATTCACATTGCAAATCCTCACTCAATCAATACACAAGCACAATGTGTTGTGACTTTTGAAATTGAAAACATCCAATTTTCAATTTTCAAATTGAAAATTGGATCAATTTTCAAATTGAAAATTGGGTCAATTTTCAAATTGAAAATTGGGTGTTTGAATTTGCGATAAAGAAAATAATCAAAAGATAGTCACTTGGTTTATTTAAGCCGAGTAATAAAATAACGACCGTCCACCAATTCCAAACTAAACGCGACTAATCTGATCACTATGAAAAAGTTTTGAAAAATGAGCTTGCTAAGCGAGAGTTGTAAACCAAGAGAAACTTAAAGTTAAAACCTACCATTAAATTATTAAGAGAATTATAAAAGATTTTAAACTTTAAGAAAATGGAAAAGGCGGGATGTTGGTAAATTAGAAGGCAAAGTTTTTCGGCAAAAATTCAAAAACTTCACGCAAATATCAAATGTAAGGAACACTAACGCTTTGATTTGGTAGTAAAATAAATTTGTAGCATAGACTACACATTAACAACAAATGAATAGTGCAAACTTTACACAACTACTAGGTGTAGAGAATACTAACAGTTTACGGCTTATTAATGTACATGATTACAATAAAGCTGCATATCTTTGTCGACTTCTGTGCACAGTAGTGTGATTGCTGGTTCATTTTAAACCACTTTTGCAGGCAATTTACATCAATTAAACGATAGCTCTCCATGTGCAAGATTTTGTGAAACATATTATAAACACGGCTAAGAAGGATTTAACTTTAATGCAACCCATTTAAGACAAAATTACATCTCTTCAATGATCTAAGGACACTTGAACATAATTTTTAAATCACTTTAGATTACTTTTGAGGGTAAACAAACTCACTTAATTGATGTCTCACATATGAATCCTTGAAAATTTCTTGACTTCAGTTACAAAGTCTCTGCAAGTCTATCGAATTAGGGTTAACACGTAATGTAAACTTTACGCAAACACATAGCGTAAAGAATATTTTAGTCGGATTCGTAATTTTGATATTGCTCCGATATTTCTTTCAACATTTATGGAAAAATGATTCTCCATAATGTTTTAAAGACAATAAAGATTAGGTTTAAACCACTTTGCAATACTGCTGAGTGTAAGCAAGCGCGCCCAACTGACGTATATATTTCATTCCCTGTAAATTTTTATATCTCAGGAAAAAATTTCGGTTTTTGCAATGCTCTAGAACAAAGGCTAACATGCAGTGTAAAAAATTACTCGGATATTATGATCAACATTCATGAAAAAATTATGTCTCTACAATGGTCTGAGGACATATAAACAATGAGTGTAAACTACTTTACATCACTGTTGGATGTAAACAAACGCGCCTACGTGACGTCTCACATTTGATCCTTTGAAAACTTCTAGACTCCAGGAAAAATTAGGTTTCTGGAATGCTCAAAAACGAAGATAAATACATATGTAGTGTAAACTTCATGTAAACACCTAGTGTAAAGAAGATTTTAGTCAGATTCGTAATTTTGATATTGTTCCGATATTACGATTAATATTTATGAAAAAATTAAGTCTACATAATGTTCTATGGGCAAACTAACAATTGGTGTAAACTACTTTACAACACCGTAGAGTGTAAACATATGCGCCAGACTGGCATATCAAATTTGGTTCCTGGTCCATTTCTAGACTTGATAAACGTGTCCCTGACTCGTAACCGGAGAAGCAGGCAGAAAAAACAAGACAGAAACGCATTTTAAACTCCAAATTTTTGACTTTACACTCGCTAAATATTAATGTATAGACAATTTGCTTTGACATGCACCCGATATAAAGCACTTTATTTTCATTCTATTAGACTTATCCCGACTTCTAGACGGAGAAAGTGGCGATCAAAAAACGCAACAAAAACGTATTTTCCATCATTTAGAACACTGTAAACTTTAAATTTCCGTACCGAACTCCCCATTGAGTTTAAAGAAATTCGGTTTGGTACAATTTGTAGCTTTTAAATCGTAGTACATTCCTGTGCGCCAAAATTCTGTTGCAAAAATTATTTGGTATGATTTATCAATCAAACTTCGGAAAAAACGTGTTTTTTCGCCCATTTTTTACCTCTGATTTCGAACTTTACACCCCCATAAATAACTCAATATTGCGTTTTTTTAAATGCGGTTTGCTGCGATGTTTAGCCCCTGTGAGGCACTTTATTAATGCTGTCTTCGATTTACACTGACTCATAAGCGGAAAAATTTGGCAGAGAAATCTTAGTTAAAATCCGTTTTTTTACACCATCCACTAGAGTGTAAACTTTAAACCCCAGGATCTAACTCACCATAGAGCATAGAAGACTTTGCTTATATGCAGAATGTAGCCCTTGATCCGCTCTACATTTCTGTCAGAAAACATTTTAAAAACCTCATAACCGGAGTTAGTATCGGACATAGGCAGGTTGAAAACTCGACCAAAAAGTGCTTTTTCACCCCCAGATTTTCGCACTCTTTACACTGCCGTTCGATAACTAATGCGAATTTCAAAAAATAAAAAAAGTGTCATCTGTAGAATTCATCCCTCTATTATCCTATCCTGCTCAATTCTTCGATTCATCAATACTCAGTTGTCCACATGCCGCAGTAAAAAGGTCCCAAAATTTGTCCTATTATATAACGTTACACAAAAACTTTACACCTTGTTTACACAGTCAATTTTGAGTTTCAAGAAAAACAAAAAAACACGGGCAGCGAATTTTTTTATTATCTTTCTTTTAAAAAAAACCGCACCTTCCAGAAGTGTCCCGTTATAGCTGTAGGGGGGTGCACAGGTGTTGGGGGTACCCAAGTATATTATAGGTACGCGCTAACGCGCTACCTAAGATAAATGCAAAGATGAGAACCAAATTTTAGGATCAAGGCAGGAGCATCGAAACATCACGTCAGGCACATAAAAAGATAACATATAGGCACCTACTTGAGCAGGGCCAAATTTAAGAGATCTGGATTAATAATTTTAAAGGCCAAAAAGGTCTGAATAAATTGATGATGCGGTAAAAATATACATAATTCTTAGAAGTTTACACACATATGTATCTATCTATTAATCAAGCGAAATCTAAGTGCTATCAAAGAATTATGATAACATTCAGAAATGGAGTTCTGGAGTATGTATGTACATACTTGCCTTTTGATTTCTGGAGGTTCCTCACCTCCCAAAACTTTCCATGCTTACGATAAGTGTTGTAGCCTCAGTGACGGATCCATAATTTTCTCTGGAAAGCAATTACCAAACTTCTACACAAGCATTAGTAAACGTGGTCAAAAAAGACATCAGAAAATCTCTTGTCACGTGCCAAGCAGGTGTTTTTATCGTTTTTCGGTGTTCACTTGCTCAGAATCGTTGTTGGCGTAGAATTTTCCCTATAAAAATCTAAAACTTTCCCAAATTTAACGTAAAATGTGCTGGTGCATATTATAAAATTCACTTTCCAGTCTAAATTCAACGGGTAAATTTTTCGAATTTTGGCACAAAAGTAGCTGGAGACAATGTTTTTCCTTGTATTGCCCATTCAAGATTTGGGCGTAGCGCCGGAAATTTTAGAAATTTCGATAGAAAGTTGAAGTTGAATAAGCTATGCTGGATCGTTGCGCTTTTGTTATCCAGCAATTTTGCAAAGAGAACTTTTGTTGCCATCAGAAAGCTATTTGAACTTCGCCAGGAATCTGCATCCACTATGCTAGTTGGATTAAGGCAAAAACGCGTCTATGCGCTTGTGTATAAGAAATTTATCTTGGCGATATTGCTTCAGCAAAAACGTTTTTAACGCCTAGCTGCGGCAACAAGATCTGTTTGAGTTGTGCTTTGGCGGCGAAACTGTAAAAAGGAAAGATAGCCTTTTTATAGTTTTCGCGAAAAAAAACTGATTTAACTTGTGTTTTAAATATTATTTTAATTTCTCTAAAATTCCATAAGGTTTAGACAAAAATCCTCCACTTAATGATATCTAGGCAACTTTGATTTTTCAGTGTATAAGTAAAATTTGGTTCCCCACACCGTTATTTTTTGAAATAAGAAATGTTTTATGATTCCTCCTCTCATTGGATGCCCATTTTCTAAGGAAATCACGTTTTCAGATTAAGCACTTCTTCACGACTGCTGAGAGCTTCATTTTAAAAAATGCGCTGACGCACAATTATATTCTAATTTCATTTTCAAAAATATGATAATGAATTTCAAGTATAATTAAGTTTGTACAAATTTGCCTATAAGAGGCTTATTTATATTGTAGTACTTTTCAATGCCACTCAGCTTTGTCCAGGGCCGCTATGGCCTTGCTCCTGTCCTGTCAAAAAGAGTCGCCCTCAGTCGATTAGTACAAAGCCACAGATGTCTACGGCCGCGACAGAGGCATAAATCTCGACTTATTTCAAAACAATATCCTACTAAAATTAAGTATGATGCAAGTACCTGCATGCTTTGAACACGAATGTATATGATGTAATGTAGGACATGGTAAATTGCGTAATATTTTAGCTTCATTCATTAAAAGATTACATGCAGGGTAATATTTTAGCTTCATGCTCGTCATTCCGCATTATGAGCGAGCTAAAGATGTCGTTAATATGATGCTTAGCTTCTAAAATAAAAGAACAAGAAACAATTGGCCCATTTTTTCGTGAAACTGCATACGTCACAGAAGAAAAGACTTTTCTCTTGCATTCTTTGTTAAGTAAGGTAAACTGAAAACTAGCATGTGCTGCATCGACCCAAAGAAAATTTAGTTTTCAATGGGATGCAGATATTTCTAGCTTCATTCTTGTTTTATAGTTATGTTTTCCTAGTATGCACCTTGCTAAGGGTGCTCGTTAAAAAATTTATATCAAATCATGATTTAATAGAACAAATACTTGAATTTATTGCGACTGTGCAGGTAAGATCGTTGAACCCAAAAAGTAGAATTATTGTATTGAAATTTTCCACGGACTCGGAAAATTATTATCTACATACGGACAATACTGCATTATTTTAGCGTTTTACAGTGAGTTCTTGGAAAAAGAATTTATAGTGCAGCTTTTCTCGAAAGCTATTTGGAATTTCCAAGAATAAAATGTAAAAACATATGTATATATGTAAATGCAAAAATATAGCTCAACGACCCTCAAAATTTGGAAAATTTAGGCTGAGAGCGGCAAAAGATATAAAAATTACTGTTTTTTTGCATTCATTTTGGATTGAGTTTAAAAGTTTATAGAATCATCATAAATCGTTCGAAGAATTCAGCATGATGCTTCGAAAATTCAATGAAACAAATATTTCATTAAATGCGCAAAAAAAGTTTCGCTAAATATTCCGAACGTTATTTGAAGTTTTAAAAAGATGGTGACTGCGTAGAAGTGCATCTTGTGAAAGGTGAGCTGTTTTTTGACAAAAAATTTTTATTTAAGTTGTTGAAATTTTCGTAAAGTTGCATCAAGGTTTATATGTTTGTTGTTTTAAGGTCTGCGCTCCTATTTTCGACGTTGGCCTTATCTGGGACACGTACGGATTGAAAGGCGTGTTTCTAGAAATTTTCCTTCTTGAGTTTTTCAATTGTCTGACACTCGATGAAAAATGTTGCGCGAATCCACTGGTTTTGCTAAATCGCTACCGGTATAAGGACATTTAATTAAAATTTTGTCAAACGACGTTTTGAAAATTTGTTTTCCGTTTTTATTATATTCATAAACCATTCGGCAATGTTTTGCTAAAGTGCATTAATGCATGTAATACATATATATGTACTTTGAGAATAACATATATATTGGATTTGTTGTTCCGAAAGTTGAAGTAGTATAAGAGGTACCTACTATCGTAGGCTTATCTTATTGTTTTAAGTGTATGCGTTATTACATCCTCTATGAAGCATTGGCCTATGCACCGCTTAAATCGTCCATGCAATCATGATTTTGGACATTTGAATAGATTAAAGCAATACCAGAATAATCCGTTTCAATTAGAGCGGGCGCACTTATAAGAGTTAAGTGTAAAGTTATAAAAATAAACATAGCCTGCATTCACACGTGGGCATGGGGGTTTGGGGAATTAAGAGGCCCCAAGAATCCAGCAGACCCCCCGAAAAAGTCTATAAATTCCCAGAATGAAATTTTCGGAATCTTTTTTGTTGCTATTTTACACGGAGGTTTGGGGTTATAGACGCCCAGATTAAAAAAAATGGGGAATTTTCTCGGGAAAATAAGGTCAAATAGAGGCAAAAACTTGAAAAGTGCTATGAATTGATCAGAAACTATGTAATGACATGGCGCTTGTTCCAGTTTTTGAGGTCAATTTAACCCAAAAAAAGCACAATTCTTCAACCCCCCAGACCGGCTCACCCCTCCATCAGATCGACCATGCTGTGCATCTATTCCTCAATTCGTTTGCTGTCCATATGCCCGTAACTCGCTTTAGATACATATAGATCTTGAATATTTCAATTCTAGTTGCCCGGCCAATGGAGATGAAGTGAGCGTCATAGCTTGCCTTATTTGCTTTGTGACTCAAGTACTGGGCGCCTATGTCTCCTTTGTAATTTCCAGATATTTCTGGTCATATAGACTGATTGAACAGCACGGAATGCTACACGATATGGGCTCGTCGTGCACAAGCGATCTTACTGTAAGTCACTTGATTTTTAAGCAAGTATAAAATTGCAGTTGTTCCTTTGAGATTTCTAGGAAAGTCGAAAAAAATATTATAGATCACAGTGACGCATCAAATCCATAAATTAAGATTATACAATGAAAACTCTCGTTGATACCTCTATGAAGGTAAGCATTTACACGAAAAGTTTTTCATGAAGTTTTTGATTAAGACTTGTTAATTCGAAATTGTATGTATATATTTTGCATCTTGTACATCTTGTAATTTTCCAAACCTTTCTAATATAGCATTGTCTCCATAGGTTTGTAAATCTGAAGGCATAACATCCTGACCTTATTCCAGAAATTTCATCCAAATGAACTTTTATTTATCGATTTTTCGATCTCCGTGAATTCGAATTTAATGAGAAATGCGAGCGCGAAGTTTTTATAGTTTGGTGCCATTCATTTAGATATTTTTTACTATTGATATTTCCGTACTCCACAAATTGCTAACAATGCTTGGCCTGTCGATTAAAAACAATTTGTGTAATGTTCCGAAATGCATGTAGTACAGGTGCACATATGTATGTACGCAGCTTTTAAAAAGATGTTTTTGCTCTTGCTCAATCAGAATGACCATTTGAGTTTATGATTCGTTCTCGGTTATCATTATCAGAACAATCCTTAATAATTTCAAAGGAGACTCTTTCAAGAGGAAATTGGAAATTTGGGCAAAGAATCAAGCGGAATTAGGACAAAACTGCACAAAAGCTAAAAATATTCTAAAAAAGCGCTTGAAATAATCTAAAAACACTCGATTATGCACATAGCTTCTGCAAAATTTTTAAATATTAACACCAATTTTTGACACCATACTCATAAAAACTATAAATTTTGACTCATTTATCCTTGATTGAACGTTCAAGACTTATCGTTTTGATTAGATATGCAGCAAAAGTCAGGCTCGTATCCGGGATCCAGCCCAGGGAGGGGGTCGGCGGAACCAAAGTAAATTGGTTAATATTTCGGAAATTTCGTAGGGACAGCTCGTAAAAACCGTATTTACCAACGTTTTTTAACATGCACTATCCGTTAAGTTCATAACATTCGAACTTCACGAAAAAAATTTTTTAGATAGGTTGTGAAAAGTGTCATTTTTTGGTCGCGCTTGAAGCAAAAGTATAGAAAATACTACACATTCGGTGCGAGCGCCGAAATTTTGACGATTTTCTGGCAAACAAATAAGATTTTCCCATTTCTCCGCGCATTATCTCACCTGCCAAAATTTTTTTACGCCCTCTCCCCCTAAATATGTCAGATGTTCGCGGTTTCGTGAAACAGAACGAAAAGAATAAAAAATTTTAGAAAAACATGTGTCGAAATTAAAATGGATAAAAATGTAAGGTTCTTGACGAAGTCGTCGAAATAGAAATCTTTACAGTTAATTCAGCACGTGCATCTCTAATTATTCAGATGACTGAATGAGACCTTGTATATCATTTTGAAGGTATCCATTATTGCTGGAAGCTTCTACGAAGGATTGGCAACTCTTGCTTGTCATTTAATTGAATTGAAATCAGAAAAATTCGGGAAAGGATACGAGCCTCTGATCAACAGCTTTTCAAGTGCATTTACTTGCATTTTAGGTAATCAGTGGGAGTATAAAAATATAATTATTTGCCTAGTTTAACTTTTTATATGAATTACAATTAACAGATACGTCAATGATCTTTTCATGTAGTCATAAGACTTTTCTAATTTTTGTATTATTCGTTACATGCGCTTATCGATGATTCCGTTTCATGTTTTTTTTGAAAAACAAAAGTTAAGCCATCCAATTATACGGAACTTATTTATGTCAATGTTTTTGAGAGTTTGATGCGAAACATAAAAAATGATTTTCTTGACCATACATGGGCAGCAAAAAAAATTCTGAGGGTCTGGTTGAGTGAAATAGCCAAAAAAATCACCAAAAGTGATACTAAAATTGAATTCTGGGGTCTAAAGTAATCTGCGGGGGAGGGGCGTTTAATTTCTGGAGCTGCAAACACCAAACCCCTCACGCCAACATGTGTTCTTGACCCACTATCAATATATTGGCCTGTAGGCATATTTGAAAACTTTCCATTCTTTCCAGCTGCAGAATTTTGGCTTTACCAACTGAATGCGTCAAACCGAAATTAGTTCATTCAATTTTAATTGGTTTAAAGCAGGCGTAAATGCTACGAATATCTGTGCTGTTTTCTTTACTGTAATGCTATTTACTTACATTATAGCATTCTATGTACGAGGGGCGTTCAAAAAGCTCTTAACATAATGTACTTTTGAGTGCAATAGAATGTCTAAACCAATTTTATTTTTCAGTGTAGTCTCCATAAACACTAATAAACTTATTCCACTTGTATTCTGCGCTTTCGATGCCTTTAAAATAAAAGCTTTTCGGTTTGACTTGAAACCATGTTTATGTAGCCCTCTGCAGTTCAAAATAGCTTGCAAATCTGGTTTCACGAAGATGCTGTTTCAAATGTCTTAATAGACACAAGTTACTTGGTGCCAGGCACACCTGGGCGTAAGGGGAGGTTCGGGGGTATGCACCTCCCTCTCCCCGAGAAACCAAAATACCCCTCCCCAGAAACCGAAATACCAACCCAGAATTCAATTTTTTTGATTTTTTTGTTTTTTCCGCAATTTTTTGATGCCATTGGGTAGTGCTCGATGAGAAACATTGAAAAATGGTGTTTTTTCGCTACACCACCATTTTTAAGGCCATTTTTTGATCTTTGAAAAATCTTGCACCCCCAGAATTTTGGTGCCGCCCACCTATGGTGCCAGGTCGGGGCTGTAGGGTGGGTGATTCAGAGTTTCAAATCCACCAGTCACGAATGGCAGCCTAGGAAACTCGAGTCTTCTGAACTAAAGCACTGTCATGAAGGAGCAGCACAAGTTTGCTCAGCGTTCTACGCCGCTTCTCCTGTAGTGCTTGCCGCAACCGAACCATTACTTTTGCATAATAACAACCTATAGTTGTAGTCTCGTGTGGTCTGGTATATAATCAATAAGCAGTTATACCATAGAGCCCCGAAAAACGGACGCCCTGATTTCGCCTGCTGATTTGATAGTTCAAAACTTTTAGGGCGGTAGGGCATCAACATACTTCCATGGCGTGAATTCCTTGCTTCCGGATCCCAGTGATGAAACCAAGTTCCCCCCCAGTAAAAAGACAGGCATGAAAAGCAACTGGGTCGGCTCAGTACAATGTCAAAAGTTCTTTGCTGCAAGCAGCGCGTTGGTCTTTTTTTAAGTTTTCCAAGGTTTTTGGGCACCCAACGTGCAAAACCGTTGGACATCAGCCAATGATTGTGAATAATGTTAAAAATACTTCCAGTAGAGACGCCAATTTGCGAAGCTAAAGTTCTGACCTTTATTCGCTGATCTTTAGCAATCAGGGTGGTTACTTGGCCAATAATCTCAGACGTGAACCCTTCCACAAGTCAGCCGGACCTTGGTTCATCCTTGGTTGATTGACGACTACACATGAACTCTACTGCCCCATTTTTTTACTGTCGTGAGGGTAGGCTTTACCATAAATTTTAACCATTTGTTCGCGAATTTCGGCTGATCTAATGCCTTCCGGGGTCAAGAATTTAAAACTGATCAGTACTTAAATTTTTGAATTTTAATATCTTTATGAATTAGGCCACCTAAAAAGGACACAGAAGCACTGAAAAAAGAGACTAATTAATGAATTTTTATATAGGCAATGTTGAATAGATGTAGCCTCTTGGTGTGAAATAAAACTTTTTTTACACCACTTAAGATGTTTAGATTAAGAACTTTTTGAATGCCCCTCGTATAATACTGCAACTTATACCGCCAACAAAATAATTAATTCTTGACCAATATGCTATTTTTTTCTGAAGCTTCGTTCCAAAAGTTGCTCTCCTCTTATTCATTTTTCAAATTTTTTAAAATTCAAATGTCTTTGTTGAAATAATCCGCTATGTACTAGCACCTACATATTTATAACTTTTGTAACGCTTGTTAACGATTTATGAGTGGGATGGTGAAAAAAACTCTAGAAAATTGTAATAGACTCCTTTTAGCAGCTTAGGTATAGTACGAGAATATTGTATTAATATTGCGTTCACTTTGTTTTACTCGTGTTTTTAGGTATACATTTGACCGGTATGTATTGCAATCCGATATCCGCTTCGGCTTGTACGTTCAATTGCGAAGGAACAGACGTTAAAGGCCATATGATAGTGTACTGGTTGGGACCGCTGACTGGCTGGCTACTCGCCGAAATAGTTGATCAAAATTTGCGATGATATTAACACTAGCAAAGAAAAATGCTCCGATGGAACAAAAAAGATGAATATACTTGGAATTGTGGATTATTATGGATGTAAAAGGAGGGGACTAGGAAAAATCTACCTAAAGTCGGAAAATCTGCTAAAAATCACACTTTCTCTAAGCAACGCAAAAAATCGATGTATATTCTGCGGCCAACAGATTAAAATAAATATTCAACCATAACAATGATTGAAACAGCAGCACGTTAGCTATGCAGTAGCTATGGGAAATGATATTAAGTAAACTAACAGTCTTCCAAGCCAATTGAATGAAATAGCAAACATCGAAGACAATTGAAGACATGGTTGGTTAAAAACAGTAGGAAACACGTAAGTTGACTTGAAACAGACTTAATGTAGATACACTAGCATGCCCGAAACGATTGACTAATCAATCGGCTCCTGCTTTGCTTGCTATAATGCTCATAAAACAAAACAACTTTAAATACAATACCTCTTAGTTTTCTATCAATCAGGTGCCAGCAATTTAAAAAGTAACCTTGATAGATTACGTTTATACACTCTTATCTGAAACTTCGAACATTATTTAAAAAAGACACTTTTTTAGAGGCCGCAGAATATACATCGATTTTTTGCGTTGCTTAGAGAAAGTGTGATTTTAGCAGATTTTCCGACTTTAGGTAGATTTTTCCTAGTCCCCTCCTTTTACATCCATAATAATCCACAATTCCAAGTATATTCATCTTTTTTGTTCCATCGGAGCATTTTTCTTTGCTAGTACACTACTTTTAATTAGCGTGATTTCAGTACATCAGTCAGTAAACACAATCAGTAACATTCCACAATAATGACAACAGTCCAAGAACGCGGAAAACAATATTGTTCTTAACATCAGCATTATCCTTTTTAAACAAGACAACCTTATTGACACCATCCATTTTCAAATTAAAACTGCATTAAGTTATTTCTTCTTAATGTGCAGTTCACTTATAATCAAGCACAAAAATTTAACCAACGAATTCACATTGCAAATCCTCACTCAATCAATACACAAGCACAATGTGTTGTGACTTTTGAAATTGAAAACACCCAATTTTCAATTTTCAAATTGAAAATTGGATCAATTTTCAAATTGAAAATTGGGTCAATTTTCAAATTGAAAATTGGGTGTTTGAATTTGCGATGAAGAAAATAATCAAAAGATAGTCACTTGGTTTATTTAAGCCGAGTAATAAAATAACGACCGTCCACCAATTCCAAACTAAACGCAACTAATCTGATCACTATGAAAAAGTTTTGAAAAATGAGCTTGCTAAGCGAGAGTTGTAAACCAAGAGAAACTTAAAGTTAAAACCTACCATTAAATTATGAGAGAATTATAAAAGATTTTAAACTTCAAGAAAATGGAAAAGGCGGGATGTTGGTAAATTAGAAGGCAAAGATTTTCGGCAAAAATTCAAAAACTTCACGCAAATATCAAATGTAAGGAACACTAACGCTTTGATTTGGTAGTAAAATAAATTTGTAGTATAGACTACATATTAACAACAAATGAATAGTGCAAACTTTACACAACTACTAGGTGTAGAGAATACTAACAGTTTACGGCTTATTAATGTACATGATTACAATAAAGCTGTATATCTTTGTCGACTTCTGTGCACAGTAGTGTGATTGCTGGTTCATTTTAAACCACTTTTGCAGGCAATTTACATCAATTAAACGATAGCTCTCCATGTGCAAGATTTTGTGAAACATATTATAAACACGGCTAAGAAAGATTTAACTTTAATGCAACCCATTTAAGACAAAATTGCATCTCTTCAATGATCTAAGGACACTTGAACATAATTTTTAAATCACTTTAGATTACTTTTGAGGGTAAACAAACTCACTTAATTGATGTCTCACATATGAATCCTTGAAAATTTCTTGACTTCAGTTACAAAGTCTCTGCAAGTCTATCGAATTAGGGTTAACACGTAACGTAAACTTTACACAAACACATAGCGTAAAGAATATTTTAGTCGGATTCGTAATTTTGATATTGCTCCGATATTTCTTTCAACATTTATGGAAAAATGAGTCTCCATAATGTTTTAAAGACAATAAACATTAGGTTTAAACCACTTTGCAATACTGCTGAGTGTAAGCAAGCGCGCCCAATTGACGTATATATTTCATTCCCTGTAAATTTTTATATCTCAGGAAAAAATTTCGATCTTTGCAATGCTCTAGAACAAAGGCTAACATGCAGTGTAAAAAATTACTCGGATATTATGATCAACATTCATGAAAAAATTATGTCTCTACAATGGTCTGAGGACATATAAACAATGAATGTAAACTACTTTACATCACTGTTGGATGTAAACAAACGCGCCTACGTGACGTCTCACATTTGATCCTTTGAAAACTTCTAGGCTCTAAGAAAAAATTAGGTTTCAGGAATGCTCAAAAACGAAGATAAATATATATGTAGTGTAAACTTCATGTAAACACCTAGTGTAAAGAAGATTTTAGTCAGATTCGTAATTTTGATATTGTTCCGATATTACGATTAATATTTATGAAAAAATTAAGTCTACATAATGTTCTATGGGCAAACTAACAATTGGTGTAAACTACTTTACAACACCGTAGAGTGTAAACATATGCGCCAGACTGGCATATCAAATTTGATTCCTGGTCCATTTCTAGACTTGATAAACGTGTCCCTGACTCGTAACCGGAGAAGCAGGCAGAAAAAACAAGACAGAAACGCATTTAAAACTCCAAATTTTTGACTTTACACTCGCTAAATATTAATGTATAGACAATTTGCTTTGACATGCACCCGATATAAAGCACTTTATTTTTATTCTATTAGACTTATCCCGACTTCTGGACGGAGAAAGTGGCGAACAAAAAACGCAACAAAAACGTATTTTCCATCATTTAGAACACTGTAAACTTTAAAATTCCGTACCGAACTCCCCATTGAGTTTAAAGAAATTCGGTTTGGTACAATTTGTAGCTTTTAAATCGTAGTACATTCCTGTGTGCCAAAATTCTGTTGCAAAAATTATTTGGCATGATTTATCAATCAAACTTCGGAAAAAACGTGTTTTTTAGCCCATTTTTTACCTCTGATTTCGAACTTTACACCCCCATAAATAACTCAATATTGCGTTTTTTTAAATGCGGTTTACTGCGATGTTTAGCCCCTGTGAGGCACTTTATTAATGCTGTCTTCGATTTGCACTGACTCATAAGCGGAAAAATTTGGCAGAGAAATCTTAGTTAAAATCCGTTTTTTTACACCATCCACTAGAGTGTAAACTTTAAACCCCAGGATCTAACTCACCATAGAGCATACAAGACTTTGCTTATGTGCAGAATGTAGCCCTTGATCCGCTCTACATTTCTGTCAGAAAACATTTCAAAAACCTCATAACCGGAGTTAGTATCGGACATAGGAAGGTTGAAAACTCGACCAAAAAGTGCTTTTTCACCCCCAGATTTTCGCACTGTTTACACTGCCGTTCAATAAATAATGCGAATTTCAAAAAACAAAAAAAGTGTCATCTGTAGAATTCATCCCTCTATTATCCTATTCTGTTCAATCCTTCGAGTCATCAATACTCAGTTGTCCACATGCCGCAGTAAAAAAGGTCCCAAAATTTGTCCTATGTTATAACGTTACACAAAAACTTTACACCTTCTTTACACAGTCAATTTTGAGTTTCAAGAAAAACAAAAAAACACGGGCAGCGAATTTTTTTATTATTTTTCTTTTAAAAAAAACCGCACCTTCCAGAAGTGTCCCGTTATAGCTGTAGGTGGGGGTGCCCAGGTGTTGGGGGTACCCAAGTATATTATAGGTACGCGCTAACGCGCTACCTATGATTTAGAAACATTGTTGTAATGAAGTAGCTGTCATTTCCTTCACTGTAGAAGGATTGTTGGGTCAACATAAAAGTCACACGCGCAATTTGAAGCAGCATACAAATTTTTATGTTCCAAATGGACCGGATTTCACCTGCATATAATTTCGATTGACAAAAATTGGTTTTATGTTAAGTCGTGCTTAGTTCAAGTTAAATCAACTTAAAACCTTTATGTACCTATACTAAAATTTTTATGGCAACAAGTTACACATGATTAGTTTATGTTGATTCTACAAATTATTTTTACAGTGTTCAATTCTACCACCTGTGCATCAGTTATTCCTGAGGAAAATTTGTTCGAATTAATATTGAAATAGGTAAGATGGGTATTTAATTTGTTACGATTTACAAGATGGAATGGTTGCTAAAAATTGCTGCTGTGATAAGACGTGAAAGTGTGAATGGTCACCTTACACGGCGATTAAGGCATTATCCACTGGGTCATTCCATGTCAGGTAGTCCAGAGGTCCCCACCACACCTGGGCGTGGGGGGTTTGGGGGTATGCACCCCCAGAAACCAAAATACCCCCAGAAATCAAAATACCCCCCCCCAGAATTCAATTTTTGAAAATTTTTTTCGAATTTTTTTGATGCCAATGGATAGTGCTTGATGAGAAACGTCGAAAAATGTTGTTTTTATCGCCATACCACCATTTTTAAGGCCATTTTTCGACCTTCAAAAAAATCTTGCACCCCCCAGAATTTTCTTGCTGCCCACGTATGGTCCCCACCCACTCGACCATCTCAGATTCTAATAAAATTTTGCGTTTATAAACCCTATCGTCTCAAACGAGCTTCTCACAAAAATTTTCTCATAACTCCGAAAACTCAGGCAAATAGAGCCTAAAACCTGAACCCTTGCATTGATTGCACGGAAAACCAAGAACCCACAAATTTGAAATTGTATTGTAGCCGAACCAGACCATCTTATCCGTTGATTATATGTAAGGATAGACCATTTTTTCTCTTTCCAACTACGGTAAAATAATTTTTTTAATATTTGTTCTACAGTTGTAAGTGTCGCGTAAATTTGCTGCGAAAAATTAACTTTTCAACATTATTTCTAACTTTAACCATTCATTACTCTCAAACGAGAAAAGTTTCCATCCTGCTATTGCGTAAGTAAAACGAGCATATGTACCGTGATCTGTCTAAATATCAGATAATAGATTATAAGATATCCGCAGTACACGTAAATAATAACAGAAAGTCATCAATATGAATAAATAAATAAATAAATAAATAAATAAAAGGTAAATAAATTAGGCATGCTGTTAGTATAAAAGAAACAAAAAGACGCGAGAAATAGCATATACACATGTACATAAAAAGCACACAAAATAATATTTTGAGAAATTACGGGTATAACGAGGCGCAAGAGTTCAAGTGAAACGAGAGAAGTTAAGCAGGAGCTATACGGAATAAATACACAAAAAAACGTGAAAAATATAAACAGGCGAGGTCATCAGAGAGGAACTAGGAGTAGTTAGGTGTGGGAGCCTGGGTAGCAATGGTTAAGCATAGGACACGTTGTAGCATAGGCAGGCGGCGGGAGCAGGCCCAAATTGGTGTACTAATTTTTGGGGGGGCTAAAATAAATAGTTAAGGCTGAGCGAGCCCGAATTGGTGTACTAATAAATAGTTAGGAGTGCAACCCCGTATAGAAGTTGAGTGAGCCCGAAGTGATGTACTAAAAAATAGTTGGAGACTGGGACAAAATAATTTAAGCCTAAGTGTAAAGTAAGCCTGTGGCCGGGCTCCCACTAGCCTAGCTGAGCCTATTAGAGACCTAAACCTACATAGGGACGAAAGAGAAGACAGCAGTTTGTAAGCCTAAGTGTAAACTAAGCGTAAGTGGGGGGGTGATGGACTCCTTAATTAGCGTGTCCTATGCAGTCTGGGGGACCCCCATAGGTGGGAGGCGGCACCCAGTTACCCGGATTAAACTAAGATTAAACTCCTGTCAGACAGAGCAATCGGCCCTAAGGTGGACGCCTCATATGATGATAAGTGTTGTTCTTTTATATGTATCAAAGACATCATACACGCTTGTAAACTAAGTTTACACTCAGACAGAGGAGCCCAGAAGGGCTTATGCAGTGTAAACTGGTGTATTAATTAACAGGTAAGGCGTTGAACTAGAAATAATGAAATTTAATGAATGTTTTTTAATAACAATTTTTAATAATCACAACCATAATATTAACTATGTTAACAAAACCACATAAAAATAAACAAAAAGTGATAATCATAATTAAATCATTTTTGAAAAATTGTCACGCTCCTTGTCATGGTTTCACCTAAAGATAAGCTTTCCTCTGACTGGGATACACTTTCAATGAGACTGAGAACTTGCTCAGCGTTTATATTCTGAACTGGAGTAAACGGAACCAATACAGACGAATATGAACTCGGATGTTTTATTTCAATACCAATCATACAGTCGGGAGGTTAATCTTACAACATTTTCTTAATAACAGTGTCAAGAGTGTTGAATTCGTTAATACCCATAATTTCATAAAACACTACAGTTATAGTTTGTTATTTTGGCTGCATATATGACTCATATGAAACATCAAACTCACGGGTTTAGGCGAAGCATGCCTATATATGCCCAAGGATTCAATATCTTAATTTGACTAAGACTGCTTGTTGTACTAATGCATGTGATTTAACAAATATATTTTTTAGATATATGAGGGGATTATTCCGAACTTATCGGTATAATATTTAGATATAAATAAGATTTTGATCAGCTCATTTGAGATCAATCATGCTATAATAGTGTTTGTTGAAAATTTCTATAAAGTGCATTCTACAACGCATATGCTATACAAAAAGTTATGCCCTGGAGTTCTATTCAACTATTTTTACTCTTTTATCACTTTTCTCCCCACTTTTCGCGATATATTTTTCGATCTTTTGTTATAGGCACGCATATGATAATAACTCACACATAAACTCCAAGACAATGAGGCATAAAATGATAAATTTGCATCATATCCTACATTTTTCTCCGTTCTAACTATATTTTCTTGAATTTTTGGCTGAATTTCCACACGAGACTGTAAAACTGAATCAGAAAATTGCAGGAAAGAGATGAATCAGAGAGAGGTACAAGAGGGAGAATTCGAAAATAATTGGGGCGATGAGACTTAAGATGATATTTTCTTAGAAACAAACACCATTCATAGCAAAATGTTAAACAAATATGCAGTAATTAGGAGGGTAATGTAGCATTTTAGAGGTTAACCCACCGTTTACTGTGTCCTATGCCGGAGGTATAATGAATAACTTTCATGCCATTTTTCTCTGTTCTACCTTATCCATGTGTCCAAAACTTTGTCTAGCCTCATTTTGGCTTCAGTTACATCGTCTTTAATGGTTCAGCTCGGAGAGGAGTTATAAAGTAGTAAGAAATAGACATTTTTTGGCCTATTTAAAATAATATCACAAAAACTCAAGATGGGAAAATAAGGTTCTAATAAGAAAATTTAGTGGTTTATTCCTTTTCAGCTCTTTAAATGCATCCCCTGGATGTATTTGACACAACAGAAATCTACTTTTTCTTGTTTTTGCATAATGCTTAACAGGTGTCTATTCTTATGTATTGTGATAGTTTTCAATTATACCTATTTCAAAAATGATTTTCACAGAAAATAACATACATATTCAGAAAGAGCATAAAAATTGCACTAAATATAAAAGTAGTAGCTGTCAGAGAATGTTAAGAAGGCATAGCTTGATATGCACTAGGAGTTTATGCCATGATGGTGCACTTCAACTGCAAAAACATGATGGTAAATGGAGGGTTAAATTACGCACTCCAAGGGAACATTTTGGGAGATAAGCGGTCAAAGCAGGCAATAATATAGTGAAAAAACGTGAAAAGGTATAGTTATTAGCTATATCTTGTATGATTTATGATTGAATCTGGCGGATCCTCATGAAAGAGGATGAATAATATGTAACTTACTACAGTTTAGATGCATTTAATAGTAGCCCGATTGGGTTGGGTTATTTTTAGGATAAAACACGTACATACTTAGCAAGTGCCGAATGTTAAGAATGACCACCTCTAAAAAAGCCTCTTAAGATCAATATCTAATATTCTAAGAGGCTTTCTGTTTCTATTTGTGTACATATTTCAATGATTTTGAGTCTCACAAAAAGTTTTAGAGACATTTTTTGCTACGTGAAATAATTTTGACAGAAAGATACCGCAATGTATTTTTTGTCGGGTGTAAGCTTAAAAAATGTCAGTCTACTAGTACAGTAGGCGTGTGTGTGTGCATAAAAAGAGAAGTTTTTATCTACTGAGGCGTTTTTATGCTGATTGAGGCATTTCTCATGCACCCAATGCATGAGAGACTGGTTGTTCCGAGAATGCATGTTTTATTGATCACATACATATATCATAGATGCATGGGGGCAGGTGCACCAGTGAAGGGTGAAATCATAATTTTATGATCATGCAGGGCGAAATTCGGAATTTTCAATACTTAAATTAAGTTTTTAGGTATTATCATGTCAAAATTTAATGAAAATGCATTGTTTTGGATCAAAGTGCTCAACATATTCCCAATGTGAATGTATGACATGTGCATATATTTGTTAAATTACCCAAACAGGAATGCAAATAAATCAAAGATTAACATTTATTTTATAATTTTATGATACGAGTAGTCTTGGCTAATTCAGAGCAAAATAACAGCCAGAAACGTTTAATATTGGTTTCTCATGAAAAAATGTAGGGGAAAAATAATGTACAGATACTTATGCATGTGAGGTAAACTAGTGACATATGAGCAACTTAATTGTATACTGAGCAAATTGCTACCATGTTTTACAAAAAGAATGTGTAATATATGTGCAATATTCCAAAAATTCTGAGGAAATGCTTAAAAAATCATATTTCATGACAAAACTAGAACAAACATACCTAAAACCCTAAAAAATTACTATTTCACATTGTTAAAGTCAAATCTTTTGAGGATGTACACATGGGCTGTCTGAGAAACTATTCAAAAAATCAGTAGAATATGTTTTCAAACTTCAATTGAGTAAACTTCAGAAGACAAAAAGGCAAGGATGGACTACACTAGCATACAGAGAATGCTACTCGATATGTTTACTCAATATGTACATACTAAGTTTGAGAATTTATCAATAAAATTTGAAAAAACTTCTTCAAAAATGTCTAAAATGACCAGAAACTATAAAACATCATAATTTTTATGCTATTCTAGCTTATATATTAGTTTTTACGGCCATTTGACCCAAGAAAAGATCAATGTTGACCCTTTTTCAGATTAGTCATACTATTTATCTAGGATTAAGACATACCGAAATGTGCTAGAATGTAGTGTGAAAAATAGGATAAATTAGCATTTTTGCATAAAAATCTCTACATTTAGCTTAAAAAATAAGAGAGAATAGTAAACATAATGTTTGTTTGGTATAACAAGTGATAAAATTGTCTCAAAGATGAAACACATGGGGGAAAGCATGCATCTACAATATATGTGAAAAACTACAAAAATTAAACATTTTCTATAAGTTTATGTATGGCTTGAGGCACAAACATTGGAAGAATTGAGAAATTTTCACAAGTTAGCATCATATTTTCAAAACAAAGGAACAGTATTTGACAATTTTTTCTGTAATATTTATGTAATAGCACACAAAGTATGAGCGCACGCAAGAGAAATAAAATTATCTTTATTTTTTACTCAACTTTCTGTTTTTATCAGCCATAGGGTGAATTTAAATCATGCATGACCCGATTTACTTGATGTTCGGCAGTGTCTGCAGCAGGATTCACCCAAATGGTGCGCTCCTCAGGGCACAAATTGTACCACATTTTAGAATAAAGAGACGTTTTGACTTGTTGCATGGCTTTTTCTAAGTTTTTAGCAAAGTACCAAAAAGCCAACAATTCCAGTTTACCTGCAAGCTGATGCATATGAGTGTACTTTGCAACAGCCAGTTTCCACTGTGCTTTGTAGTTGACACAAAAATGTTTCCAAAAATAGGACGCCGCACAAGCTGTCACACTTACTATAGCCACCATGTATGAAATAGTAGGCCAACTGAGAGCAGAAAAATAGAAAATCCTCAGCCGTTGTACATAACTTTTAAATACGATTTTGCACTTATAATGTTGATTATAGTATAGAAGAGTTTTTTCAGCCATTGCTCCTGTCTCAACTTGATTACAGTGCCAAAATGCTACCTATTTCCAGTGTTGCTCGCTTATAACCTGCATATTAGTGCATACTCACATCAAAAAATGCGCTGAAACAAACCATTCATCTAGAAATTGTGCGAAAATCTAAGAAAATCAATCATTTTTTCTATAAGATTATGGTAGCAAAAGTCCAAAAATTACCATATATATTTGTGTGAATATTATTTCATTAAAGAGATAAAAAGAGCAAAAATTAGCATACAAATACAGCGTATATTAATGCCTCACACATAAAACTGCTGAAAAATTACCATATATAAGCGAATATCAGTGCAGTGCATTAAACTGACAAAAAGAGCAAAAATAAGCATACATGTAAAAATGTGTATTAATACATTGTACATAAAAACTGCTGAAAAATTAGCGTACATATGTGAATATTAGTGCAATGAAGTAATGAAAAGAGCAAAAATAAACATACGTACATGTGCAAAGTATATTAATGCATCATGCAAAAAAAACCACTAAGAAATTAGCACACATGCAATAATATGTGTGTTTAACGTATGAAAAATAGGCGAAAGTTAGCATTCATATATGAATAATAGAGCATCAAAACTGATTCAAAGAGCAAAAATAAGCTTATACATACATTTATCAATGCATCATGCACAAAAAGTTCTGAAAAGTAGCATCTGTATGTGAACGCGTGTGTATAACAGGTAAAAATAGTCAAAAATTAGCATATGTATATGAATATTAATGCATTAAACTGATGAAAAGAGCAATGGTATATCAGTCAAAAACAAGAGATCTGCAAAATTCGCAAAATTTCTAATTGTTGATCAAATACAGTGTAAATACTTTGCTTGCACAACATTTTAGCTTCTATTGACTAGCATTTTCATCAAAATTTCAAAAACAGCAGCAATGCAGGATAGACAATGCACAAAGGGGCAGGGCGGGGCGGCAGACGTCAGTTGGTGTACCACAATTCTGATGACAGTCACTAATTTACTAAATTTAGAAATTATTTGATTGGCCCTTCAACATTTCATGATTCAACTTTTGGTGTTCATTTCCCATTGCAAAAAATATAGCCTAACATTTAGCTAAGATATTGGTGGCCACATATGCTAAATGATGCCATCACATGGTGAGAAATTGCCACATTTGTCTTCAACGTAAAATTTCATCAAACCCTGCATTGGTATCCTTTAAGCTAATTGAGGCCCATGCCCCTTTTGAGCTCATTATATGTGACTACTTCATACATGGTGGCTATAGTAAGTGTGACTTAGCTTGTGCAGCGTCCTATTTTTGAAAACGTTTTTGTGTCAACTACAAAGCACAGTGGAAACTGGCTGCTGCAAACTACACTCATATGCATCAGCTTGCAGGTAATTGGAATTGTCGGCTTTCTGGTACTTTGCTAAAAACTTAGAAAAAGCCATGCAACAAGTCAAAACGTCTCTTTATTCTAAAATGTGGTACAATTTGTGCCCTGAGGAGCGCACTATTTGGGTGAATCCTGCTGCAGACACTGCCGAACATCAAGTAAATCGGCTCATGCATGATTTAAATTTACCCTATGGTCTGATAAAAGAGAAAGTTAAGTAAAAAAGAAAGATAATTTTATTTCTCTTGCGTGCGCTCATACTTTGTGTGCTATTACATAAATATTACAGAAAAAATTGTCAAATACTGTTCCTTTGTTTTGAAAATATGATGCTAACTTGTGAAAATTTCTCAATTCTTGCAATGTTTGTGCCTCAAGCCATACATAAACTTATAGAAAATGTTTAATTTTTGTAGTTTTTCACACATATTGTAGATGCATGCTTTCCCCCATGTGTTTCATCTTTAAGACAATTTTATCACTTGTTATACCAAACAAACATTATGTTTACTATTCTCTCTTATTTTTTAGCTAAATGTAGAGCTTTTTATGCAAACATGCTTATTTATCCTATTTTTCACACTACATTCTAGCACATTTCGGTATGTCTTGATCCTCATTCCCTGTTTCTGCCATAAAAGCAACAACAATCGCTAATCTTTTGCTGTGTAAAATCATACATAGACATAGAATCCCTCAACATTTTCTGACCGACCAAGGTTCCATCCAACTATATGTCAACGTTATAAGCTGAAATTTTTTAAATCTTACATATTCAGAAGATTTTTACAACACCTTATCATCCACAATGTGAAGGTTTGGCTGAGCAGTACAATCACACATTAATTGACTGTCTTTCCAAGCATAGTTCTCGTGAACAGTATGATTGGGAACAATATCTCCCATTTGCATTCTTCGCGTATTGAACAATACCCCAAGCGTCGACTAATTTGTCATTGTTTGTCTTACTTTATACCCATGAACCATCATTTCTGTTAGACATAAGGTTGACTACTAGAAATTATTTCATTGGCCCTTCAACATGCTGACTACATTTTGTCTTAGATTAGTAAACTAGTGACTGCCATCAGAGTTGTGGTACACCAACCGAGCCTGCCGCCCGCCCTGCCCCGCCGTGCATTGTCTATCCTTCAGTGCTGCTGTTTTTGAAATTTTGAAAAAATGCTTGTCAATAGAAGCTAAAATGTTGTACAAGCAAATTATTTACACTGTATTTGATCAACAATTAGAAATTTTGCGAATTTTGCAGATCTCTTGTTTTTGACTGATATACCATTGCTCTTTTCATCAGTTTAATGCATTAATATTCATTTACATATGCTAATTTTTGACTATTTTTACCTGTTATACACACGCGTTCACATACAGATGCTACTTTTCAGCACTATTTGTGCATGATGCATTGATAAATGTATATATAAGCTTATTTCTGCTCTTTGAATCAGTTTTGATGCTCTATTATTCATATATGTATGCTAACTTTCGCCTATTTTTCATCCGTTAAACACACATATTATTACATGTGTGCTAATTTAGTGGTTTTTTTGCATGAAGCATTAATATACTTTGTACATGTATGTTTGTTTATTTTCGCTCTTTTTATTACTTCATTGCACTAATATTCACATATGTACGCTGATTTTTCAGCAGTTTTTATGCACAATTTATTAATATACATTTTTACATGTATGCTTATTTTTGCTCTTTTTGTCACTTTAATGCACTGCACTAATATTCGCTTATATGTGGTAATTTTTTAGCAGTTTTATGTGTGAGGCATTAATATACGCTGTATTTGTATGCTAATTTTTGCTCTTTTTATCTCTTTAATGAACTAATATTCACACATAAATATGGTAATTTTAGGACTTTTGCTACCATAATCTTATAGAAAAAATGATTGATTTTCTTAGATTTTCGCACAATTTCTAGATAAATGGTTTGTTTCAGCGCATTTTTTGATGTGAGTATGCACTAATATGCAGATTATAAGCGAGCAACACTGGAAATAGGTAGCATTTTGGCACTGTAAACAAGTTGAGACAGGAGCAATGGCTGAAAAAACTCTTCTATACTATAATTAACATTATAAGTACAAAATCGTATTTAAAAGTTATGTACAACGGCTGAGGATTTTCTATTTTTCTGCTCTTAGTTGGTCTGCCGCCTATGCTACAACGTGTCCTATGCTTAACCATTGCCCTCCAGGCTGCCTCCCCTAACTACTACTAGATTGCTACAGTTTTGTGCCTTTAATCCTCTGACTGTCACTGCAACCTAGCGGCACCAGTCTAGGCGGCTAGACTGCCTCTCAACTCAACGAACAACAACCAAAAGGAAATGCAAACAAAAACACGAAAATTATCTATAGAAAATCTAGTCAATGTGCCCCTACTTTGGTATTTTCAGGATAATGCTGCACATGACAAAAACTAGGCGAACGCGAAAAAAGTTAGAAAAACTAAGTCAATGTGCCCCTACTTTGGTATTTTCGGATTAATGCTGCGCATTGACAAAAAATTAGGTGAACAAGAGATGATATAAAAAAAAATTAGGTACCCGTGTATCCAACCAACCAAGACTTATACGTTACAAGGCTAAAGCCTGATTTATACTTCACACGAACCGCGCTGCAAAGGGTTTTGCGGCCACAGTATACCCAAAAATTAGTCGACCCTGCGCGAATATTCTGCGGCAAAATCCGCTTGCCGCGCCGCGTCATGCATTTATACTCCACGCGGCGAGATCGCCGCGTGGATAAAAAACCAGCGACAAGGTGGCACCTCATTGCCGCCTCGCAGCCGCTTTGTGCAATGCGTTTATACTTCCTGCGAACTGCCGCAGAACCAGGACGCTGAGTTCTCCTATTGCACAAATCGATACCTCATTAAAATTCAAAATGATTCGACGTTGACACTCGGCCCAAAACCTCATTAGCATTCGCAAGAGCAATGGGCTTTTAAACTTTTGCGGCGTGGCAAAAAAAATGGCCGAAAAAGCTAAAAATAACAATTTTGACTCCTTGCGGAGCGGCAGAAGTATAAATTGGAAAGCGGCGAAAAAATTTAGACTTTTGCGAATCAGTCCGCGGTTCGGCGGCCGCGTGAAGTATAAATCAAATTGCGGCGGCGAATAATTTGCCGGCTGCCGCGCCGCAGCCCGAAGTATAAATGGCTTTGCACGAAATTTCTGCGGCGGCCGTTGCGGCAATTTCTCGCCGCTTTGCTCGCCGCGTGAAGTATAAATCAGGCTTAAATAATAACATATGGCGTACGCTATATCCATGACAAATGCATACACGACAATGCTCAATAGTTAAGTTAAGCTACTTATTCATGCGCATAATGCAGGAAGCAGCGTCCTAACAGCGATGATAGAATCAAAACGGTCTTAAACAGTTTTGAATATAAGAATGTGCTGGAAAATCAGAAAGGTCGCTGTTGGAAAATTGGAAGTATTTTTGGCGCATGATTTTAACGTTATAGCCCTATTTTTGCAATTTAAAGCCTGATTTATACTTCACGCGGCGAGCAAAGCGGCGAGAAATTGCCGCGATGGCCGCCGCAGAAATTTCGCGCAAACCCATTTATACTTCGGGCTGCAGCGCGGCAGCCAGCGAATTATTCGCCGCCGCAATTTGATTTATACTTCACGCGGCCGCCGCGCCGCTGACTGATTTGCAAAGTCTAGATTTTTCGCCGCTTTCCAATTTGTACTTCTGCCGCGCCGCAAGGAGTCAAAATTGTTATTTTTAGCTTTTTCGGCCATTTTTTCGCCGCGCCGCAAAAGTCAAAAAGCCCATTGCTCTTGCAAATGCTAATGAGGTTTCGAGCAGAGTGTTGACGTCGAATCATTTTGAATTTTAATGAGGTGTCGATTTGCGCAATAGGAGAACTCAGCGTCCTGGTTCTGTGGCAGTTCGCAGGAAGTATAAACGCATTGCGCGAAGCGGCTGCGAGGCGGCGGTGAGGTGCCACCTTGTCGCTGGTTTTTTTGTCAACGCGGCGAGCTCGCAGCGTGAAGTATAAATGCATGACGCGGCGCGGCAAGCGGATTTTGCCACAGAATATTCGCACAGGGTCGGCCAATTTTCGGGCATACTGTGGCCGCAAAACCCCTTTGCGGCGCGGTTCGCGTGAAGTGTAAATCAGGCTTAAGTGACAGATGATTCACGCGCGCTTTGAAAAATTCTCCTTTAAAGCAAAGACGCGCAAAACGATGGAGCTGACTTACGAAAACGGCATACAAAAGACCTTTAGGTACGTTAGAGTCTGAAAAAGGGAAATTAACAATAGGAAATCGAAATTGTTCTCTTTTGTCAAAAATCGTGTAAGAAATCGGTGTAGAAAGATTAATTTCGACGTCTAAATGACTGACTTTTTGAGCAGAAAAGGTTTCCGTGACATTTAATGATTTTGGGTAAATCTCTTTGATGTAATCACAAAAATTTGAAATATTTATAGCCGCGATGTCATCAATGTAACGAGTTACGTTATTGAAACAATGGGCAAGGTCTTTATTTTTAGGCGATGATAGGAATTTATATTCGCAGTAGAATAGGAAAAGATCCGCCATAAGTGGAGAATAATTAGATCCCATTGGGATGCCAATTTTTTGATGAAAAATTTTACTTCCAAAATTAACGAATGAATTTTGGATCAAAAATTTAAGACTTTCTGTAAAAGTGTCAACGTGAAAAGTCCCTGGAAATACAGAACTCCTTCTTAAACCCCCCATGCAGCCCAATATTTGCCAAATCATAGAAAACAAAGAAAAATTCACAATTTCAGTTCCTCAAATGTAAATGATCCCAGGTCTACGGTGAAGCCTTTTCATATTTCGTACATATTGGCATAATTTGCGCAAGCAGATATTTTGCGAACATTTGAAAATACGATCTGTAAAAACTTGATTAAAAAATGTGCGAAAAACCGAAAAGCACTAACATCGAATTTTTTAAATTTTTTGTGGGTATCTTGGATCCCTGGAAATACAGAACCCCTTGATAAACCCCCATGCAGCCCAATATTTGCCAAATCTTAGAAAAAAAGAAAAATTCACAATTTCAGTTCCTCAAATGTAAATGCTCCCAGGTCGAGGGTAAAGCCTCTTCATATTTCGTACATATTGGCATAATCTGCGCAAGCAGATATTTTGCGAAAATTTGAAAATACGATCTGCCAAAATTTGATTGAAAAATATGCGAAAAACCGAAAAGCAATAAAATCGAATTTTTTTAAATTTTTTGTGGGTATCTTGGATCCCTGGAAATACGGAACCCCTTGATAAACCCCCATGCAGCCCAATATTTGGCAAATGTTAGAAAAAACGAAAAATTGACAATTTCAATTTCTCAAATGTTAATGCTCATCAGGTCTACGGTGAAGCCTTTTCATATTTCGTACATATTGGCATAATTTGCGCAAGCAGAAATTTTGCGAAAATTTGAAAATACGATCTGTCAAAATTTGATTAAAAAATGTGCGAAAAACCGAACAGCAATAAAATCGAATTTTTTAAATTTTTTGTGGGTATCTTGGATCCCTGGAAATACGGAACCCCTTGATAAACCCCCATGCAGCCCAATATTTGGCAAATGTTAGAAAAAACGGAAAATTGACAATTTCAATTTCTCAAATGTTAATGCTCATCAGGTCTACGGTGAAGCCTTTTCATATTTCGTACATATTGGCATAATTTGCGCAAGCAGATATTTTGCGAACATTTGAAAATACGATCTGTCAAAATTTGATTAAAAAATATGCGAAAAACCTAAAATCAGTAAAATCGAATTTCTCAAATATTTCGTGGGTCTCTTGGATCCCTGGAAATACAGAAACCCTTGATAAACCCCCATGCAGCCCAATATTTGGCAAATGTTAGAAAAAACGAAAAATTCACAATTTCAATTTCTCAAATGTAAATGCTCCCCAGGTCTACGGTGAAGCCTTTCATATTCCGTACATATTGGCATAATTTGCGCAAGCGAGATATTTTGCGAACATTTGAAAATACGATCTGTCAAAATTTGATTAAAAAATGTGCGAAAAACCGAAAATCAATAAGATCGAATTTTTCAAATTTTTTGTAAGTCTCTTGGATCCCTGGAAATACAGAACCCCTTGATAAACCCCCATGCAGCCCAATATTTGGCAAATCTTAAAAACATTAGAAAAATTCACATTTTCAATCTCTCAAATGTAAATGCTCCTAGGTTTACGGTGGAGCCTTTTCATATTTCGTACATATTGGCATAATCAACGCAAGCAGATATTTTGCGGAGTAGTAATTTAATCGTTCTTAGAAGTTTTTTGGCTTTAAGTTGTCAAATCATCGGCGCTTCGCCTTTAGATAATAGACCTTTGACCGCTATCGCTTGTTTTGACAAACTATTCGGAGACACTTTGTCTATAAAAGAAAAATCATCGCGAGACACATCGGAAAAAAAATGAAATGTGTACAGGTTTTTTAATGAAAACCATGAAGCGCCTCGCTGTTCTGCATTTTGTACGTCCTGATCATAAATGTGCACTGCACTCAAAATTAACCATGGACTAAATGATTACATTTACTTGTTCCAAAAAATGAAATCGCAACTTCGAACGCAATGTACGTACAGATGTACACATTAAAAATCGTTCTTCGCAAATCACATACTTATACATTTCGAATAAGATTGTACTGGATCAAAAATCATCCGACGAAGCCAAAATGAAGTCAAGTATACTTCAAAGAAAACCGTTGATCAATACACAAAAAATTCCAATTATAAATCCAGCCGGAGAACTCAAAATAATATCTTCCTTCGTATGTCTCCCTAGAAAAATGCAATAAATAGTATATTTAATTTTGATCACTAAGAATACTTAAGCCCGGTTCAGAAATAAAAGTCGGCGATATCGCCGATTTTACCGATTCAGTCGGGAAGGTCGTCGATATCGCCGACAAAAATCGGTAAAGTCGGCGATATCGCCGACAAAAATCGGGGAAGTCGGTGATATCGCCGACGAAAGTCGGAAAAGTCGGCGATATCGCCGACTGAAAATCGGGAAAATCGTAAGAATCGGGGATATCGCCGACAAAAATCGGGAAAGTCGGCAATAGATACAAACATTATTTTTAACGCGTATCCTTTGTTCTTAGCCCAAAAAGGGACTCCAGAAAAATTTTTTGCTTTACACCTCTCCCCCCCAGAAATTTTTTACTGTGCATGTCTGCGGCCAAGTCAGAAATTTTCTGGGAAAAATAGGGCAGAAATAAGGACAAAAGGTGATAAAAATCGCAATTTTTTCACAAGTGTCTGAATTTCGTTCTTCATCATGAATTGTGGTAGAATTGGCGCTAATTTGACTTTTCTAGCACTTTTTCAGCCGTTTTTGGCCCTAAAAACCGAAAAATTTCGACCTTATGGTACCGGCTGACCCCCTAGATTGACCATGTTGTGCATCTATGGTCTGGAGCATACGTGGGCAGCAAGAAAATTCTGGGGGGTCCAAGATTTTTTGAAGGTCAAAAAATGGCCTTAAAAATTGTGATATGGCGATAAAAACACCATTTTTCGACGTTTCTCTTCAAAAACTATCCATTGGCATCAAAAAATTGCGAAAAAAACGAAAAACATTTTCAAAAATTGATTTCTGGGGGGGTCCTTTGATTTCTGGGGGGGGGTCTTTTGGTTTCTGAGGGGGGTCAGACCCCCCCCCTCGCCCCCACGCCCATGTGTGGTCTGGAGGCTCTGAGCCACACGTGGGCGTAGGGGTTCGGGTGTATGCACCCCCCCCCCGAAGGCAAAATACACAACATGAAAACCAAAAATACCTCCCAGAAATCGATTTTTCGAATTTTTGTTAGCATTTTTCGCGATTTTTTTGATGCCAATGGATAGCGCTCGATGAGAAATATCGAAAAATGGTGCTTTTTCCTCCTACCACCATTCTTAGGACCATTATTTGACCTTTTAAAAAATTTTACACTCCCCCAGAATTTTCGTGCTGCCCACGTATGCTCTGGGGCCACCAGAATCTGAAAGTCCCCTAAAAATCAATTGACCTCGGAATTCAATGTTTAATGCGATTTTTGGCATTTTTGGCCCCATTGGACTTGTAGGTACGTACGTACATACAAATATGCAATAGCACAAAGTGTCAAAATGTGTGCAGAAAAGTCAGTTGAGTATCTCAGCTAATTAAAATTCATGACGTAAGATAGTAAGCAGTATACTTTTTCCGTACTCGCAGCTAAAAAATACGTAAAATGTGTTAATCGATAGGATTTGCTATGTAGTCAGGCACCTAGATTGGTGGTACCTATATATGTAGGTACTTTATGATGATCTACATGAACAGCTACGTGCTTAGCATAGCGCATACATCAATGCACCAAAAATCGGTGATATCGTAGAAAAATAGGATGGTACCTATTCTTACGATTTTAGTCGGCGACATCGCCGACAAAAATCGGGAAAGTCGGCGATATAGCCGACAAAAATCGGGAAACTCGGCGATATCGCCGATAAAAATCGGGAAAGTCGGTGATATCGCCGACTAAAAATCGGGAAAATCGTAAGAGTCGGCGATATCGCCGACAAAAATCGGAAAGTCGTAAAAATCGGCGATATCGCCGACCTAAATCAGGAAAGTCGGCGATATCGCCGACTAAAAATCGGGAAAATCGGGGCACTTCTGAACCGGGAAAAAGTGTCGGCGATGTCGGCGATATCGCTGATTTTTACTTCTGAACCGGGCTTTACGGTCAGGCCCGTATCCAGGATTAGGCCAAGATTGAAGGGCGGGGAAACTCAGCATAAATTGGGTTATACCTCAAAAATTTGCAGGAACAGCTCGCAAGAATCACATTTTTCGATGTTTTTTGATATGATCTATCTAAAAAACATAAAACTCGGACTTTTCAAAAATTTATTTCTTGTTTTATAAGGCTATAAAAAAGTGTCGTTTTTTGGTCGCGCATGAGCCAAAATTTTGGAAAATACTTCACATCTGGCGCGAAGCGCCATAAATTTGTCCATTTTACGCAACGACATGCAATTTTTCTATCTTATCGTATATTATCTGGATCTTTTCTATAATTTCCCCCCACCGATTTTCGTAACTTTTTTCGGCATAAATCGTTTGGAATCGGTCGGATTCGAACCCGGGAGCTTCAGTTCTATAGATGGGCGCTTTTACCATTTCGCCATCCGGTCGAAAATACAAATTATGCGAATTCCTTCATATGTGGTCTTTCAAGGTAGGTACCTATGTAGTATTTTCAGATGTAACTACGTATTTAATAAATGCTTCATAAATAAGCAAAGTAAATCAAGGTGCCGGCATAAATAACGCTATATCCTTCAAAATTTTATCGAATCTGCATTCACCGGTTTTTCACCGTTTGCCGCCACATAAATTCGCAAAAGGTAACTGTCAACGTTTATCGTTAAGCAGACTTGCAAGTTCCAGTAGGCGCATCGTTTAATCATACATACAGACGTTTGACAGATGAATGATTTATTGGCGTTAATAGTTTAAACTTACATTTAAAGTTTAAAATCAACTTGTTAATAAGTGTGTACACTATAGCTAATAATGAAATTTTTAAAAAGTTAGTAGTCATTGTTAAAAACGGCGGGGGGATATTCTAGAAAAGGTCCTATTATCTTACCTTTCAAAATTTTTTCGGCCGAGGGAGGGGAGGGCGGTGCGGCCCATCACACATTGGCGTGAGGTGAAGGGGGAATTGGGGTTAAGTGCCTCCGCCCATAAAGCCGACCTTAGTAACCAAAATACCCCTTCCCAGAATTCAATTTTTAAATCTTTCTTTCAACGATTTTTTGATGCTAATGGATAGTGCTCGATGAGAAACGTTTAAAATGGTGTTTTTTGCCGTACCACCATTTGTGAGATTATTTGTTTACCTTTGAAAAATTTTGCACCCCCTCCCCTCAGAATTTCAGTGCTGCCCACCTATGACAGCTACCCTTCCCCCACCCCCTTAAATTAGGCCCTGCCTACGGCACATATTGTACAGCTTCGTACATAGTTAAGCGTAGAGATACTGTTGGTGTAAAGAAAACCTACAGTCAGATTCGTAGTCTGGCATTAGAGAAAACTGAAAAAAATTAAGGATCTGCCACGCTCTAGAAACGAAATTAATTTTAAGTATAAACTTTACACAATTTTATAAAAGTAGAAATGATCAGAATTGCAACAAATTTCATGTACGTTTTATGTCAGAAGACGTTTAATTTTATCGTTTCGTTTCAAAGCTTTTATGAGATAAGGGATTATATAAGTAGCTACTAAACAAAGCGATAATACGCGTGCACATTGTTTCAGCTGCTGTTCAAAAACTTTACAAATTTAAACGTCGCTGATTCTCCACATGCAGCTCAGAAAAAATACTAGCCTTTGCAACTTTACGAAGAACATAAGTCATATCGTGTGTGTCTACTATTTTTTCTATATTTTCTAAACAAATTTCCCTAATTTAACAGAATTTTGAATTATTTTAAGTTTAATTTTCGGCTTTGTGTGGTATGTATACCAAAAAAACTTTTGAAAAACTTCACTTGCTGATTTAATTAATATCATATTCGGTGGTCAAACAGAGGCTGCAATTTTTTGAAAATACACTACACACACAAAAATGTATCAATGAAATTTGATCAAGTCTAACGAAAATTGGTAGGTGTCACACCTGGGCGTGGGGGGTTTGGGGGGTATGCACCCCCAGAAACCAAAATACCCCCCCCCCCAGAAATCAAAATACCCCCCCCAAAATTCAATTTTTGAAATTTTTTTTCGTTTTTTTCGCAATTTTTTGATGCCAATGGATAGTGCTTGATGAGAAACGTCGAAAAATGGTGTTTTTATCGCCATACCACCATTTTTAAGGCCATTTTTCGACCTTCAAAAAAATCTTGCACCCCCCAGAATTTCCTTGCTGCCCACGTATGGTAGGTGTGATTGTATTCGTGCGCATAAGAACAGACAATTATCCTCCATTTTATTTTTGATTACAATTATTTTTATATTTTTTCTGTCAGTTTCTCTCATTTTTACTCTTTTCTAGTTCAAAATCAAATGAACTAATTGAGAGAGGGAGGACAGGTGTAATCACATTCACCGAGTATTGGACACATACCCATTGTTTCTACCGCGCGCCTTGACCTGATTAGCCTTTCTTTGTATTTCTCGATTTTCTTTTACATCTTTGTACATGATTTCCGTTGCGTTTCCAGCATATCCCTCAGGCGAACAATTTTTTCTTCTAGTAAATTTGTTTTAATCCGTTCTGCAGTCACCGCGTTTTCCAAGTTGATGATTTGAATTTTTAAATTATTGACGATTTGTTCGTCTCTGGTGGCGACCGTGGCCATTATAACGTGTGAATGAGCTTGATGCAGAAAAAGAACGAATCGACTAGACCTCAGGTTAACAGTGTAAATTATGCCCAATTCACGACGCGCTTTAAACCGTTGAAAGTTAGGAATTACGACACTTTGCATATTATTTCTCACTCACTTCTGATAATTCGGTCAAAATTATTTCACGACTTACCTCTTTGTGCATTGAAATCAATTTTTAATGCTTAGCTACATAAGTGATTTCTAGGAATCCTATAATAATACAACTTTGGCTATAGTCAGTTCCATTCCTAACGGCCCATATATGCTAAAGTCTTATAACTGTATTAGTTTTTCCCCGCACAAATTGCTTCTTTCTCCAATTATGTTCTCGTAGCGGCTAGCCGCTTTTAACTCTTTTTATTGATGTTTTATGTGCTTCGCTTCGCCTGGCACATCTACATATGGCCACAATACCTTAAACCGCAACATTTTTTGCTACAGTAATGTGTGGTCATGACCAATGATGCAGATCATGGTCGATCTGGAGGGAGGAATCAAGCCTTTTTTGGGCCAAAATGACCTTAAAACTTGGTTTAAGTGTTAGAATAGCGTTCTGTGATATTGCACAGTTTCTGGTCAGTTTTAAGTTGAAAAAAGTAGTCAGTTTTTATCCATTTTCGGCCTCCATCTTACTTCATTTTTTCGAAAAATTTTCAAAATTCTTGCAAAGGTTGGTCCGGTTTCTTCTGCGGTGTCGCGTGGTTGCTCAGCACCCATAATCTAGTCATTTGATCCTGAATTGACCCTGTGCTCTGGTGTGTGTACAAAGTTTTGTATATAATATAGGTAGGTACTTTATTTTACTCTGTTTCTCACAAACTTGGGAAAAATTTAAAAAAACTATGTCCGACAATAAGCTGACAGATTGCGATTATAGCATTGATTTGATAATTATCGTAATCCGTCGGCTTACTTTCGACAAATTCTTAAAATTTATGTCCGAACTTATGTGAAACAAGATACATACATATATCTACCTTAAAAATACTGCTTATTACGTGTAAAGCAGAAATTAATGTTCTACTCTTTTGCTTATGTGTATTATCTGCCCGTTTAATGGCTTTACCCTTTCCTGACATTTTGTGATAAGATTTCATAAGCTCACTATAATTTAAAATTTACCTGTGTTAGTAAACGAATCGCAGTCGTGACATACATACATCGCAATGCAGCTTGATCACACGTGGGCGTGGGGGTTTGGAGGGTATCGCACCCCCCAGAAGTTAGAATACCCCCAGAAATCAAAATACTCCTAATAATTCGATTATTGAAATTTTTTTGCTCTTCAGCGATTTTCTGATGCCATTGGATAGTGCTCGATGAGAACCGTTGGAAAATTGTGTTTTTTCACATACGACCACTTTAAGACCATAATTTTTTCACCCCCCCCAAGCAATTTTTTCACCCTCCCTCCAGAATTTCGGTGCTGCCCATCTATGAGCTTGATACAGAAAAAGAACGAAAGGCGCACTATAGTCAGTTTCAAATATGTATTTTAGTAATTATTGGCATACTCTGCGCAAGCACATATTTTGCGAAAATTTGAAAAAACGCTCTGTCGAAATTGATTGTTTTTTCGCAATTTTTTAATGCCAATGGATAGTGCTCGATGAGAAATATTGAAAAATGGTGTTTTTTCGCTATACCACCATTTTTAAGGCCATTGATCTTTGAAAAATCTTGCACCCCCAGAATTTTGTTGCCGCTCATCTATGGTGACAGGTCGGGGCTGTAGGGTGGGTGATTCAGAGTTTCAAATCCACCAGACGAATGGCAGCCTGGGAAATCGAGTTTTCTGAACTAAAGCAATGTCATGAAGGAGCAGCACAAGTTTGCTCAGCATTTCACGCAGCCTCTCCTGTAGTGCTTGCCACAACCGAACCATTACTTTTGCATAATAATAACCTATAGTTGTAGTCTCGTGTGGTACCTATATAATCAATAAGCAGTTATGCGATAGAGCCAAGAAAAACGGACGCCCTGATTTCGCCTGCTGATTTGATAGTTCAAAACCTTTTAGGGCGGTGGGGGCTCAGTACAATGTCAAAAGTTCTTTGCTGCAAGCAGCGCGTTGGTCTTTTTTTAAGTTTTCCTAGGTTTTTGGGCACCCAACGTGCACAACCGTTGGACATCAGCCAATGATTGTGAATAATGTTAAAAATACTTCTAGTAGAGACGCCAATTTGCGAAGCTAAAGTTCTGACCTTTATTCGCTGATCTTTAGCAATCAGGGTGGTTACTTGGCCAATAATCTCAGACGTGACCCCTTCCACAAGTCAGCCGGACTTTGGTTCATCCTCGGTTGATTGACGACTACGCATGAACTCTACTGCCCTATTTTTTTACTGTCGTGTAGGAAGGGTAGGCTTTACCATAAATTTTAACCATTTGTTCGCGAATTTCGGCTGATCTAATGCCTTCCGGGGTCAAGAATTTAAAACTGACCAGTACTTAAATTTTTGAATTTTCATATCTTTATGAATTAGGCCACCTAAAAAGAACACAGAAGAACTAAAAAAGGAGACTAATAATGAAATTTTATATAGACAATGTTGAATAGATGTAGCCTCTTGGTGTGAAATAAAATTTTTCTCTGCACCACAAGAACTTTTTGAACGCCCCTCGTATAATATAATACTGCAACTTATACCGCCAACAAAAAAATTAATTCTTAACCAATACGCTATTCTTTTCTGAAGCTTCGTTTCAAAAGTTGCTCTCCTCTTATTCATTCTTTTTAATTTTTTAAAATTTAAATGTCTTTGTTGAAATAATCCGCTATGTACTAGCACCTACATGTTTATAACTTTTGTAACGCTTGTTAACGATTTATAAGTGTGATGGTGAAAAAACTCTAGAAAATTGTAATAGACTCCTTTTAGCAGCTTAGGTATAGTACGAGAATACTGTATTAATATTGCATTCACATTGTTTTACTCGTGTTTTCAGGTATACATTTGACCGGTATGTATTGCAATCCGATATCCGCTTCGGCTTGTACGTTCAATTGCGAAGGAACAGACGTTAAAGGCCATATGATAGTGTACTGGTTGGGACCACTGACTGGCTGGCTACTCGCCGAAATAGTTGATCAAAATTCGTGATGATATTAACAACTAGAAACATTGTTGTAATGAAGTAGCTGTCATTTCCTTCACTGTAAAATAATTGTTGACAACATAAAAGTCACACGCGCAATTTGAAGCAGCATTCAAATTTTTATGTTCCAAATGGACCTGATTTCACCTGCATATAATTTCGATTGACAAAAATTGGTTTTATGTTAAGTTGTGCTTAGTTCAAGTTAAATCAACTTAAAACCTTTATGTACCTATACTAAAATTTTTATGGCAACAAGTTACACATGATTAGTTTATGTTGATTCTACAAATTATTTTTACAGTGCACGTAAAGATATAATTATGCAAACTTTCAAAAAATCTAAATTAATTTTCCAATTTTTCAGTTACATTTTTTCCAAAATACCCATCCTTTGATTTATTCTTTTTTAGTACTATTAGAAAGAGCATTTTTTCTTTATACCAAAATCATCTTGAATTGGCGCAGGCGCTCAAACCATCCCTTTAAAAACGGCCGCAAAGTTTAGTTTAGATAAAAGCATGACTATCAAAAAACATTCTCGTGCGCTTTGTTTCTTAAGTTTTGCATAGGTTCCAGTGATATTAGGTGAAATCATGGAACCTTTTTTTGCAGGTGCAAAATTTTATCGAAATTTCTAGGCCAGTGATTCTCTGACATTAAACAACAGAATATGGCGAAAAGACGCTAATCTGCATTACATAACGGATTTTGATTGCTTTGAGAAAAATTAGGTGAACTAACATCGGTAAAATGTTGACCGAGGGTTGTGCACGAAGTTCGAGAAAACCTCGTTTCAAAAACATTGACGGATTTTTTGACGGTTTCTAGGGTACTTTGACGCCAAGATCATTCGCCGATTTCTCTTATATGAACCGCAAAACATCACATCACGGGTTTAAGACACATAATTCTTGTTCACTACCAAAAATGCACAGCATGGCTAGTCCGGGTGGGGGATGGAAAAAACTGAGCTTACTTTGGGCCAAAATGAGCTCAAAAACTCGTATAAGCGGTAAAATAATGTTAAAATTATAATTTTATTATACAGTTTCTAGCCAATAGCAGTTTTGAAGAAAAGTTTCAATTTGATTCATTTTGCCCAGAAAATTGCCATTTCTTCATTCTAGTAGGTCTAGACCCCAAACTCCCCCCTACGTGCATGTCTGCCCACCATCCATAATCATAGATGGATTGCATGGTCGATCTGGGGGGGGTTAGCCGGTCTGAGGGAGGTCATAAACTGAGCTTTTTTAGCCAAAATCGCCTGAAAAACTGGTTAAAGCGCTAAAATAGTGTTTTAAACTACGGTATTATACCATTTCGAGTGAATTTATGGCATTTTTAATGAAACTTAATAGTTTTCATCCTATTTGGCCTTCATTTTCGCCAAAAAAACTTCCATTTTTTCGTTTGGGGGTCCAGAGATCCCTCAAACCCTCCACGCAAACGTCTGCCCATAACTGCACATAATGTCTATTTTTAACCTTGTACTTGATTTCACTCGACAAAGCAAATTTCTTATTACTGTAACACTCGATTTCTTCATCACTGATCCGACAAAAAAATCGCTACCGGCTGTGCGAGGGTGAAATCGAGCGCTACAGTAATAAGGATATTATTCTTCCGAGTGGATCCACACGCTAACTTAAAAACAGACTAACCCTACACATACGTAGGCGCCTCGTGCGATTGCCTTTGATATGCGCTCGATCAATGAGACATTTTTTCCCGTTTTATTGGCAAATAGAGAAAAATCCTTATATATAATACATAATTTACGAACGGCTTTAAATAGAAAAAACCGGTAAATTAAGAAGAAATGAGAGCGACCGTAAAAATGACGAAAATAGATGCATAACAGAAAAAGGAATTGTTCGGCTGGATCATAAAGGTTCAACAAGAAATGAAAAAAGCGAACGTTCAGTAAAGCTGAAGATAATAGCACGAAAAATGGGTATCTCAGGCGCAAATTAGGGTCGGCCCAACAGGGTTGGCGAGATGAAGAACGGATATGAGCTTCAACGACTTTTACCCATCGTCTATAATAATTTGTGAATATTATATACCATACATGGGTGTAGCCGAATTCTGGGGGGTCTAAGAGAGCAAAATTGCCAAAAATATCATCAAAAATTCAATTCTGGAGCCTATCGATTTGAGGAGGGGAGTGCCGGATTCAAGAGGTCCATACCCACATACCCATGTTTGGTAGATACTCATACATGCATCCATGCAAGAACTCTAAATTTTGGGTTGGGGCCCTGGCAATGTTTAGGAGAGGGGCAAAATGACCTCCAATTTTTGGCCAAAAACGATCAAAAATTGCAATTTTTCCAAAAATGGGGGGGGGGGGTCATAAATTTTGGCCTTTTGGGGGATGGAAACGACTATCTTTGGGTGGGAATCCCCTCATCCCCCGTTACATGTCTGTAAGTACTCATTATTGACGTTTGCTGATCTTTTGACCATATTTTTGCGCCTGAAATGTAAGTGCTCGTAGTTTTTGGAAACAGCAAGGATTTTGGTGACAAAGACTCGTTGAATCAAAAATAGAGTCGTTTTATTTTAGAGGAAATTCTAAGAAAAATTTGGCGCAGTTGCCGAAGTAATTTAATTTATTTTGTCTATCTTTCAGCCAGAGTTTTTGGTTTTTGCATTAAACATTTTTCAACGAAATTTTTGATCATGTACGAGTGCACAATACTCCTGCAAACCAAACTTGTTTTGCTTTTTTTGCGCATAAATAAGAAAAGTATAAAAGCTTTCGGAACTTCAAGACATATTTATTATTTACCCGAATAACAGCAAATGAAAGCAATGTCAAGATTCTAGATGCCCGGAAATGTTCAGACGACAGACAAGGGCCAAAATTTATGGCATGGGCATAATGATAAAATTTTTCGATTTTTTTCGTGCAGTTCTATCCACTGGCATTCAAAATCGCGAAAAAAGGAAATTTTTTCGCAAATGCAATGTTAGGACAGGTTAATTCTGTGGTGGTGGTGGTTTAATAGCTTAAGAAGTGCTAAGCCGAATTCTGCAGGACCAAGACATATTTTTGCGAAACGTGGAAATGTACATCAAAGGACAACGCAGAACGGATCAAACTTTAGTCTATCTCACGAAATCTCATGAAAGTAAAACAATTTTCGGCGGACAAGTTGCTACAAAAATAGCTTCCAGTAAGGCTACAGTAATACAATTCTGCATTATATCTTTGAACCCTTGATTACTCTGAGCAATTTCATCATAATTGCTTCACTTTAAACCGCCTTTAAAGCAGTGACGGATCTAGGTTTTCATAGAGGGACGGTAGCTTAACTTTTCCAAAAACAGTCAAAAATAAGTCCAAAAATTTGCACTTCACGCACAAAATAGCGTTTTTACGGCGTCTTACTACATCGTCTACTTATCTTCATAATCACTTTTGGCGCAACATTTTTCCTGAAAATTTCATAATTTTTGACAATTTTGTGTGAAGACTTTAGCGAAATAGGGCCCTAAAAAGACGTTTAGAAGCTTGATTTACTGCTCGATTTCCTGTATATGTAGCATTTGACGTTGAACGTCAAATATTTTCAAAAGCTATGCTAGAAAATAAAAGAAATCTATGCTGAAATAGCTGTTTTGGCTCTTGAAATTGTTTTGAAACCTATTCCACGAGCAAAACACGGCTCCCAGACCGTCAAGAAAGTAAATAAATGTCATTATCCGGCGCAAGCGCCGGAAAAATTAGAGAAATAATTGCCGCTGACGGCCAAGAATCATTGCAAATTAAATATCCATTCTTTATCTCGCCACGTCAAGTGTTTTGAGCCAATGAGGGAGGCGCCCCCTCCATACCTGGGCGTAGGGGTATGCACACCCCAAGAAACCAAAATACCGCCCCAAAATTCAATTTTTTGAATTTTTGTTGTTTTTTTTCGCAATTTTTTGATGCTAATGGATAGTGCTCGATGAGAAACGTTAAAAAATGGTGTTATTTGCCAAACCACCATTTTTAAAGCCATTTTTGACCTTTGCAAAAATCTTGCACCCCAGAGCTTCGGTGCCGCCCACCAATGCCCGTCGCTCCCTTAAATCCGCCCTGCTTTTTAGTCGATTTATATCAGCTTGAAAATTGCCATCACAATTTTTCGCAAAATAGACGACAGAAAATCAAAGAAAACACGGAAATTGCGATTAGACAAGTCAATTAACAAAAAATAATTATACGTATTAAGAAAGGAAAATCAAATTGTTCGGAAAATCAGTAAAACTCGGTAACCGCTTAGAGGCGACAAAAAGATTCAGACTAGACAAATAGATCCGAAAATGCACGAATTATTTGTATGAATAATCGACGTAAGTATATATTTAATGATCAGCATTCAACAAATCTGCTTACACGAAAATAACAAGCGCCGGGTTAATATCCAACAGTTATTTTATAGACAAGTTGATTCTTTAAATTAAACTAATCTTCTTGACCATACACATATGATGTAGAACGAAAAAAGCTTAACAACTTTATTTTAAACAAATGAGATCATTATTTTCTGCCGACATAATTTTTTATATTTTGTGATAATAAGCGTCAAATTCTGTATTCTTTAAAACGATTTTATTGCTAATATCAAGGCATGGATAGAATAAAACTTGATACAACTAATGAGATTTTTGAAAATTGCATCGCTACCTCTTCCCTTCATTAATCACAGAAAGAAATCAAAGATTTAAACAAGTAAGTTATTTTTTGATGACTGCAAAAAGTACATATGCACGAGAGCAGTAAACATGGCAGGTGCATTTGAATGACCGGTTTGCAGGGTCAGGGAACTGATGAGCAGATGGATAATCTTCATATCAAATAAGCCATAGCGGGCTCGGAATGGCTAATTGCAATACAAGCTGCCTTTTATCATGGTTCACAGACGATTTGAAGAACTTAGACAAAAAATCCTAATCCTTCATTAATTTTTTGGTCCTCATTCGGAATTTTTCCCAAAATTCCATTTTCCCGCTCTTACGAGTCCATGCTGTACCACAACGACTACGTTGTGAACAGCAATACGAAAAATTTAAGAGTTGGAAAAATCCGATATTTCCAAGAATGATGAGTACAAATGTATACTATTTTTTGCCATCTCAAAACAAAACATATCGTCTGTTATAAAAACCGCTTGAGCACACATTGTTAATGGAAAAATCATAAGAATCCAGCAAAAGTTTAGGGGCAACAAGAATTTAGGATGCTTGAACTAAATCCATCAACAGGTACATACTTCAAACCGAAAAATTCTTCTAAACTGCGTTTTTAGCTCAAAATGGATATTCATATATACGCGCGTCTCAGAGACATCATTTTTGGCGTTTCTAACAATTTTCTACACGATAAAAAACATGAAAATTTCAAAAAATCGAATAAAAATGCAATTAAATATATTGAAAAATGGCTATTTGGTACGAAGCACCGAATAAATTGATACTTTGAACTAAAAGATCGCTTAACTTACTTAAAATGGAGCGTTTTGTATGATTTTTTCGGAAAACAGAAATTCTGGCGAAAAGGGTGAAACCCTCCCCAGATCACGTATGAATTTAGCATATGTACATTATGTGTATAATGTACAGAAGCGACTAATTTTTCAAACAAATATCAATTAATATTGAATTATAAAAAACAAGAGTAGGTAAATACATTCGGAATTGTTCGGAAATTACGAAGAGTCAAATTATGCCAAAAGAAGGGTCAAGAAATATTAAATACAGTAGTTGCAAATATTAGCATTGGACTGAAATAGCAAAATGTATTTAGGAAACCAGCGTACTTCACACCTGGGCATGGGGGAGGGTTTGGGGGTATGCATCCCCCCGAGAAACCAAAATACCCCCATAATTCAGAAATTTTTTTTGTTTTTTCGCAATTTTTTGATGCCAATGGATAATGCTCGATGAGAAACGTTGAAAAATGGTGTTTTTATAGTCATTCCACCATTTTTAAAGACCATTTTTAAAGGCCATTTTTTGACCTTTGAAAAATCTTGCACCCCCGGAATTTTGGTGCCGCTCACCTACGAGCTTACTTGGCAAAACAATCATGATATTAACATTGAACGATACAAAGTATAGCTGCGAACAAAGGATCAACTAACCCGAAAATTCCAATCTAAGCCGTCATACTACAGACTTTATATGCTAAATGAAGCGAACAGAAAAGAATAAAGTATAGAAGAACAACCATGGAAAAATCAACAGCTAAAAAGAAAAACGAAACTATCCCTCGAGCCAAGACGAATTCGAAGCGAAATTATTCGAATTGACACTAAATTGCTGCATTACAGCTTCTAAACTGGAATGATTTCCGGAAAAAAATGCCGCCGTCGCATTATGCAACAAAGTTAGCTGCTTATGCATCACCTTGACCTACAAACACTTCATAAATTCTCAACAAATCAAAAAAATAATTTTAAAAATTGCACGATTTGAAATATAATGGCGGAACGGATTTGCTGCATTTCTGGCAAAAAAGCTCAGACAATAAAACATTACAATATATTAATAAATAACCGAATAAATAAACTTTTTGTGCAAAAATAAATGAGTAATAATCATAATGAATAATACATAGTTTAGTTATGTACCTGGCAAAACACGAAACAATCCACACAAAAATAATGATCTGGATTACTTGCGGTCTTAAATGATTGAACGATTTCTAGAATCCACACGATTCTCACCATGAAATTTGAACAATTAACAGTCTTCAAGTATTGATAGTGATTGCTTTGCACATGTCATAGCATAGGACATCAAAATGCATATGTTTAACACAGCAATGAAAAATATACGTTAACGTGGTGTTTTATAAAATAGGCCGAAAAATCATAAATAATTTTATTGAGTGTCCACATTTCGTGGCGAGAACAACATAATAACCACTAGGAATGCACACGGGGCATTTAAAATATCTAGAAATCGGGAACTTATCTATGGCCCGCCTCTGCATACGCTCGTATTCGTATTTAATAATGCTATATATAATTAATAAATTTGTGCGGCACTGAGCATTATCTAGACAAAATGTGGTGTTTCAAATCTAGGTTAAGGTACACATTTGAATTTGCACTGTAGCATCACTGTTTTTTTGTACGAGACAAAGATTTTGGGGCTCGCACAAAGATTTTCGGAGCCATCTTTGTACAATGTACAAAGACTTTTTGGATAGTAATTTTAACACTTTTTTGAGTATTTTTAGCAAAATTTCAAAAATTTTAGGCGCTTAGCGCCGAATATCATAATTACATTGTATTTAGCTCCAAGCACTGGCATTAAACACTACAAAATCCATCTTTAAGCATCTTTGTACAGATTTAAGCATCTTTTACATCTATTTCTACTGTTTTATAAAGATTTTATGCAGAAAAAAGAACTATTAAACAACTTTGCACTGTTTTCTACCGTTTGAAGATAAAATTGACTCTTTTATCTTTGCGTTGCATTAAATTCATAAGCAAATTGTTGTCTATTATGAGATTCACTCAGCACATTGCAATCGCTAAGTTATTTTAACTTACTGAGTCGAATTTTATGTGTAATTTCAACCTAAGACTCATGAAAATTTTATCGTTTCGGGCCGAACTAATATAATCAGCTGAATTTAGGACAAAGTTACACCTTTTGCGAAGCATGCGGGTCACGGATAACAATCTAGTAGTATGTAAAAATGTGTACATTCAATAGCATATCTATACGTAATATGTACAAAAAAATTTCGCCCGTACGAAGACTTTTCCGGAGATCTGTGTACATGTACAAAGAGCTCGTACAAAAAAACAACAACAGTGTGTAGCATACATGATCTGAGGGACGTTTCGGGGTATTGACCCCCTGGAAAATTTTTACCCCCAGAAATTTTTTCACCCACCCAGAATTCGCAATTTTTCAAAAGTTCCCAAAAATTTTCTCAAAATTCGTAGAAAAGGTGTTTTTCAAAGCGGGTTTAGCTGTCTATTTACTCAAAATTGTCGAATTTTTGGCGCTTCGCGCCATATACTCATATTTCGACTATATTTTGTTCAATTTATTCGGCTTTTTTCGAAATTTTTTTTATGTTTTTATGCTGTAGAAAGATAGAGCACTGTCAGAAACGCCAAAAAACGATATTTTTGACGCGTACATACCATTCATGATTTTAGGGGAGGGGGGAAGGAATTTCACCAACCAGGAAAATTTTCACCCCTGCCCAAAGTTTTCACCCCGCACAAAAATCTTCCCCTAGAATTGGCGATTTTTTGAAAGTTCCCATAGATTATCTAAAAATTTGTCGAAAAGATGCTTTTCAAAGGGTTTTAGCTATCTATTTGCTCAAAAGTGCGAAATTTTCGGCGCTTCGCGCCATTATACTCATGTTTTGACTATTTTTTGTTCAATTTGTTCCGACTTTTCCAAATATTGTTTCGAAATTTTTTTATGTTTTTATGCTTTAAAAAGATAGAGCATCGTCAGAAACGCAAAAAACGATGTTTTTGACGCGTACCAACCATTTTTGGACCGAAAAAGGCACTTTATAATTTCATGCTACAAAATTCCCATGCTGTGCATGTATGCTCTGTAGTATCAACTATATGTACAGTACGACTATGAACTCTTAGCACAAGGTTAACGATATATATATATATATATATATATATATATATATATATATATATATATATATATATATATATATATATATATATATATATATATATATATATATATATATATATATATATATATATATATATATATATATATATATATATATATATATATACATATAAGGTCATTTGTGGAAAGTTTTATTAACTTTGCTCAAGTAATAAAAAAGTTATTTACAAAAACAAAATGCACCCTTTTTTCCGAACACCCTGTTTATATACGTACACGGTCACATATGCACATGCAATAAGGAGGGCTGTTCCTACCACTCATGGGCGTGAGGGGGAGGGGGTTGGAGGGTTCACACCCCTAGAATCTGAAACCCCCAGGATTGAATTTTTGGCATGTTTTTTTGGGATTTCTGCCGGTTTTGAACACTCATAATTTGGCTGCTGCCCATGCATGGTTTCTACAGACATGCAAATGGAGAGGGTTTGGGGGTATACCCGCTAGAATGAAGAGACGAATATTTTCTATAAAAAATAAGGCAAAATGGAGGCCAAAGAATGAAAATTGAAATTTCCTCTAAAATTGCTTGAAATCGACCAGAGACTGAGAACTAAAGAAATGTTAACACTATTTTGGCGCTTACATGCCAGTTTTTAAGGTCATTTTGACCCGAAAAGCTCAATTGACCCCCCTTTCCCAGATCGACCATTCTGTGCACTTGTGGACCCTACCCAAAGTAGGCGGTAACCTTCCAAAAGTTGGGATTTTACTTTTTTGCCATTTTTAAACTAGACCACAATACAAAGCCATCCCAAAAAATACCAAGCCTACATTTACGCTCGAGGCTCGGAATTTTAATGCCAATCATAAAAAGCGGCCAGACCAAATCGGATTACGATATATCTAATGCACAGATGCATTGGTGTATTAGGCATCCGAAATTCGGCCAATGCGAAGGCCCGGCGTCGCATCCATTATTCATGTGATGGACGAATATGAGCATACATGCACATAGGAGGGGGTGAGGGGAGGGGTATTACTATACCTGGGCGTGGGAGGGTGGGTTTTGGGGAGTGCACCCCAACCCCCGAGAAACCAAAATACCCCCCAGAATTCAATTTTTAATTTTTTTGTTTTTTCCGCAATTTTTTAATTTTTTGATGCCAATGGATAGTGCTCGATGAGAAACGCTGAAAAATAATGTTTTTTCGCCCTACCACCATTTTTAGGGCCATTTTTGACCTTTGAAAAATCCTGCACCCCCAGAATTTTGGTGCTGCCCATCTTTGGGTATTACCCCCGCTGAAGGGTGAGCCAGACAAGTACTGTCTGGCGATTATGAGCTGACGGAGCATTTTTTGCATCATTTTTGAGGTCAAAAGCTGTAAAAATTGCAAAATGCGCCGGATTAGTACTTTTATGTACTTTATACCCAAAAAGCGCCAAAAATGGATCAATTTCTGCATTTTTTAGTGTTAAAAATGATATAATGCAGTCAGATTGGACTAAAAATGCTTTAAAGATGCGAAATTACCACGAAAAGACGTTTTGTAGTCCATTTTGACCATTTTTGTCGTTTGAACAATAAACAAATTCGTGAACGTTAAATTTGCTGTTTTGGATTCCTGACATTTGACCCCCCTGCCGACTCTGACCTTGTGCACCTATGAATATGAGAGGTTAACAGATTTGAACTTTGTACAGAATCGAAGTAGGTGCAAAATAAGTTTACTATCTAGAGCAAAAAAACTTTGTAAATATTTTCTGTACACTTGCCTTATTTTCGTGCAAAAACTTCATTTTAACTTGAACGTCATCGCGCAATTGTTCGTATTTGGTTTTGTGCTGTTGACATTTTGTTTCGGTCTCGTGCAACCGATGCTGAAAATCGGCCGATCGATTCTGCGTTTGCTGCAACTGTTCCAAGTCGTTCTTGTGAGCATCGTATTCTAACCTGCAAATGATTCGGAGAAATTTTCACAGCCTGAAATTCTAATTAAAAAATGAGTTAAGATCATCATACACGAACAGCAGCCAAATTGCCAAAAATAGAACCCAAAATTCAATTCTAGGGGCCTATCAATTTTGAGGGTGGGGGTCTGTTGGATTCTGGGGAGTTTAGATCAGACGTGCACGTGGGGTGGAGGACAGGTTAAGGGGACAATCTAGATCCCAGAATGGAAAAATGGAAGTTTGTAGGAAATGTAAAGCAACATAAAGGCCAAAATGGATGAAATTTGAAAAATTCATTTAAAGGTGCTCGAAAATCACCAGAAATCGCAGAATAAGATAGTTTTAATGCTATTTTGCGCGTATACCAGCTTTTTGAGGTCATTTTGGCTAAAAAAAAGCTCAATTTCTGACCCCAACCTCAGATTGGCTGACCCCCAAATGGGCCATGCTTTGCACCTATGGTCCACACCCCACGCCCATGTGTGTATGTCATGCAAGATCTGGAGGAGACTGGGCTTTCAACACCAACAAAAATTTAAGAATTTTTCATTTTTTGAAAATTTCAAAAATGTTCTACATATTTTAAGCGTTTCTAGTGAAATTTTACTTCAAAAGTATATGATTTTTTGTTTTTAGCACATCGTTTTTTAGTTCAAAAGTACAAAGATATTTCTTTTATCTTTCACTTCGAAAATACAACGATTTTACTAAAATGTTTTAAGCGTTTTCAGTGATCTTTTAATTCAGAAGTGCATCGTATTTATTTTTAGTACAACATTGCTTTTATAATTTTTATATGTACGTCATTTTTAAACACAAAAAGGCACTTTAGAAAAGCGCTACTGTACATCAGTGTTTTTTTTGTACAAGGTCTGTTTTTACATGTACAAAGATGGTCCGCAAAAGTCTTTGTACATTTTGTACACACAAATTTTTGGGTACTATAATATCGTACAGTAGCGATTTTAGTGTGGTAAGAAAAGAGTTGTTCGACCCAGTGTTTTTTTTTGCACAGTGCAAACTTTTTTGGGCCCGTGCAAAGAGAAAATTTGGTGATTATTGCACGGTGCAAAGAAAAATTTGGGCAAAAATAATGTAAAATATGTCAATTTTTGAACGCCCAGGTCACTTTAAAATCAAATTTTCAAAAATTTTCGGCGCTTCGCGCCGGATAACACCAAAATATCTTATTTTCTTTCCAGCGCGCCCACTGAGTTCAATTTTTCATCCTATTTTCATTTCTGATGCAGACAGGCTTATTCTACTTTGCGTATTCCATTACCGAATTAGCAAGACGTGGATCTTGTTTTAGCTTGTTTTACTTTTTTCAAAGGTCACCCAATTTTAAAAGTGCAAAAAGTTTCAAATGAGCACTTTTTGGAAAAAATGCAAAGATTTTCGGTACTAGTGCTTGATGTCCCATGCCTTTTTTCGACACTTTTCCCTAATGTAGTAAATTTCTAGACCAGGTTAAACGAATCATTAGGTTTTTGTTTTACTTTACAGTGCCTACAAATTGTTAATTAAGTTTTCTGCGTCATGTTAATAGGTAATTACGCTATTTTTTCATTTTTTGCTCATGCCATTTTCAGAGCTTTCATATGTTTTTAAACAGGATTTCGATAATTATGACGATTGAAGCCCTATTTTAATTTTAGCATTACAGTGTTGTTTTGTACACATTTTTCAGTGCTAGAAAGTGAAAAATCTGAAGTGCTTTTTTTGGAAAATCCCAATAAAGTTTCGCGCTTCGCGCGATTTCTTCACTTTTATAGATATTTTCAGCATAAACATTTCAAATAAAATTTTACATTTGATCATTTTTAAGATTTTCTGGCTCGAAAATAGGAAAAAATTTTCGCGCTTCGCGCGACTTATTATATTTATCCACTTATAACATGAATCGCTAGAAAAATATGTCATTTTATTTTTTGAGCATTAAATTCCTGCAGAAACTATTAAATGTGCTGAAAATTTGTTACAGAAATCGCAAATATGTCGTTTTTCTCAGGGTAAACATAGTGTGAAAGATATAACGGCTAAACCTACAGTATCCTACCGCGCGAAGCGCGGAAAATTTTTGTATATAAAATACATTGTACAAAAAAATTTTCGGTCGTGCAAAAGGATTTTGGGAGGTTTTTTGCACGGTGCAAAGAGGCCCGTGCAAAAAGCACTGGTTCGACCTTTAGTAGTGTACTTTAGCTAAACTCTGGGACTCTGGGGGCAGAAATCAGTAAGAATCGTCTTAAAACGGCGCGAAGCGCCAAATTCTTTTAACATTTTTCCTTTAAAAATACAATTTTTGCCATTAGAAAGACATATACGAGATAAGACACAATTACTCATTTCGGCGCGAAGCACCGGAAATTTTTGCGAATTTTAGACCTTTTTTTGCGAATTTTGTCTTTTTAAAAATCTATGTACAGGGTGTTTAATAACCTTTTGCTAGGGGGTTAGTGCTATAACTTTAGAACTTGGGATCAAACCAAATATACCATTAGATAGAGAATTTAACACGGAATTTATCGATGCCAAAATCAAAAACCAGTGCGCCTCAGACAGGCAAGAGAAAACGTTTCTAAACGATCGCGGTGTGAACACAATTAATAAATGTCGATTTTCGATACTTATCAAAATATTTTTTACGTTTCTGTACAAAGTTTTATATAAATATCAAATAGGTCCCATTTTGGGCCTGGAAAATATATGGTCGTTGGTCAGACTGTTTTTGTTCTCGACAAGGCGCCCTGCATGCGAGCTAATGCAACCCAACATTTCTTAAAACAATCAAACGTCGAATTTTGGGTAACGATATTTAGCCCGGAGATTCACTCAACTTAAATGCTCCCCAAATCATTGGGCCATTCATAAAGATGAAGTCGAGGCGCAAATACTTGCTAAAATCTGACTGGTCGATAATCATATGAAATTTCGCACAGAAACGTGGAAAATATTAGGAAAAGTCATAAAAATCAGCGTATTCTGCTTATTGCTTTGTGTTCATACCAGATCATTTTGAAAGCTGTTTCTCGCACAATTGATAAGCACACTGATTATTAATCTGGCATCAATGAATTCCGTTTCACATTCTCTATCTAATGGTATATTTGGTTTGATCCCAAGCCCTATAGTTATAACTGACTTCTAAATGTTTGTGACTGGTTCATATCTAAAGAAAGTGTATTTTTGGCCTATTGGCAGTCACATAAAATAATAATAATGCTTTATTCAAACCCGTAGGTACAATACAATGTTAAGAATAATACGCAACGTTTCGACAGTTAACCTACCGTCGTCGTCAGGCTCTTACAGAATATAAGAAGTTGTGGGCACCAGGAATTGAACCTTACAGCTAAGTATCATTTATTTCTAAAGTCTGCGGTTTTACCAACTGAGCTTCACTGGGCCAGTTGTATAATATTATTTGTTCCTTTTAAAGTAACATAATAATATTTTTAGTCTGGGGCCAGGGGCCTCTCCACATGGTGTATTCTCCTCAATAGGGCTCTATTCCATATACGACTGATCTCAATACTTCTTGAACCCACATTCTGCCCACTAGCCCTCTCCATCTCCAGGGTCTCCCGTATTTTCCTACGGTACCCATTGCTTTCTTCTGCGAGTATTGATGTATGCTCGAAATCTGGTCTACACCCACATGCTATGCAGTGTTCAGCAACCCCACTCCGTTCCTCTTTCAAATTCCTTAGTGCACTCCTATGTTCCCCAAGTCTTTTCTTAAGACTTCTACCAGTTTCCCCAATGTACTCCTTCCCACATTGTAGTGGTACTTTATACACTATGCCCTGCCGTAGATCTAAGGGTCTCTTTGGGGCAACACTTTGTAGTCTTTTTCTGATGGTGTCTTCACTCTTTGCCACAAGGCGCACTCCATATGCTTTGCACACTCGCTTAAGCTTCATGGTTAATGCCCCACTAAATGGTACTACTGCTGTTGCAATGTAGTTAGTTGCATCACCCCTTGAGGGTGCAAGTTGTAGGGCTCTTTGTATTAATGGGCCAGGGTATCCATTAGCTTGAAACTCCTTAAGTATTTTCTGATGTTCACCTTCTTTACTGTGATTTGTTTGGCATATGCTCCTACATCTCATGGCCATTCCTCTAACTATACCTGCCTTTGTGCATTTCTGATGGTTCGACTGGTAGTTTAGGTATTGACCTGTATGGGTTGGCTTACGGTACACTGATGTCTCTAGATGGTCATGGGTATCCCTTCAACTAGTACAAGGCCATTGGTAAACGCACACCAGTGTGCCAGTCCACCGCCAGCATCCATGGTAAACTGCTCAAGGAAGCAAGGTCTGGACTATTCATGTGCAAATCGAGGAAGGCTGCAAAGCACCGCATCTCCATGATCTGCCACAAGATGACACGAGCCAGCGATGTACCACTGAGACCGCATTGTCAGGTTGCATTGGGACAACTATGCATCCTCTGTCAAAATATCTGGTTAAGATACTTAACCCGCTGCAGCAGAACATTGCCAGTTCATTGAAGAACAGCAACGACTTTGTGGCTAAGATAGAACCAATGGTAATACAGGAAAATACACGGCTAGTCAGCCTAGACGTTGTGAGCCTCTTCACAAGTGCCCCAACTCAGTTAGCTATAGAATGTGTATTGAATCTGCTTAGACAGGATATTACCCTAGCACGAAGAACAACTATGAGTGCTGAGGTCATTGCCAAACTGGTGGAATATTGTGTCAGGAGTACTTAATTGCAGCTTGGGGAATATTATTACCAGCAAGTAGATGGGATGTCAATGGGCTCACCATTGTCACCAGTACTGTGCAACCTGTTCATGAATGATTTAGAAAAACAGGCACTGCAAACAGCACCATATAAACCTACAATGTGGCTCAGGTACATTGATGACACATTCATCTTGTGGGATCATGGAGATCGGGAGTTAGAAGCCTTCCTCCAGCACATGAATAGTCAAAATCTTGCTATTCAGTTTACCATGGAGAAGGAGGTGGAAGGCACACTGCCTTTCCTGGATGTACTAGTTAAGAGATCCCATGACCATCTAGAGACATCAGTGTACCGTAAGCCAACCCATACAGGTCAATACCTAAACTACCAGTCGAACCATCAGAAATGCACAAAGGCAGGTATAGTTAGAGGAATGGCCATGAGATGTAGGAGCATATGCCAAACAAATCACAGTAAAGAAGGTGAACATCAGAAAATACTTGAGGAGTTTCAAGCTAATGGATACCCTGGCCCATTAATACAAAGAGCCCTACAACTTGCACCCTCAAGGGGTGATGCAACTAACTACATTGCAACAGCAGTAGTACCATTTAGTGGGGCATTAACCATGAAGCTTAAGCGAGTGTGCAAAGCATATGGAGTGCGCCTTGTGGCAAAGAGTGAAGACACCATCAGAAAAAGACTACAAAGTGTTGCCCCAAAGAGACCCTTAGATCTACGGCAGGGCATAGTGTATAAAGTACCACTACAATGTGGGAAGGAGTACATTGGGGAAACTGGTAGAAGTCTTAAGAAAAGACTTGGGGAACATAGGAGTGCACTAAGGAATTTGAAAGAGGAACGGAGTGGGGTTGCTGAACACTGCATAGCATGTGGGTGTAGACCAGATTTCGAGCATACATCAATACTCGCAGAAGAAAGCAATGGGTACCATAGGAAAATACGGGAGACCCTGGAGATGGAGAGGGCTAGTGGGCAGAATGTGGGTTCAAGAAGTATTGAGATCAGTCGTATATGGAATAGAGCCCTATTGAGGAGAATACACCATGTGGAGAGGCCCTTGGCCCCAGACTAAAAATATTATTATGTTACTTTAAAAGGAACAAATAATATTATACAACTGGCCCAGTGAAGCTCAGTTGGTAAAACCACAGACTTTAGAAATAAATGATACTTAGCTGTAAGGTTCAATTCCTGGTGCCCACAACTTCTTATATTCTGTAAGAGCCTGACGACGACGGTAGGTTAACTGTCGAAACGTTGCGTATTATTCTTAACATTGTATTGTACCTACGGGTTTGAATAAAGCATTATTATTATTTTATGTGACTGCCAATAGGCCAAAATACACTTCCCTATAGTTATAGTGCTGGACCCCCTAGCAAAAGGTTGCTAACCACCCGGTACATGTACAAAGACGGTACTGAAAAGCCTTTGTACATCAGGAAAAATCTTTGCCGAATACAGAAAAAACTGTGCTGTACATATGTATGGTTTACAAGCACGCTTGGGTGTGTGGTGTTGGGGATTTCAACCCCGCAAAAGTTGAATACCACCCGTAGATTGCTGTGGACCCACAAAATTCTATTTATAGTAACATTTTCGGCGATTTCACAACATCTATTTTACCTTAAATTCTTTATTTACAATCAAAGTACATTCAGTTTTGGGTAATATTGTCGAAAAACTTTAATTTGTGAGAATTACTACGGTAAATATTTCTTGAATGAAAATTTAACAAACTATTCTATATTAAAATTTGTTTAACTTGATTCAGGAATGGATTAGTACACAACGTTTGGCTTAAATTTTAAAATGCGAGACAGAAGCGGAATGGTCGTAATTAAAGAGAGCAGCTTAGCACAACTTCTGCAAATTTTCAAAGTTTCAGTTTTTTCAGCATTTATTTTAAATTATCATTGAAAATCAAATCTTTATTTAAGTTTCATTCAAATTTGAGCACTCTTCACTTGATAACTAAAAAATTTCGATCGATGAAAATAATTAGTACGCTTTTACACTGTTTTCCAATATAGATAAAATTGACATTCAATTTCGAATTTCGAACAGATTACAAAAGCGAAACGCAGTAGTTTTAATGTAAATCGAGAATTAGAAAAAATGGAAAACTCATTATTATTTCACACAAGCATAAATAAAAATGGAAGTCTATGAAATTAAGATTAAATTTTAATTATCATTCGAAAAAGAAATAAAACAACTAAAATTGCCGCTAATTATTTTCTAAATTTAATTTGAATTAAACGTTTTGAACATTAAATTAAACTATCTTAAATGAAATAATTTAAAAAAATATTTTCTTATCGAAATCAAAAACTCTCAAACGAGCATTTACCATAATCTAACATGTACATATGTATAGTACGTAGGATACATATACTAAACGTATGTAATAGGAAGAGTCCCATTCTATCTATGAACATATTTTTAAAAAGCTAGGCAACAATCCTCGAATTAAAAAAATCAATATTATTAACATCAGACTGGGGTCACAATAATTCAAACTCTAAATTAACAAATAAGTGGAAAAAGGTTGTATTGCGAGGAGAGAGATTTTTACAGAGACGTTTAATTAAAAAACTTCACTTTGATGGCTATAGCCAGGCACGTAGCTGGCCTTCCTATTTTGGGGGGAAGGCAACACCAATGTTGGGGGGACTAAGCCCAAAAAGGCCACAGAATAGCACAAAATAACGTTTAAAAAGTCCTATTTTTCCGAGTTTTCTAGGGGGGTCCGAACCTCCAAATTCCCCCAGAGATACGTGCCTGGCTACAGCTACTAAAATCGAAGTGTAAGTATATGCAATTGTTCATACACCTGCAAATGCATTGCTTGACATGAAAGTTTGGCAAGAGCACAATTCGCTAATTAAAAAAGAATAAAGTATGCAGCAGTGGCGGGCGGATCCAAGATTTTCCTAAGGGGGGCCGTACCCCTAAGGGGGCGGAACACTGACTTGGGCAGAAAAATTAGCCGTTTTAACCCGAAAACCGCTAAAAATCGCTCAAAAATCCTTAATTTTTGCGCACTATTTTGGGCCAATGGGGGAAGGAGGTGGCGGCCGCCCCCGCCCCCTTAAATTCGCCTCTGGTATGCAGGAAGGTACTTACGAGTATGACTGGATGAATAAATTTGAAAATTTAGGACATAATTCAGCTTACCTAGAAATTTCGAATACTTTTATGGTCAATATAGTGTCCTCAATGGTTTTTTCACATAATGTTTGTAAAGATGAGATGAAGAAATTGATCGCAGCCAACAAACGCTCTCCATTTTTGGTAATCAGCAATTGAGTTTCCGCGTTACGAATGAATTCGTCCTTCAAACAATCAACGAAACAAATATCTATTATTTGTGCGAACTTTTCGATGAGGTATACATAAATACATATGTAGTAGATGTTAATCCAAACCTGGGGACCATCTCAAATTTTTGTGGACCAAAGCCAAAAAACGCGAAAATACTTCAGATATAATATACGCGGTATATTCTCCAAATTTTTGATGGATTTAAACGTAAGTCAGCTTGAAAGTTTCAGGCTTCTGACATAAAAGTACATACAGCATGATTTATCTCTTTTGGTCAACCGGAGAGCTTTTCTGAGACCTTAACGCTAAACAAGCGTAAAAAAATAAGTGATTTCACAGTTCCAGGTCAATTCGAAGTACTTTTGCAGAAAACAGTTGATTTTCATCCATTTTGGTTTTAATTTTCTTATTTTTGCCAGAAAATTTCCAACCTTTTCATCCTGCGGGGTCCAAATACCCTTAAACCCACACGCGCATGTCTGGTCTACTATAATACGTCCCAGATATAGATGCACAAAGTCAGAGTCGGCAGGGGGAGGTAAAATGTTTTTAAAACGATTTTTTGCTATTCAAAGATGTAAATAATCAAAATAGAATATAAAACGCTTTTTCGCGGTAATACAGCATTTTTACTTCATTTTGACTGCATTATATCGTTTTTAAAACTAAAAAATTTAGAAATTGACCAATTTCGGGCGCTTTTGAGTAAAAAGCACATAAAAGTATTAGCACCGGAAAATATTCAACTTTATTACTGCTTTTGTCCCCAAAAATAAAGCAAAAAACGTTCCGTCAGCTTGAAATCGGCGGACAGTATATACCTGTCTGGCTGATACTCTAGCGAATTGGGGATGATGCTTCCCTCAACCTTCTACGCGCATGTACGATCCTAGACCTTTAAGACCCTCTCCTACAATTATATTATTTTTTTTCGTTTGTGCGATTTTTTGATTCCACATGAGAAACATCCAAAAATGCTGGTTTTTGCCCATAGCACCACTAGGGTATTTTTTGAGCTTCAAAAATTCTTGGATCTCCAAAATTTAGGCGCTGCTCAGGTAAGGAATCAATCCACTACAATGCTAAAGCGCCCTTTTTCAGCTTTCTATCATTAGAATTTTGACGTGATGTGCAATTGCAGTCCAACACTAATACATATGTACAACGTTATTTAATTTTAAAATTTAAAGTCCCGAGCTCAATGCATCCAAAATAGAACGATTTGCTTGTTTGAACGACGAAGTATATTAGTTCTAAATTTACGACTAATGTATCCGGAGATCAATGGCATTATTTAGGAGAAAATTTAACGAAATTTAATCTGCTTTTTGACTTTTTTATTTTTTTGACATTTGCGTACAACTAGTTACATTTAAACCTCTTTAATAATCAACTAAAAGAGTATGTAATAATTATATTTGCATAGTACCTCCATCCATATATATTCATATGATACCTTCAAATCGATTTCTTTCAATGCTATATCGTTGAAGCTTTCTCCTAACTGCCGTTGACTGCTAAGCATGTTAGCGAAATGAGCGGCTAAAGAGCGCGCCAATACCAGTAAGGAAGCGTAACGACTTTGAACTTCTTTAAGGGCATCAATGCTCTGTTCTAATTCTACGTCAACCGTGCGATTAGTCTTGAAGAAAGACAAATGCAAAGCTAATTACAAGCAAAAAATATTTTGTTCTTGATTACATTGCCCTATGTCTACAATTCTTATTTTTTGAATAATATATTTCACTTCCTCAGTTTATTTAATTCGTTTTATCTGTTTGCTTATAAAATTACTCCGTCATTTTATTTTATTTTACAAAAAAGCAAATTTGAAAATGGTACGAAAGTAAAAACCTTCCGGTATTCGTGTCGAACTAACACCTTTTTGCCATATTTACATATAAAATGTCTCGAAATGATATAAAGTAAAAATTTTAGATGAATTAATATATTTTTTCATTCCTTAAAAGTGAAGAAACGAGTCAAAACGGACTGAACACACTAGAAAATGCAATTTAATTTATTAAATCACCTCGTTTAATATATTTTAGTCGTTTTGCATTTGATTTATGAAAACAACTCTTAACATCTTCTAATTCAGAATTTTGGCATTTCACCAATTCCTTTACCCTATACCTTGGGAAACTGTGAAACCTATACATTACATACGGTTTGTGTATATCGATCGACCAATTTTCATTAGACGACAAATCCGCCATTCGAGGCTGGCCTCCATAATTTTCTAAATTTCAGACCTAGCTAGTTGCTATTAGTGCTCGAGCGAAGCTTCGGCTTTGGCCACCTTCGGCCATTTTCGGACCTTCGGCCGAAGGCAAGGTCGGCACAAAAAATTGCCGTAGGCCGAAGGTTCTTTAAAAATCTTTGTTTTGAATTTATGACAATCAATTGATAGCCTTTAAATTATTCAGCTTATTTGTCATTGTACATCGTTTTTGGATTGCATCGATTTTTGTTATTTGCTGCAATAAAGCTTCCGATCGACTTTGTCAGCTCTCGTTTGCTTATGTATGTAACACTCCATTTACATACATGTATTTTTGATTATCTATCCATTTATATGAATGTTGCATTTTTTGAGTGTTAAAGAAGCTAAAATTCTGTGATTTCAACAGGTTGTGTTCGATTAATGTGCTTTACACTTTTGTAGGAACGTATATTAATTAGGTTTTTAAACGCACATAACAACCGAATGTCAATCGTGTGGGAATTCTTCGAGGCTTGCGGATCTGATCCGACCAATCAAATGCATGCACGGCGGTGATTTGTACAGTCGTGGTAGTTCTAAGTTCACTGAGAATGTCTGAAGCTTACACGACTGATTCTGGTGGTGATGAGAGTGAAATCGAAGTTGATCGAGATACTTAGTCACAAGATATAAATTTTATTGCGCTATATTTGACAAGAATAAACTTTGATGCGATCCGCTTACTATTTAAATGTATGCAAACTTCGTGATGTTCTATTTATAAATTCATTTTATCTGCTTGCTTATAATCTATCTATAATTATAATTCTATATAATTATAACTTATAATCCTATCTACACAATGTACATTATAGAGCCTTCGGATTCGGCCTGCGGCCTCCGGCCGAAGGTATGAAAGGGCGAAGCATCGGCTTCGGCCGAAGGTGAGAAATGGACCTTCGCTCGATCACTAGTTGTCCTTAGTGATCGACTGGGGCGACTTTTTTGGCCGGGGCCGGGGCGGTACCGGGGCTGAAAAAACATCCCCGGCCGGCAGACAAGGAAAATATTATTGCATGACACATACTTGGGGTGGGCATACGAAAAGAAATAATGAGCGACTGCTCCATTCAGTAGTAAATGGCAAGCGCAAAGTTAGGTGCGCCTTTTCATATCAAGTTTTATTACTATTTATGTCACAAGAAACAAATTTAGTCCAGTGTTTCATTGTCTGAATCATCAATAAAGTCAATGTCGCTGCTATTAGCACACTCTGTATCATTTGAATCTTCGCTACTGCTACTGCTGCTGCAGCGATTGGATGCAATAGGTATTAGATGTAATAAATGAGACATCACACATTTCCATAAGGGGGAGGGGTATTACCCCCCTCAAGGTCCAAGATGCAAGTCACTGTCAGACGATTTTCAGTGAAAACCTTTTGAATTTTTTGAACGAAAATTTTTCAGTATGGCAAAAGTGTACATAACTAATAGAATATCACGAAGTGATACATTATTTTAGAATGTGAGCTAGTGTAAATAGATAAACTAATACTATAAAACATGCATGCAATCGCTTAAAATTTTATGAGGGTCCCTCAGTATACATGTGACGGCGGGAAATCTAGGGTAGGGGTCCCTCGCCATTTTTAGAAGGAGGGGGTTAGCGACTAGATCAAAAATGGTAAAAACAAATAAAAATAGCCAAAAACGCGCGGATTTTCGCCAGAAAATGGGGGAGGGGGGTGTCAAATATCTTCTGACTTTCAAAGAAGTTCGGGGCTTCAAAGCGTGGATGGGGGATGGCCCTAACCGCCTGTCACATGTATATTTCTCGGCCATTTTCAGGAAGAGGGTAAGCGGCTCATTTTTGCAGCCGCTTACCCCCTGAAAATCTTTAAAATGGTAGAATTTGCAATAAGGAATTCTACACTTTTTTACAGTTTTTGTTCTTCAAAAATGTTTGTACATGTACAAAGACGGTCCTGAAACGTCTTTGTACATCAACTAAAATCTTCGCCGAATACAGAAAAGACCGTGCTTCTAAATGTGATAATTCGGCCTGAATTTAGTTGATAATATTAGATCGGCACGAAGTGCCGAAATTTTTATGAACTTTTGATGGAATTCACACATAAAACTCGACTGAGAAAGCTAAAACAACTTATACTACAAAATCAGAAATATTAAAAAAATTGTAAAATGCGAATTAAATCTTGTTATAAGCAACACCGCGCTTAGAATGGAAAAATGGGAAACATGTCAAATATTCATAAACCCAAAAATTAGCCAAATACACTACTAAAGGTCGAGAAACTATGTTCTACCACACTGAAATCGTTACCGTACTATGTTAAAGTATACACAAATTTGCATGCACAAAACAGTGTTTTTTAGTATTCGCCAAAGATTTTTCCCGATGTACAAAGACTTTTCAGGACTATCTTTGTACGTGAACAAAGATTTTTGGGAAGATAAAAACTGTAAAAAGTATAAAATTCCAAAAATTTTTCGGCGCTTCACTCCGATATGAAAAATTGTCTGTCCTATATATCTTTAAAATGGCAAAATTTGTATTTAGAATGGGAAAATGTCAAATTTTTAGGCGCTTTGCGCCGTTTCAAGACAATTTTAGTAATTTTTGGCGTTAGAAACCCAGAAATTAGCTAAAATATACAATCAAAAGTGAAAAGACCCTCTTTTACCACACTAAAATCGCTACTGTACCATATTATAGTAACCAAAAATTTGTGTGTACAAAATGTACAAAGACTTTTGGGGACCATCTTTGTACATGCACAAACGGACCGTGTACAAAAAACACTGGTACAAAATGTACAAAGACTTTTGGGTACCATCTTCGTTCATGTATGTATATACATAGGTACATTGTACAAAAAACACTGTCACATACTGATAGTATGCGAAAATGTGTTTGTTAAAAAATATATTTATATAATATAGCTACAAAAATTTGTTAGCTCATACAAAGACCTTTTCGGAGGTCTTCGTACAAGCACAAGAAGCTCGTACAACAAAATAGAATCGGCTAATAATAGTCCACCACTTAATTTTCTGGTCCTCCAATTTGGGATTTCACCCCTCCCTCAACTCTGGACCTAAGGAAACTATTGAGACACATTTAGTTTATCGGATCGGACGCAATTCTGCAGCATAGTTTACACTCGCCTATAATTACCTCCATCCTAATAACTATTACACAAGAAAGGCGCTTTAAAGCACACGGTTCCCATTCAATTTAAGGTAAAAAAGTTTTTTGTAAAAATAGTTTGTTGGAAACGTACAATTTCAAACTAGAAATAGAACGTATTTGTCGACTCTAAATTTTTTAGACATAGCTATGAATGAATGAGTTAAAAGTAGCATTTAGTTTAAATAAGTTAAGTGGAGGAATCGAAAACAAACAGATTTTCCTGATCCTGAATATTTATTCAGTAAAAGCTCATTTATACACAGTAGCAAAGTTATAACAAGGACTAAGTAAGTATACATATGGTCTAATCAGTACAAATTAACACTTGTTCATTGATAAATAAGTGCCAGTATCACAGCCTGTACAAAATACGAACTACACTAAATTTTTCCCCGGCCCCGGCCATTTTTTGACCTTGCCCCGGCCGGGGATGCTGAAAAATGGCAGGGGATCGCCGGGGCCCCGGTCGATCACTAGTTGTCATCTCCATTATTTTCATGTGCGAGCAATTCTTCAGGTGTTTCCGACTTTCTGATGATACATTGCACCTTTTGTTATCCCTATACACAAATGGCTCATACATTAAAGCAAACAATTACGAGTGTATTGTACAGCTCTAGCTACTGCTTGTATGGCGCCTTACTAGTCAAACTCAACACAGATTTACTTTTGTCAATATTAAATTCATGTTGCGTAATGCACTATATGTTGAGAAAATGTGAAAATCAGGAGATAAGCTATGACTTTTAATAGCTTTGAATAATATTTTAGACATTTCTGAATAATAAACATAATAAACAGCAATTTTGGACAAAGAAAGGCCGTCTATTATTGGAATCTGGTGGCGAATTTATATACAAATCACAGCCTTAAACGTTCATGTAATGGAGCCATAATATTACTGAGCGTTCAAAACTTTTTACTTAAAGCTGTTTGAAGATATTAGCAAACCCATTTCGCATTAATCAGGCATTTTGAAGAGATGATGTAAAAGTTTGCTTCAAATCCGGTTCAAGTTCCGATTTCAGGAAATGTGTGAATTGTACGCAAAATTGACTCATAGTACAGGGTGTCACGAAATGATAGCCCCCCTCCAAAAATTGATTTCAGGGTACGATAGAAAAAATCTGTAAGCACTATCTTGTAGAGCATTCAATTCTGCTTTGGGTAGTAAAAAGTGATTTATACATTGCAAAAAAGAAATTTTTACAAGTAGCTCTAAATAAGATCTATCTTAGTAAAGTTGTGACGAATCGATTAGAAAAGCATCGTGCACATGGAGGCAGAAATCGGTCGCTACGCTATTCTGCAGAAACAGCTTCGAAAAATTGGCGTATGGTGTTAAATGAATTAGAATATGATGCGTAATAGTCTGACAATCTGCTATGTTCAATGACTATGCATTTAAGGCAGGTCGACTAAGCTGAAGACGGCTATATGGATTTTTAAATCGACGTAGTCGTGAAATTCAAAATACTGAGATATTTTTTGTTTCTGATCATTAAAAAATTAACCGGTGCACATTGCGCTTTGAAAAAAAGCATCCGACGCAGAATTGAATACTCTACAACATGGTATTTGTATATTTTTTTCCATGATTCTTGGAAGTCGGTTTCTGGAGGGGGCTATCATTTCGTGACACTCTGTACATAGATGAGCAGTCTGAACAAAAATTTTGTCCCCAGGCGCAACAAATGAGTATTTTCGATTCAAAATCAGTAGTTGGCAGACTTGATAAGATATTTAAACGAATTTTAACAATCGCAATACAATTTTTTGAACAATGAGATTCTTTAGGAAGAAATCAAGAATTTCGATTTCATTTTGGAGCACGCTTTCGACCTTACAGTGCATTATCGGGCTTACAGCATGACAAGACATAAGGTAAAAAAATGCCATGCTAGCCAAAACGCGCAAAAATTTCATGATTTTTCTATTGTTTTTGAAGAGTTATTACAAAAACATGTAAAAGTGTGCCTCTCTTCCGAACACACCGTATATCTCTAACAAATAACGAAATACCGATGAAAAAACTGCTTCTAACGCTTATGACTCGTAATACTGATTCAGTTTCAGACATCAATGGAAATAAATTCACAAGTTACCGTTTCAACTCAAAACAATTTACTTTTCCAAGCTTTTCTTGCAAAGCCTGACGAGTACATTTGTATGTTGATATGCTCCATGATTTAAGAGAATCTAATTTCGACTGGGCCAACATCAAGCTGGCGTTACCGCATATTATGCCCGAAGTGGGATCTCTGGTTGAGGAACCACCTGACGTAGCACTATAACCCGAATCTAAATTGAACTTAAAAATAAAGCATCTTCGAAAATCTGGTCATATCGCTGCACTAGTGTTACGTGCTGCACATTATCTTGCGGAACAATGAGTTACTTAATTGGTGAATAATGAACTGATTGTATTTAACGATTATGAGCTCGTACACACATGCTGAAACTAAAGATTTCAACAGACAGAGAATTCGCCTCTTTGGGCAGATAGTAAGCAAATCAAAAACTCAAAGTGGTAGGTAGGAAAATAATATTCATATGTATCAGATTTGAAATCTAGACTAGCGTTTGCTAATACCTTTTATTTGCCACTTTCTTTCTACTACAAACTTACACTTCATGAGTCTCGAAAATCTCCGTCCCATAAAACAAGCTTCATGTTCCCCATTGAAAAAAATATATAAAATGTTCAAATATCGTGCTGAAAACAGCTTTTATTAACGTCGTAATTGAATTATGATTGACATGCTATACAGCTCAGGGAAAAATCTTGAAACAATGCCAAAAGATATAAGGAATTTATTAGAAGTAAAAATCAAATCTTTGACTCGCCAACTACAAACATTGGGTAAATGACACAAACGCTAGGTATCATCGTAGCTACTCTCAATTTATAAGAACAATCCTGTTAAAAATTGTGAGAAGTAAGAGGTCCTGTGTGATAAAAAATGATGTATTGTTATTTTTTGACCGCATTCCCAGAAGACACTTCTCACTGCACTAACATAAATAATAAATTTGGAACTCTGCTACAATGTTTACCGTTCTCAGCATTGGAGACATTGCTATGTGAACCGATACCATAGCTGTTTGGCATGCGCATACCCTCTGACGTTTGCAGAAGAGTAGGAAGCGTATCTACTGCTCCATTCAATTGGCTGGGCGCATCATACGCTTCCGACATCATCTTACTTGATCCGAATAACTGATCCCACACGTTCAAATTATACAGGTAATGATTAAAGCCTTAAACAGCTAAATTACACGATACGTTCAAACCCGTATTCAGCATTTAATTTGGAGGGATAATGGACATTAAACTTGAAAAAACAGGCGGAAAATCATATGAATGAAAAAGATTCGTTGAAAATATAAATTATTTCAAATAGATTCTTCACTCGTTTTTTAAGTACTAATAATTTTAAAAAAATTAACTTCCGCATCACAAATTTCTGTTCAAAAAGGCATAAAAAGCAGGTGTTGGCCATATGAGGGTACTCATTATGCTCTGTTACAGACATTTTGCTTCGGGGGGAGGGACAAGACCAAAACATTTTGAAAGCATCAGGGTGATTTAAGGACAGGTCCGTATCCAGGGGAATAGGGGGGGGCACGTGCATCCCCGAAACGAAAATTGAGAATGATTTTTCCTTCACTCCCCCTTTGCCGTTTTAGCCCAAAATCGCAAAAAATTTTCGGCGCTTCGTGCCAGATTTAACGATTATAATTGAGTCTATTAGTCCCAAGCACGCGCTTAAAACTCTCAATATTTAGTCTTTATACAACCTAAAGCGTATTTTGTACCTATATGTTCTGTTTTACACACTTGTTCAAAAGGGTTCCCATCCCATTAGATTCTAACCATAATTAAGGCATCTGGGCTGCAAAATTTACAATGAGTTCAGCTTAAGTGGTCGTGAAACGTCTTTTTTAATCCATCCTTTGGTCCCCCTTATGTTTTTAGAACATTTCGGTCCAGAAATGTCTGTCATGCTCAGGATAAGCTTTAGGTTGCAAATTATTAAGATTTAATATGGCATGTTTAAACGCGCTCGAATTAACAGAATGCGATTACCTTACTAGAAATCGTGAAATTTGGCGCCAGGGCCGGAAATTTTGCTCATATTTAGCTAAAAAAACCAAAGGTGGAGGAAAGGAAAAAATCGCTCTCAAATTTTATTTTTAAAGGAGAGGGAGTCGTGGCCAGGGATCGACCGGGTACTAGGGATGTGCCGGTTAACCGGAACCGGAACCGGCTGGAACCGACCATTTTTTTGGAACCGGAACCGGAACCGAGAACCGATTTTTTGATATTCTAAGAACCGGAACCGGAACCGGAACCGATTTTTTGATTTTCTAAGAACCGGAACCGGAACCGGAACCGATCTTTTTTGGAGTCGGTTATCGGTTTTTTAAAATTAGAGTTAAAAATCGAACTTCATAAAATTTAGTGAAGACATGAAGCAGCAATTCAACCTATTATTACCCAAAAGTTTACAGACTAAAACTTAGTATTGTTCCGGGTAAATTATATTTTAAAAATAACAGTCGTTCTGCTTTTTCGCCATGTAGCCTGTTTCTGAGAGGGTCGTAAATGATTCCAGTGCAACTGAACAGCTGTTCCGATGGAACGCTTGTAGCTGGCGCTGCAAGCAGGGGCGAATCTAAGGGGGCGGGGGGGCCGCCCCCCATTTGCCAAAAATATTTGGCGAGATAAAGAATGGATATACAATTTGCAACTATTTTTTGGCCCTCAGTGACCATAATTTCTCAAATTTTTTCGGCGCTACGCGCCGAATGATACCTATTAATGACATTTATTTACTTTCTTGGCCACCTGGAAGCCATTTTCTGTTCATGTAGGTTTCAAAACAATTTTAGCAGCAGAAACAGCTATTTTTTTGCATAGTTTTCTTCTATTTTCAATTAAAAATTTCGATGTTTCGCATCAAATGCTATAAATACAGTAAATCAAGCTGTAAATCATGCTTCTTGACGTCTATCCGTCTTAATCTCACAAAATTTCCGGCGCTTCGCGCCACGGTTTTTTGTATTCGGCAAAGATTTTTCCCGATGTGCAAAGACTTTTCGGGACCGTCTTTGTACATGTACGAAGATTTTTGGAGAGACAAAAATTACTAAAAAGGTCTAAAATTCGCAGAAATTTACGGCGCTTCGCGTCGAAATGACTGATTGTGTGCTCTATTTATCTTTATAATGGCAGAAACTGCATTTCGAAAGGAAAAATGTCAAATTTTTAGGCGCTTCGCGCCGTTTTAAGACGATTCTTAGTGATTTTTGCCCTTAGAGACCCATAAATTAGCTGAAATACACTACCAAAAGTCGAACAACTCTGTTTTTACCACACTAAAATCGCTACTGTATCATATTATAGTACCCAAAAATTTGTGTGTACACAATGTACAAAGACTTTTGGGGATCATCTTTGTACATGTCAAACGGACCTTGTACAAAAAAAACTGCTTCGCGCCAGAATTCTGATAAAGTCAAAGAATTTTAGTGATTTTTAGCACAAAATTGTCGAAAATTTTAAAATTTCAAGAAAAAATATTGCGTCAAAAGTGATTTAATGTAAAAGTATACATTGTAAAACGCCGAAAAAAACGCTGTTTCGCGCGTTAAGGGCAAATTTTTGGACCTATTTTCGACTGTTTTTGGAAAAGTTGGGATACTGCCCCCTTAGGAAAATCCTAGATCCGCCACTGGCTGCAAGATACTGCTTAGCTATAAACGCGAGAATCGGCAAATTCTTCGACTTCTCTTTCCACCATTGCAGCAGATCTTCGTCATGAATTAAGCATTTCGATTTCGTATAAGCCTCCAATTAAGAAACACATAGATAATATTCAGTGATTTATAAGTAAATTGTCAACTAGACGTAAAACTTATTTGAACGTGCAGTTGCCAGATAGAAACGACTTCCTGAATAATTTATCTTTCGATTACATCGTCACATGTTCCGGTGAAGTCAAGCTATCAAGAGCGTATATACTTTAACACAGGAACCGAGAACCGGAACCGGAACCGACGGTTCTCTAGTTGAAGAACCGGAACCGGAACCGACGGTTCCAACTTACGCAAGAACCGAAACCGGAACCGGAACCGAAATTCTTGTTTTCCAAGAACCGGAACCGGAACCGATTTTTTTGAAAAACCCGGAACCGGAACATCCCTACCGGGTACCCGAGCCCGGCCGGTCTTCGGGCATCCTAGGCCCGGTTTTCAAGGGCCGGGCCTGGGCCTGAAATATTATATTCTTCATATTTTGTTATTCAGCACAACGTGCGCTCTTCATACTAGCTTGTATATTGTTGTTACCTCAAAGAATAACATAATTTCAGCAAAGGCTGCTCTTTGCTCTAGAGAGAGCCTTCCTGTTCACAAAATTCTACCTCGTATCGGCAGCTATTGAATCTCATACCTATACTATTGCAAAAGTGCATTCTCTGTCATCCATCACTTATCAAGCGACCCATTTTTTTGTACGTTATATCCTTTTTCCGTGCTAACATTTCTCATGTATGTGTATCAGTGTTGTCAGCATGGGGGTTTTATCATAAAATTTGGAGTTTTTTCTGAAGATTGTGGGGATTTTTTAGGTTTGAGCTTTTTATTAGATATTTTTGTTTTAATTTTGTCAAAAAAAAAAGCTTAGCACAATGCCTGAATAATCTAAGTACCAAAAAATCATGAAAACTAATATATAAAACCCATATTTAAACCTTGACTAACATTTTTTAGGTTATTTCTAAATTTCTGAGTTTTTCATGAGGTTTTTCACAGCTAAGGTTAGCAACACTTAGATGTATATGTATTCCTTCTAACTCTCGATATATTATTCAACTGTTAAACTTTAGGAAATATTAGTCTTAAAAATTTAATCAGCAGTAATGACGTCGCATATTTGGAAATTTTTCAACTCAAAGCCTTCAGATCGTTCAGTTGCCATTTGCAAAAGAATACAAGACGCATATAGTGCAGCGGCGGACATTGCAACTGACGACAGAAATAGGCTATTACCCGTAAATGTTGATAAGTTGTTGTTTATCAAATATATTTTGAAAGAAATGTCCTACGATCTGTTTAATTCAAAAGTGTTTACCGGCTAGATCTGCTTAAAAATTTTGAAATGATTTGTTAATTTGATTTTTCTGCTCATCATAGCATTTCTTATTTCGACTAATTTTGTCCTGCTCCAACTTACCATTTCTAATCAATCAATCAAAATTTATTCGTCATCAATTTAAGTGAACAAATTAATGAAATGTTGCATAAGAATTATAGTATAATTGTTTAAATAATATTACGATAATACTTGATGGACGCGGACGCGTAAAGACAAACGAAAAATGCGCTTCCTTAAGAAAATTGGTAAACTCAAGTTGTTTCAATCTTGTCATAAACACTTTCGAGTTAGGAGCTTGTATAACTTGCTCAGGCAAAGAATTCCACAAAGAAACCACACGATTACAAAAATCGTATTTTCGAATATTCAAATTCGATTTGTTAATTATTAGTTTATGAGAGTTTACTGCATGATTTGACAGCATATTGAAGCAAAAAATTGTTCAAAAGGCAAAGTCTGAAAATTGACGATGGAATAGACCATGCTTAAATCAAAGTGAAGCCGCCGGAGTTCTAAGCGTTCAAGACACAATTCTTTCAATCTAAAATCATAAGATAACGTTTTATCACTAAATATCCGTTTGGTGAACCTTCGTTGTACATTTCCGACTGAATTAATGTCCTTAATGAGATAGGGGTTCCAAACCACTGAACTATATTCAAGAATAGGTCTGGCATAAGTTTTGAAAGCCTTGATCAGCATGACTTTATTTCTCGAAATAAAAGTCCGAAAAATCAAGGATAAAAGATACACACGGATAAAACAAAGTAGCAAGGAAAATAAAATAGCATAGTGTAAAATGCGAAATGTCCTGGACACACAGGCAAATGAATTGCGCTCACGTGTGCCCCATCTAAAAATTTCCGATATAAACCTGTTTCAAATTTCACTTAAATGTCTCAACATTTAGAGAATTTCGAATATATTGTGAAAAATCGTTACAAATTCTAGCTGATATAGTAGCAAAACAATACTTTTTGCGATCAAGTCGAACTTTTTCTAAATAGATCTGACTTGCAAATGCATTCCTAGTACGCGAATGACCATAAAACTTATAAAAATCTTCAGAAGGTAAGAGATTATTACGAATAATATCATACGTAACAATTAAATCAAAATAAATTCTACAGAGTTCAAGCCTCTCTAAATTTAAGGTTTTTAGCCTTTCATCTAAGAAAGTCTCATATATTCAATTAAACTTTTAGTAAATTTTCGCTTTATTCGTTCAACCCTGTTGATATCAGAAAGCAAATAGGGGCTCCATACAGTTGGAGCATACTCTACTATAGGCCGAATATAATTCTTAAAAGCAAGGACCAACATTTTTAGATCACATGATTCAAAACATTTGAGAAACAAAGCACTCTTTTTCAAAGCTTCTGCTGATATATTAGTACAATGACAACTGGATGATGATAAGTTTCTTGTTAAGGAAAAACCTAGATCTCGAATTTGATTTTATGAAGGAGCAAATTCCTTCATAACATTGATATGTTATGAAATAACAGGCTTTACTGTCACATGCATGCATAGGCTACTATACATATTATATGTAAACTCGGGCCCGGTAGGAAATTTGAGGCCCAGGCCCGGTTTTTTTGGGCCCATTTGTTTGCTGGTCGTGGCCCTTATCCCCTGGACACTGACCTGTTGGTATGAAAAGACCGAATAAACAATAATGATCGCAGTTTAAAATAATTGCCAAGGCTAAAAGAAATCGGCGTGAAACGCCGACTTTTTTAGCTTACTCAAAAATCATTATAATATTATTATTATTATAATATTTATTGGCTGTTATTTAAAATATTAAAGTTTTCGTACCCAATAATGTAGTACGTGCACGCAAATAGAAACATATGAGAACAACATGGGAGTATTCAATGTTATACAAAAAAAATAAAAATCAGATGAAATTGAAGAGCTTAATAAACAAAAATTTGCGAAACTTGTCAAATAAATGCAAAAAAGAAAAGTGTATTGGTAAGTAAAGCCAAGGCGTACACGCAGCGCACTTACATACGCCCCTTAAAAATTCTTATAAATTAAGCTTTGAAACCATAACCCTAAACTGTTTAAAATTTCTGCAGTCAGCAATACATTGTGGCAATGTATTCCAAATTCTAGCCACCCTGTTTGACGATCCAAATGAGATTTTCTAATATACAACTTTATGTCGTTATTTGACCTAGTACCCCTGTTAGGTGCAGATTCGAAAAAACCTGAAACAGAAAGCAACTGTCCCTTGATTATCCTAAAAGCAAGAGTAAGGTCAAAATAGATACGCCGTGTTACGAGTCTTTCAAGATTTAACAAATTCAATCATTTGCTATAAGACAAATCCTGCTGTTGATGCCGCCAAAGTATTCGTTTTATAAATTTACGTTGAACATTTTCAATTTGGTTGATGTCTTTTATCAGGTAAGGATTCCAAAACCAAAATGCTATACTCTAGTATCGGTCTTACATAAGCTTTAAATGCTTTAACCATCAAATCAATATTTGTGAAAATAAAAGTTTTCTGTATCAAAAAAAACTCTGGAAGCTTTGGATGCAATATTCACACAATGAATGCTAGAGGACAGGTCACTACTAACAAAAAGTCCTAAATCCTCGATAGAAGCTTCTGCATCAGCTAAATCTTTTAAGAAAAGGTTATAGTTGTTTTTAGGGTTGCCATATCCCAAATACAAGGTTGCACATTTGTCATAACTTATTTGCAGTTGCCATTTTTCGGTCCACCCATGCAATGAATCTAGGTCTGCCTGCTTGTAAGGATCTGAAATCATGTGAAAAATTAAATATTTTTAAATCATCAGAAAATAGCATGATATTGCTATGCTTGATACTATCGACCAGGTCCTTAATGAAAACCAAAAATAATGTAGGCCCTTGAACACTACCTTGGGGAACACCACTAATTACCGAAACAGGGCTGAAAGAAAACCATTGATTTTCACCTTTTGTGACCTACCCATCAAAAAAGCTTTAAACCAGTTGAGCAAAGTACAAAAGATACCTAAAGATTCTAATTTAAATATTAGTTTTGAATGAACAACAGAATCAAATGCCTTACAAAAATCAATATAAACCACGTCCATCGGAACATGATTGTCCAAAGTTTTTGCCACATGTTTTTGCACTTTAAAAGCTGAGATGTACAGGATTTGTTCTTCCAAAATTCAGATTGTTGCTGATTTATTAAATCACTCTTGTCAAAATAGTCCAGAATGGTGTTATTGATTATTGATTCCATAACTTTACACAAAACACGACATAGAGATATTGGCATACATGATCTGGGGGGTTTGGGGGGTTTTCACCCCCGCAGAATCATTTTTCACCCCCCGCAAAAAATTTTTCACCCACCCCCAGAATTAGCGATTTTTCAAAAGTTTCCTAAACTTACCTGAAAATTGGTAGAAAAAGTGTCTTTTTAAGGGTTTCCGGCTATTTTTGCTCAAAAATCGCCAAATTTCCGGCGCTTCGCGCCATATATTCATGTTCTAAGCGATGTATTGGTCAATTTATTCGACTTTTTTCGAAACTTTTTTCATGATTTTATGATGATACCTCAAAAATAGTTGAAAGGGCTTCAACTGAAGCAACTAGGATTTGTTTCAAAAAATAAGCTGACAGCCCATCGGGACAGCTGACTGAGTGGGCTTTATCTTATTTAGAACAGCAGCAACTGCGCTATGTTCAAATTTAAGTATAGGCCGTTCGTCTACCTCAATTAAATTCATATTTAACAGTAAAATGCCGTTATCAATAGTAAAAACTGAACCAAAAAATTCATTGAAAGCGTTAGCTTTTTTCGGTTTCATTAAAAAAACCCGATCATTTGATTCAAGATCAGGCACAGATTATTTCAATTTTAACCTGGCGTTAACAGAATTGTAAAAATGTTTCAAAGATTAACCTTTTTTAACAGTTCATTTTCTTCACGACTGTAAAAATCCGCTATTGCATTCTCAACACAACAGACTTATTAACCATTTTGTACTGATCTGACAATCCCGGATTTTTCTTCAAAAGTCGCCAAACCCTTCTCATCTTGCCTTGTATATTCAGAATATACTTTAGGATATTTTTACGCTTTTTTGGTAGGGACAAACTCAGTGGAATGTGAGCTTTGATCGTTGCTTTAAAAATGCCTAAAAAATATCATAAAAATCATCAATATTAGTACAGGTTGTAAAAGTATCAGGCCAGCTGATAATATGTAGATAGATCGTGCAAAACAGAAACATAATCAGCTTTTTTAAAATTAAAGTTTTGATATGAGAATCTGTTTCGAATTTGTCCGGAATAAGAATATCAAAAGTTAGTGAATCATGATCGCTAGTAGAAAACGCGTAAGCAACCGCATAACTTGGATAATTTTTGAAAATTCCCAAGTTTCCCATAAAGAGGCATTATTGCTCCTCTCTTTCCTTCATAGTTCCAACTTGTGATCCCACAGAAGGACAATGCTAAACGTTACAGCAAATTCGTCAAAATATTTGTAAGGTAGGTAAGTGCATTTCATAACCACCGTTTTTCCCAGTGATTTGGTTGACATTAGTGATCGACCAGGGCCCCGGCCCCAGCAATCCCCGGCCATTTTTCAGCATCCCCGGCCCTGGCGGGGCGTGAGATCAAAAAATGGCCGGGGCCGGAAAAAATTCAGTGTAATTCGTATTTTGTGCTGTGATACTGGCACTTATTTATCAATGAGCAAGAGTTACATTTGAGAACTGTACTGATTACACTATTTGTTATAACTTAGTCCTAGTTATAACTTTGCTACTGTGTATAAATGAGCTTTTACTGAATAAATGTTCAGGAAAATCTGCATGTTTTCGATTCCTCCACTTATTTGAACTAAATGCTACTTTTAACTCATTCATTCATAGCTATGGCTAAAAGATTTAGAGTTGACAAATACGTTCTATTTCTAGTTGGAAATAATACGTTTTCAACAAACTTTTTTTAAAAAACACTTTCACATCTAATTGAATGGGAACCGCGTGCTTTAAAACGCGTTCCTTGTGTAATAGTTATTAGGACGGAGATTAATTATAGGCGAATGTAAATTATGCTGCAGAATTGCGTCCGATCCGATAAACTAAATATGTTCCAAATAGTTTCCTTAGGTCCAGAACTGAGGGAGGGGTGAAATCCCAAATTGGAGGACCAGAAAATTAAGTGGTGGACTATTATTAGCCGACTCTATTTTGTTGTGCGAGCTTCTTGTGCTTGTACAGAGATCCCCGAAAAGTCTTTGTATGAGCTAACGAATTTTTTGTAGCCATATTATATTAATATATTTTTAAACATACACATTTTTGCATACTATCAGTATGTGACAAATTTTTTGTACAATGTACCTTTGTATATACATGAACAAAGATGGTACTCAAATGTCTTTGTACATTTTGTACCAGTGTTTTTTTGTACATGGTCCGTTTGTGCATGTACAAAGATGGTACCCAAAAGTCTTTGTGCATTTAATACACACAAATTTTTGGTTACTATAATATGGTACAGTAGCGATTTTAGTGTGGTAAAAGAGGGTCTTTAGACTTCTGATTGTATAATTTAGCTAATTTCTGGGTTTCTAACGCCAAAAATTACTAAAATTGACACAAAACAGCGCGAAGCGCATAGAAATTTGACATTTTTTAATTCTAAATACAAATTTTGCCATTTTAAAGATATATAGGACAGACAATTTTTTATATCGGAGCGAAGCACCGAAAAATTCTTGGAATTTTACACCTTTCTACAGTTTTTCTCTTCCCAAAAGTCTTTGTTCATGTACAAAGATAGTCCTGAAAAGTCTTTGTACATCGGGAAAAATCTTTGGCGAATACAAAAAACACTGATTTGTAAATGCAAATTTTTGTATACTTTGATATGGTACAGTAACGATTTCAGTGTGTTAGAACATAGTTTTTCGACCTTTAGTAGTGTATTTGGCTAATTTTTGGGTTTCTGAATATTTGACATTTTCCCATTTTTCCATTCTAAGCGCAGTGTTGCTTATTACAAGATTTAATTCGCATATCACAATTTTTGTAATATTTCTGATTTTGTATTACAAGCTGTTTTAGCTTTCTAAGTCGAGTTTAATTTGTGGAATTCCATCAAAAGCTCATAAAATTTCGGCACTTCACGCCGAACTAATAACATGAACTAAATTCAGGCCGAATTATCACATTTAGAAGCACGGTCTTTTTGTATTCGGCGAAGATTTTTGCTGATGTAAAAGACGTTTCAAGACTGTCTTTGTACATGTACAAGGATTTTTGAAGAACAAAATATGTAAAAAGGTGTAGAATTCCTTATTGCAAATTCTACCATTTTAAAAGATTTTCAGGGGCAAGCGGCTGCAAAAATGGAGCCACTCACCCCCTTCCACACTGAAAATGGACGAGAAATATACATGTGACAGGGGGTGTGGGCCATCCCTCATCCACGCTTTGAAGCCCCCGAACTTCCTTGAAAGTCAGAAAGTATTTGACCACCCCCCATTTTTGGCGGAAACCTGCGCTTTTTTGGCTATTCTTATGTGTTTTTACCATTTTTTGATCTAGTCACTAAGCCCCCTCCCCCACACACCTGGGCAATGCCCCATATCGCCCTCAACCGGCAATGGGCCGGACCAATCCTGCAACGGGGCGAAGGGTCTCTGGGATGGGGGCTATGTTTTGTACATGGGCATAGATACATGCTGAAGGTCAATTGACAGTCTAAATATGACGACTTGAGAAGCAAATGAGCAAACTACTTATGCTACCTGTGTACCAAGTAACCTTTTTCCAAGTGCATGACAACTCAAGATAACCCTTTTTGAGAAGCAGTCCAACTTTTTTGAGGACCGACTAATCTATTTATGGAAGCACCAACCTTTTTTGGTAACCGACCAACCTTTTTTAAGTGGCAGACAACATTTTTTCGAACCGGCCAAGCTTTTAATGGGAGCAGCCAACTTTTTTGGAAACCGACCAATTTTTTTGGGAACCACTCAATTTTTTAAAGGGAGCAGCTAACCTTTTTGGGAACCTTTTCTTGGGAACCGACCAACCTGTTTAAGGGAGCAGGTAAGCATTTTTGGGGACCGACCAACCTGTCATAGGGAACAGGCAACCTTTTTTCGGGAACCAATCAACCATACGGATCAGCCATATTTTTTGGGGAACCACCCAACCTTTTCATAAAACTAGCTAATCTTTTTTGGGGACCAACCAATTTTTTCATGGAACCAGCCAACCTTTTTTGGGAACCGACCAACCTTTTTGATGAACCAGCCAACCTTTTTAAGGGACCAGCCAACCTTTCTTGGGAACCGACCAATCTTTTTAAGGGAGCAGGCAACCTTTTTTGGAAACCAGCCAACCTTTTCATGGAAGCAGCCAACCTTTTTTGGAAACCGACCAACCTTTGTAAGGGAGCAGGCAACCTTTTTGGGAACTAACTTATCTTTTTAAGGAACCAGCTAACCTTTTTTTGGGAACCGACCAACCTTTTTAAGGGAGCAGGCAACCTTTTTTGGAAACCAGCCAACCTTTTTTGGAAACCGACCAACCTTTGTAAGGGAGCAGGCAACCTTTTGGGAACTAACTTACCTTTTTAAGGAACCAGCCAACCTTTTTTGGGAACCGACCAACCTTTTTAAGGGAGCAGGCAACCTTTTTTGGAAACCAGCCAACCTTTTCATGGAAGCAGACAACCTTTTTGGGAACTAACTTACCTTTTTAAGGAACCAGCCAACCTTTTTTGGGAACCGACCAACCTTTTTAAGGGAGCAGGCAACCTTTTTGGAAACCAGCCAACCTTTTCATGGAAGCAGCCAACCTTTTTTGAAACCGACCAACCTTAGTAAGGGAGCAGGCAACCTTTTTGGGAACTAACTTACCTTTTTAAGGAACCAGCCAACCTTTTTTGACCTTTTTTGGGAACCGACCAACCTTTTTAAGGAACCAGCCAACCTTTTTTGGAAACCGACCAACCTTTGTAAGGGAGCAGGCAATCTTTTTGGGAACTAACTTATCTTTTTAAGGAACCAGCTAACCTTTTTTGGGAACCGACCAACCTTTTTAAGGGAGCAGGCAACCTTTTTTGGAAACCAGCCAACCTTTTGGAAACCGACCAACCTTTGTAAGGGAGCAGGCAACCTTTTTGGGAACTAACTTACCTTTTTAAGGAACCAGCCAACCTTTTTTGGAAACCGACCAACCTTTGTAAGGGAGCAGGCAACCTTTTTGGGAACTAACTTATCTTTTTAAGGAACCAGCTAACCTTTTTTGGGAACCGACCAACCTTTTTAAGGGAGCAGGCAACCTTTTTTGGAAACCAGCCAACCTTTTTTGGAAACCGACCAACCTTTGTAAGGGAGCAGGCAACCTTTTTGGGAACTAACTTACCTTTTTAAGGAACCAGCCAACCTTTTTTTGGGAACCGACCAACCTTTTTAAGGGAGCAGGCAACCTTTTTTGGAAACCAGCCAACCTTTTCATGGAAGCAGACAACCTTTTTGGGAACTAACTTACCTTTTTAAGGAACCAGCCAACCTTTTTTTGGGAACCGACCAACCTTTTTAAGGGAGCAGGCAACCTTTTTTGGAAAACCAGCCAACCATTTCATGGAAGCAGCCAACCTTTTTGGAAACCGACCAACCTTAGTAAGGGAGCAGGCAACCTTTTTGGGAACTAACTTACCTTTTTAAGGAACCAGCCAACCTTTTTTTGACCTTTTTTGGGAACCGACCAACCTTTTTAAGGAACCAGCCAACCTTTTTTGGAAACCGACCAACCTTTGTAAGGGAGCAGGCAATCTTTTTGGGAACTAACTTATCTTTTTAAGGAACCAGCTAACCTTTTTTGGGAACCGACCAACCTTTTTAAGGGAGCAGGCAACCTTTTTTGGAAACCAGCCAACCTTTTTGGAAACCGACCAACCTTTGTAAGGGAGCAGGCAACCTTTTTGGGAACTAACTTACCTTTTTAAGGAACCAGCCAACCTTTTTTGGGAACCGACCAACCTTTTTAAGGGAGCAGGCAACCTTTTTTGGAAACCAGCCAACCTTTTCATGGAAGCAGCCCACCTTTTTCGGGAACTAACCTACCTTTTTTAAGGAACCAGCCAACCTTTTTTTGGGAACCGACTAACCCTTTTCAGGAACCAGCCAACCTTTTTAAGGATCAGCCAACTTTTTAAGGAACCAGCCAACTTTTTTTGGAACCGACTAACCATTGTAAGGGAGCAGGCAACCTTTTTGGGAACTAACCTACCTTTTTAAGGAACCAGCCAACTTTTTTGGGAACCGACTAACCCTTTTCAGGAACCAGCCAACCTTTTCAAGGAACCAGCCAACCTTTCTTGGGAACCGACCAACCTTTTTAAGGAAGCAGGCAACCTTTTTGGAAACCAGCCAACCTTTTCATGGAAGCAGCCAACCTTCTTTGGGAACTAACCTATCTTTTTAAGAAAACTGCCAACCTTTTTTGGGAAGCGACCACAACTTTCTTAAGGATCAGCCAACCTTTTTAAGGAACCAGCCAACCTTTTTTGGGAACCGACCAACCTTTGTAAGGGAGCAGGCAACCTTTTTGGGAACTAACCCACCTTTTTAAGGAACCAGCCAACCTTTTGGGAACCGACTAACCCTTTTCAGGAACCAGTCAACCCTTTTAAGGAGCCAGCCAACCTTTTTTGGGAATCGACCAACCTTTTTAGGGAACCGACCAACCCCTTTTAAGGAACCAGCCAACCTTTTGGGAATCAACTAACCTTTTTTGGGAACCGACCAACCTTTTTAGGGAACCGACCAACCTTTTTAAGGAACCAGCCAACCTTTTTGGGAATCAACTAACTATTTTTGGAAACTGACCAACCTTTTTGAGGAACCAGCCAACTTTTTTAAGGATCAGCCAACCTTTTTAAGGAAGCAGCCAACCTTTTTAAGGAACCAGCCAACATTTTTTTGGGAACTGACCAACCTTTGTAAGGGAGCAGGCAACCTTTTTGGGAACTAACCTACCTTTTTAAGGTAACAGCCAACCTTTTTTTGGGAACCGACTAACCCTTTTCAGGAACCAGCCAACCTTTTTAAGGAACCAGCCAACCTTTTTTGGGAACTGACAAACCTTTTTAAGGGAGCAGGCAACTTTTTTAGCAGCCAATTAACCTTTTCATGGAAGCAGCCAACCTTTTTTCGGAACTAACTAACCTTTTCAAGGAACCGCCAACCTTTTTCACGAGCCAGACAACCTTTTCTCAAGAACAAGGCAACGTTGTTTAGAAAGCAGACAAGTTTTTATTCTAAAACCAGACTATGTACCATTTTTCAGAAACCAGGGAACCTTTATCAAGAACGAGGCAACTTTAATGAACCGGGCAACCTCATTTCAGGAAACAGAAAACCTTATTTTCAAAAATCAGGCAACTTTTTTCATGAACCAGACAATATTTTCTTCAAAAACCAGACAACCTTTTTCTGGAACCAGTCAGTCTTTTTCAAGAAGCAGGCAATCTTTTTCAGGGATCCGGCAACCTTTTTTCAGAAACCAGATAACCTCTCAAAAAACAGGTAACATTCTTTAAAAACCAGGCCTATCCTTCACTGTTTTTGAAATAGCTGGGGCACTGCCATCCTTTGGAAAATCCTACATCCGCCACTGATTCAGAAAGTTGCATAATTTGGTGTAAATGAATAAGTTTCAAAAATTTCTGGTACTTCATGCTAGATGTAATTACGGCATTGCTTATATTCAGAAACCTGTAAAATTGAGCTTAAAAGGATTACAAAATGTTTGTAATTTTCTTGCGCTTTGCGCTAAATTCAATTTCTGTTTTGCTTATCTTCAGAGAGCTTCAGAATTGAGCTTCAAGGGATAAAATTATAAAAACAGTCAAAAATTCCCATTACTTTGCTGCAAAGTTTTATAATGTGCACATTGATGCATTGTTTGTCTTAAAAAACTGCAAAATTAAGTTCAAAAGAGTAAAAACGCTTAAATTCATTTCAAATCACTATTATTTTATCACCACAAGCTAAAAATATGATTCCATGACGCAAAACACGTCAGAAAATGTCGATTTATCGCATAAGCTGACTTATAAACGTTATATACATTTTCAAGATATTAGCAATTCTCTCCCTGAAATGAAATCCTGGTCAAGGGGCTGTTTAGATGTGAATCATATTATTTTTGAATAATTCCACGATTTCCAGAGGGAATGGGGTGGAGTAGAAATAACTTTTTTTCGAAAAATAGCAAGTAATATTTTCAGCGATGTCAAAAATTATGCTCAAACGAGCGACGTTCACACACGGGCGGATTTAGGGGGCGGGGGGGGGGGCGGCCGCCCCCATTGGCCTAAAATAGTGCGCAAAATTAAGGATTTTTGAGCGATTTTTAGCGATTTTCGGGTTGAAATGGCTAATTTTTCCGCCCAAGTCAGGGTTCTGCCCAAGTCAGGGTTCCGCTCTCCTTAGGGATACGGCTCTCCCCTCTTAGGAAATCCTGGATCCGCCACTGCGTTCAAGTCTAAGGAATTTGCCCTACTATAATTAATTTAATAGTGCTTCTGAAACAAAAAAGGATCTAAACAAATAGAATTTTTAACATTTCAAGTCGAAATTCAAAGTTTTTCGTCGCATTTTAAGCATTGGCTTCAGAGTAAGTATTTTGAAAACGTTTAAAGTTTAAATGCTAAGAATCTCAATAAAGTAATAGTCCGATCTAAAATGTCAAAAATTTTGAAAATTCCATCACATCTTTATTTTGCAAATTATGTTGGGCTATTGGAAAATAACGCCGAATCTGCGCTTATTTTTGAGAGCACTAATCATTTTGTGTGAAGCTGATTTATACTTGAGTAACCCAGCTGTGTAGCACTAAGCACGATACACTGCACGTCATCTAATCTCCCGTCTACTGCTCATATATGTATATGTAAAATTTTGCGTAGTAACATTTACGCGTTAAAATTAAATAGAATTAAATTATAATTAGTGCGACCGACATTTGTTGCCTCAGTTTAAATCACGGTTTTTTTATATTCGGCAAAGATTTTTCCAGGTGTACAAAGACTTTTCACGCTGTACAAAGACTTTTTGGCACCGTCTTTGTACATATACAAAGATTTTTGGGGAGACAAAAATTGCAAAAAAGGTCTGAAATTCGCAAAAATTTTCGAGTGCTTCGTGCCGAAATGAGTAATTGTGTGTTCTATATATCTTTATAATGGCAGTAATTGCATTTCAAAAAATGTCAAATTTTTCGGCGCTTTGCGCCGTTTTAAGACGATTTTTAATGATTTTTGCCCTTAGAGACCCAGAAATTAGCTAAAATACACTACCAAAAGTTCGAACAACTCTTTTTACCACACTAAAATCGATACTGTACCATATTATAGTACCCAAAAATTTGTGTGTACAAAATGTACAAAGACTTTCGGGGACCATCTTTGTATATGTAAAAACGGACCTTGTACAGAAAAAACACTGGTTTGAACTGGTTTTATAATCGGTTCACATTAATTCAAGAATTGCCATTCATGTATAAGATTTCTTGAAGTAGACTATATCTATTTATTAACATGAGAACACCTTCGGCCCAGCTTTTTTAGCACAACCCGCATTAGCATTGTTGCTAACTAATATTTTTTTCAATTAGCACAGAATGACTTACATTAGCACGCTCTTTTTTACCTGTATAACACATATGGTGTCAAAAGGTGCATGTTCTTTTGTTTTTCAATACAGCTGTTTGAGAATGACGTGATATTCTGCAGATCAATGGTTTGTTTGTGTTATTGTCAGTACAATTAGATTTGAAGCAATCAAAAAATTCACGCTAAGTCACAATTATTGACTTCTTAATGCTCAGTGGACACAGAAAGCTGAGACTTTCGTATCTATTACCACATCAGAAATGAAAAGGCAGTTGCCCAGGGGCGGATTTAAGGGGGGCGGGGGAGGGGCGGCCGCCCCCACCCATTGGCCAAAAATATTTGGCGAGATAAAGAATGGATATGCAATTTGCAATGATTTTTGGCCATCAGTGACCATAATTTCTCGAATTTTTCCAGGGCTACGCGCCGGATGATACCTATTAATGACATTTATTTACTTTCTTGGCGACCTGGAAGCACGGTTTTGTTTTGTATTCGGCAAAGATTTTTCCCGATGTACAAAGACTTTTTATGACCGTCTTTGTACCATGTATAAAGATTTTTATGAAGACAAAAACTGCAAAAAAGGTCTGAAATTCGCAAAATTTTCGGCGCTTCGCGCCAAAATTAGTAATTGCGTGTCCTATATATCTTTATAATAACAGAAATCGCATTTCGAAAGGAAAAATGTCAGAATTTTTGGGCGCTTCGCGCCGTTTTAAGACGATTCTCAATGATTTTTGCCCTCATAAAACCAGGAATTAGCCAAAATACACTACCAGAGGTCGAACAACTGTTTTTACCACACGAAAGTCGCTACCGTACTATATCATAGTACCCAAAAATTTGTGTGTAAAAAATGTACAAAGAGTTTTAGGGACCATCTTTGTACCTGTACAAACGGACCTTGTACAAAAAATACTGCCTGGAATTTTCTGTTCATGTATATAGGTTTCAAAACAATTTTAACAGCAGAAACAGCTATTTTTGCATAGTTTTCTTCTATTTTCAATTAAGATTTTCGATGTTTTGCATCAAATGCTGTAAATACAGGAAATCAAGCAGTAAATCACGCTTCTAGATGTCTATCCGCCTCAATTTTACAAATTTTTCTGGCGCTTCGCGCCAGATTTTTGTTAAAGTCAAAAAATTTAATGATTTTTTCGCACAAAATTGTCTAAAATTTTAAAAGTTTTAGAAAAAATATTGCGTCAAAAGTGATTTTATGTAAAAGTATACAATGGGATACCGCCCCCTCTTAGGAAAATCCCAGATCCGCCACTGCAGTTGCCATATACTAATTTAATCTGACAACAGACGCTACTGCGCTTTCTGTATGAATTGAATGATAAGTAAACAAACATTAGAAAGCTAATTTTGTTTTCAATGAGCAGAAAACAATGCGAAGTTGTCAGAAAGTAAATTATTTTGTGCTGGAAACCTTTAAACAAATAGACGAGGAAAATGCATAACCATTTAGATTACAAGAAGATTGACTGTGAAGTGTTTAAATCGTGCAGTTGGGGCTAAATAAACAGTAAACATAATACTCAGCGTTAAGCGCCAAAAATTTCTTGGGATTTTTGCTGAAAAATACGTTAAAAATGCATAAAAATTACTACACTTTTGCTCTAAAAGGACTTTGTATCCGTGTGGTGTTAAAAACCGTGCTCCAACCAATTTTTCGTTTTCCGTTTGCTGGAGGCCAGGAATCGAAAAACAGCAGAAGCCAGAGCCAGAACCGGAGCTCCGGTCGATCCCTAATAAACATTGACAAAAATTCACGAATTCATCAGGGTCCAGTTTCGACCTCTACGACTCACATGTTGAGAAATCAACCGTGAACTTAATTTAATCATAGATTTTTATGTCTGACTACGAAATTGAGCATATAATTTTGATTTATTTGCAATTATTCTGTTTCATCGAAAATTTCTTGCAAAGAAGTGCTGGAAATGCTTTTATTATTGCGTATACTAATTTTTTACGATATCCGAGCAGGCCCTTTTCCAAAACGGACCGCCTTCTCTCCAAAATAAAATTTTTTTTCGAATTCACAAGTATCTCCCGAAAGAAAAAATGATAAATTCCTGAATCGCGTCTAAAACATCGCCAAAACAGGTTTTTGAGGTAATTTTGAGCAAGAAAACGCAAATATTTTAGGCGCTTCGCGCTGAATTTATTGTTTATAGTGTATACAGTTTTGGTCTTCTAAACCGCTCAAAATCACTCAAATTTGAGTTAGACATCGAGAGCATGTCAATTTTTCCGGCGCTTCGCGCAGGATTTGTTTTTCTGGTGTAGTTTTTATCTTCTAAATTGCTCAAAATCGATCAATTTTAAGATATGATATGAAAAACATGAAGTTTTTTCGGCGCCTTGCGCCGGATTTATCGTTTATCTATAGCTTCTGTCTTCTATTCGATCAAAACTGCTCAAATTTGATTTATGACATGAATGACATAAATTTTATTCCGGCGCAATTTTTTGTTCATGTATAATTTCTGTCTTCAAGCCCGCTCAAAACCACTCAAATTTGAGTTAGACATGAAGAAAATAATAAATTTTTTTAGCACTCTGCACCAGTGTTTTTGTTTTGTACAAGGTCCGTTTGTACATGTACAAAGATGGTTCCTAAAAGTCTTTGTACATTTTGTACACACAAATTTTTGGGTACTATAATATGGTACAGTAGCGATTTTAGTGTGGCAAAAACAGAGTTATTCAACCTTTGGTAGTGTTTTTAGCTCATTTCTGGGTTTCTGAGGGCAAAAATCACTGATAATCGTCTCAAAACGGCGAAATTTGATATTTTTCCTTTCAAAATGCAATTTCTGACATTATAAAGATACAATACACAATTACTCATTTCGGCGCGAAGCGCCGAAAATTTTTGCGAATTTCAAACCTTTTTTGCAGTTTTTGCCTTCCCAAAAATCTTTGTACGTGTACAAAGACGGTCCCCAAAAGTCTTTGTACATCGGGAAAAATCTTTACCGAATACAAAAAAACCGTGCAGTCTGCACCGAATTATCCATTTCCTTTTTTGTTTTTCTTAGCAAAACACAAACATTAAATACAAAGTCAAAAGTTAAGAAATTGTTTGTCGATGGAATGGTAAGAAATCACTTGTACAGATAGTTTAAACGATAGAGATTTGTTTTGTATGATAATAAAATGAAGTGAAAATTTTTTGAAATTTTTTAAACAGTTTTTCTTCGCCATTGTGTAGAGCTCGCCAAGATACGGAAAAATGCCTTTATTTTAGCCCATCTCCAAATAATTCTCGAGATATCTGACTTCAAAAATTTCCGCCCCCCCCCCGAAATAAAATCCTGAATATGGACCAGTATCCGAGTATCCAAAAATTAGGCAACCTTTTTTGAAAAGTGACCAACCAACCTAAAAATTGGATGCCGCAACGGGGCGAAGCTCTGGCCATTGCCCAGGTAGCGGCTGCTACAGCCATTTGTTTACACTCCTACCTCGATTCAAAAACTATAAAATTTCATCGAAGGTGAGCAAATTGATTTTCGGCCGAAAATCAATTTGCTTACCCTTTCGATGAAATTTTATAGTTTTTTGAATTTAGTAGGAAGGGGGTACCTATTCCAGGGTTCAGCTAATAAGCTAATAGTTTTTTCGACTTGGGATAATTGCCAGAAAGCGGTAATAAATACTCAGTAACAAAGACGCAATGCAGAAATCATGTGGTTTACAGTGTCAAAGTAAGGTGTAAAGAAATCGCCATAGCATACTAAGGGACTAATATGAGTGGCCAAAAAATTTTGCAGTCAAATAAAGCATATTTTGATCTGTCAAATGCAATTAGTCTCAAACTTTTATGTCAGGATTAACCCAAGTTATGATACAATATTGGGTTGTAGCCAGTGATCGTACGGGGTCAGATTTTCACCCCCGGTCGGGGTCGGGGTCGGGATGAAAAACCCCGGTTTTCGGGGTCGGGGTCGGGGTTGAAGATTAACAGTTAACATTGCATGATTACATACAAATTTAAAAAGGATAAAAACGATACCTTCACTTGTTTGTAGAGCATACTAATAAAGCTGGTTATGTTCAACATTTTATTTTCATTCCAAGTTAAAACATGATTTAGCAATTTAGCATTACTTTCAATTTTAATCACTAATCGCTCTCGCTATTTCGTATTCTTCCACAGTTTTTTCTAAACGGTATTCTATAACGCGCTGATTTTAGAGGAGCCAATGGCTCGAAGCGCCGAAAATTTTCGAAATTTTTACCGTTTTCATGTAGAATTTACGGCCTTTTTATTGACAAACAGTTCGGAAATCATAAGTGGCGCAAAGCACCAAGAAATTCAGTCATTTTTTACCGCCCTTAACATGTTGTAGCTCTGTGAATACTAATAGTTTGACAGAGCAGAACAGAAAAACTACGAATTATTAACTTAGTATGAAGATATTTTGACTGATTCAGGCTTTTAAACGCAATGCTGGAGCTTTGCAAAAAGAAAGACAGTAATCGGCGGTGCTATGCGCAGGAAAATTTTGACGTTTTTACTCTTTAACAATTTATACCGCTTAAATCATACAGAACAGATAAACTGCGGCGCGAAGCGCCGAAATTTTTAAAAATTCCTAATCCTTTTACCTTTTCTGTCCTCCTAAAATTGCACATGTAGAACGAGATTGTACGGCTGGGGGTCTGGGGTGGCGCGCTCAAGCGCCCCCAGCGGGGTCCAGGGCAGAACCACGGAAAATTTTGTAAAAAAGCACTCTAATTTTTAATTAAAAACGTTAAAATTTTCGCAAAATCGGCAAAATCTTGGTTCTGAATTAAGCCCAAAAAAACCTAAAATTGATTAACTCCTACACTGCGCAAAACTTCTGAGCTGAAATGCGTTTTTCGACCTCTGCTAAGTATATAGCGCAGCAAAGGGTCGCAACTCGCAACCAATAAATCATTGAAAGATGTATCAATGAGAATTTTGTTCTTACAGTTTTCAGGCCCATTTGTGACCTTCTTATTAACTAGTTCAGAAAACAGAAAATGCGCAAAAACAAAAGAAAATTTGGCCTTTCCTTTCATTTAAAATAGAATTATGTGTCCTTGGTAAAGAAAGATAAACAAAGCAGAGAATAGATAAATTGGTAGGCAAACATTTTCGCACTTTTACTATTATACTCAACAAGCATGTGCAGTTTCATTCAATGAACTCATAATGCATTAAATCACTAAAGTGATGCAAAGTGATGGATTATTTTAAGAGATTCAAGCTTTTAAACTCATTGGATTTGTATACCAATGACTCGGCACGAAGCGCCGGAAAATTTTGACGTTTGTGCCTTTTCGAACTCAATGTTCTGGACACATTGCGCCAGAAAAATCAACATAATTTCTGAAAAGGGGGCATGTGCCTCCAATTGCCCCCCTGGCTACGCCTATGATTCCGTGTATCAGTAATTTTGGCGCGCTTTATGGTGATAAATATGCGAACATGTATGTACGTGTTAACAACATGGCGACTAGGCGTACATTTTATGAAATATCGCGAGTGTGAGTTTAACATATTCATTATGCTCGTGAATGAATCATCCTTGTTCCGATTTTATTTGCTATTTATACTATTCTCCTATGTACCAAAAAATTAAATGCTATATTTCACCCCCGAAAAAAGCTTCAACCCCGACTCGAAAAATCTTGCCCCCGGTCGGGGGTCGGCGGGTTTAGGCCGGGGTTTTTCGGGGTCGGGGTCCCCGTACGATCACTGGTTGTAGCATATAGATGGGCAAGGTAGGGTGGCCAGAGGGGATGAAATTTGGTCACTTAGTAAACATAGATCATGACATGCCTTTACCAGGTAGTATATTGATATTTTTATCTACTTAGCATATTAAAATATCATTTTTGAGGTAATAAGGTAGATTAATTCAATTCTTACATGTATCTTTTTTTCGAAAAATGCCTTTTGAGGCATTTATTAAGTGAATAATTAAATATTATGTGACAAATACAATTGACAGGAACTGTAAGACTTATGGAAAATTTTAATACTTGTGAAGTAAACTGATCAGGCTGACTGAAGTTTTGTTTAATTGAGCTGTGTTTTTCTCACTACGTAATCAAAATTTTCCCAGCAGCAACTTATTTTTCACCAAAATTGCCTGACAGTACCCGGTTTCCCGAAATCTGAGGGAGTAATAATACCCCCATATGCCCTTTTTGTGGGGTGTAGCCACACATTAAACGGCTAAAGATTTTGGGAGGGGTTTCCCGGCCATTTTCAGGGGTGTAGCCATATATACATGCACATAGGAGGGGTGTGATGGGGGTATTCCCCTCCCGCTGAAGAGTCAAAAAGTTAGATGATGTCGAGCAATTGAGCCAAAACTAGTGTATTTTCAAACGGTTTCAACATACCTGAGCAACAACCAATGCTCCAGTCCGTCCAACTATGGGCTCTCAAAATTTTATTTGGTCCCAAATTGGGCAGAAAACGGGTTAAAAAAGACAATTTTCTCCGATTTTTTTGCTGTTTTCGCACATTTTTTTAAAATTTGCCCATCCAAATTGACCTTTCAGCCTGTCCAGCTGGTGTCAGCCCGTTCCATGGACGGGCTGGGATGGGCTACCGCTCCAGGTGTGGTTTCAACGTTAAAATATACATAAACTCAGTTCACTGTTATAAAATCCTGCGTTTAACCCATCCCTGACCCAAAAATCTCGATTTTACGCCTCCTGGCCAGCCTGACCTTCTGCATCTATGGGTGTAGCCCCCTGTTACATGTCTAGGTGTAGCCTTTTTCGGTCATCTCTGTTTATTTTTGAATGTGCTAGTGAGCACACGTAATCACAATGAATGTAGTGAATGATATTACACCCGGGGCGGGAGCAGGAGGGGGTATTGACCCATTTAGGCTTTCCAGAAATCAAATACTGTGACACGATTGCAGAAATGCAAGTCTTGCATGAGAATTTCAGGGGCTGATAAGGATTTAAGAAAATTTTTTGAAGAAATAGAAAACTGATAACAGTAATTTGGTTATCGGCATTTGTAAGTCGCTGATTTTAGGAGTGTCGTTTTGAGTGCAAGAGCAATTTGAAAAATTTGCAGGTAATCCTTTATTTGCCTAGAAGTTACTGTGAGATAAAAAGAGGTCAAAATCTATTCTGACATCAGAATAAGTTTAGATGCATTCTTTGAGCGAAACTCTTAAATAGATACATTTCTCACCGTTTATGCTAATGTGAAGAGACTCATAGTGCCAGTGTTTTTTTGTTCAAGGTCCGTTTGTACATGTACAAATATGGTCCCCAAAAGTCTGTACATTTTGTACGCGCAAATTTTTGGGTCTATAATATCATACAGCAGCGATTTCAGTAAGGCAAAAATAGAGTTGTTCGACCTTTGGCAATGCATTTTAGCTAATTTCCGGATCTCTCGAGGGCAAAAATCGCTAATAATCGTCTCAAAACGCGCGCGAAGCGCCTGAAAATTTGACATATTTTCTTTCAAAACGCAATTTCTAACAGAACAAACAATCACTCGAAACAATTCTCGCGAATTCCAAACCTTTTTTGCAGTTTTTGTTTTCCCAAAAATCTTTGTACATGTACAAAGACGGTCCCCAAAAGTCTTTGTACATTGGGAAAAATCTTTGCCTAATACAAAAAAATCGTGCATAGTACTCACATTGAATCGCCGAGATTTTAAGGATTGTATGGTAAAAAGGACTTTAAAGAGAAAAATCATATTCGTCACGAATTTTTACTACTAATTTTTCTTTTGTTTCCTGGAAATTTTCACATGCGCACCGTGCAAGTGAGCCCCAGAGTTGGTTTACACGATCGACCTTCTATTTTCACTGTGCAAAACAGCTGTGTTTGTGACATTTGCTGTCTAAAAATGCGGACAACCTAGACATGGAATGTACACATGTCAAAATTTTTCGACACTTCGCGTTATTATTTTTGGTTTTTTTTTATTTTCGAAGATCCGATTTGGAGCAGATACATGTAAATAATCGCAATTTCCTAGAGTCGAAGCTAAACCGGCTGCTTATTACACGCACTTACGCATTTAAAATTATCTGAAAATTCAAAATTCTTTGATATTTTATCCGACTCTGACAATGAGCTCTTGATTTTCTGATTTTTTCACCATATAAATTACAGATTGCTGAGAAAAGCATAAAAATGCTTTTACTCGTATATGTGTTTGTCTAGCTCATAATATTTCAGGGCATTTTATTTGGCTTCAAGAATTTTGGCTATCTTGAATAAAAAACCTCGGAGAAATTCATTGAAATCTTAAGGCTTACCTCGGGAATCATCAATAAACTTTTTTGCTTGTTCTACTCTATTTTGAAGATGACGCTGACGGGTCTTCTTCACCTGATTGAGAATAATAAAAAATGTCCGAAAATGTTCAAAGAGCGAGTATTAAAGTGTGAGACTTCGGAATTGAAGCTAGACGGATTTTTAAGCAGATCAGTTAACGGGATATCTATAAATTTTTAAGAACGTTCAAATTTTTAGTGGGGAAATAGCATTTTCTCAAAAGCAAGTAAATGAATAAAGTGTTATGTCCTGAGAGGTTGAGAGGTATGCTTTTCAAAAAGTCTCGGCAGTCGCGATTCAAAATTTTGAAGCAAATGACTTTTTATTTTTGGTCAAACGTGACAAAGAAGTACATGAAACGCTAGTCTATGTCCTAAAGATGTGGAGGGGTTGAAAAATCTCATTCAGTGATATGGATCGTTTTAGTAAATAAAATAAAAATAAATTTTTACGATTTTTGTGTTTGGGTAGCTCGTTTTGATTGTCTGATTCCCACCAAACATTTGTGACCATACATGTAACGACTCAAAATTTAGGAAGGGGTGGGGTCTCCGGCCATTTTTAGGGGGGGGGGGGTGGAATGACCACTAATTTTTTCCAAAAACGGCCAAAAAACACGTAAAAACAGTCAAAAAATGTGATTTTTTCCAAAAAAATCGGTAAACCTGGTAATTTTTCAGCCCTTTGCGAATTTTTCATCAACTCTCGAATTATTACGAGTAAAATTTAAAAGAAATACAATCGGGGAAGAGGTCAACAATTTTCTGGCTTTGGGGGATAAGGGAACGGCCGACCACACTATTGCAGGGACCCCGACCCTCCCTCCCTCAAAAAATTTGCACATCCCCTCAAGATAGAATTTTCGGTGCTATTTTTGGCAATTTCGCCCCTCTGGACCCCAATCCCAGAATCTGTCTGCTGCCTAAGTATGGTGACCAGACCACGCGAATGATTACCTAAATTCACTTAATCTAATCACAGGACATGCAAAGCATGACCGGTCAGAGGGCATGAAAATGAAAAAATGTGTCATGCACAGTAAATTTACAGGGGTTGAAAATATTTTGCCGGGGTTAAAACCCTCTTAGATCTCTCCCTATGATCATACATATATGCGAATTACTACATCCAACTTCAAAGGAGCAACGATAATCGATGATCCCGAATATTGTTCTCAACGTTGTGATTGATACGAATAACGGTTACACGCTACATTCGGATATACACAAAGCAACTCACGCAGTTAATGCTGAAGTAAGCCTTTGTTGATGAAATTATAATGGAAAAAATACCGATGAATTCACTTGTACGAAACTTCACTCTTTTTCGTCATGTCCCCTTTCCCATCCCAATTTCCTACGCTACAAATCAGAATATTCCTTTATTTTGATCGAAAATCAGGATTACCCCATTCTTACTTGACCAGACTTCGTTAACTGAGTCAAAATCGTAAGAATTAGGGCTTGTGTTGAGAAGACTCGCTCGCTTGCTGCGGTTTAAACTATTTCTCATAAAAAATTGAGGATTTTTCCACAAAAAATTATATATAGATTGTTGGTAACGTTTATCTTTATACTCAATTAGAGTTGCAAGATTGGCTTAGATGCATATGTTCAGAGTGGCCGGCTAGAAATGAAACACAGAATTTGTGGTCCGCAGAAGGGGACGACCAAAATTGTTTAGGATGTTCCTCACATCAAAATTTTTATTTTTCTCGTTATCATTTTTCCAGTTTTTTCATTTTTCTATGTATTTTTTCCTTTTCCATCCTACTGATCTCCTAATTGTTAAGTAAATAAAATCGAAATCAAATATTACTAAACAGTTTCGAAATTTTCAACAATAGTCTGTGATAGGATGCTTTAATTTCTTTTACTTCAGCTAAAATCTTGCGAAATTTAAGCAGAAGGATGCTTACCTGTAGGACAGAAATTTTTTTCACCATCCCAGGATTCGCGATTTTTTGAAAGTTCCTAAAAATTTTCTAATAATTTGTGAAAAGATGCTTTTGAAGCGTTTAAGATATATATTTGTTCAGAAGTGCCAAATTTTCGGCGCCTCGCGGTATTATACTCGTATTTTGACTATATTTTGCTCAATTTGTTCCGACTTTTTTGATTGATTTATTTATGATTTTCTGCTCTAGAAAGATGGAGCATCGTCAACGCGTACCTACCATTTTTATACCCAAAAAAAGCACTTTGATTTACCCCCCCCCCCGCAGAATTCCCATGCTGTGCATTTATGCTGCCCACCTCCACTCCCTTAATCCATAAATTTTTATCAAATGTTGATTCATCATTATCTTAATTTAGTGGTTTTGGTCGAGTATTCAAATGAACGCGTGCGCCAACGAAGCAGAAGATTCGTACAAAGTCGTGGTATGCACGATGCCTTCGCTGCTCAGACTTTCTGCTATTCGCTCTCCTCGTTTTGTTTGCTTAATTTTAATAATTTACGTCTAATAATAATACTATTTAACTTATTCGTTTACAGCATTTGTCGAAATTTAGTCTCAATATTAATGATATTGACTAGAGCGAGTGTTTTCTCACATGCAACAAACGTAGCGGGATAATTTTTTTTTGATTTTTTTATTTTTTTCTTCAATTTTTTGAATTTTTTTTACTTCAATTTGAATGTACACTGTTTATTTAATGTCAAAATACAGTTAATTTTTTAGCTGTCAAATGTGTAGTTCTTGCCAGGATGTTTGAACAATCAGTCCTTAACTTTTGTTAATGATTTCTTTGCCCATGTATGTTATAAGATAGAAGTCGTCGTATGTTTTAACAAGTAATGCAGAGCCGACGACGTCTCCTGTGATGTAATTTCATTGAAAAATCCTGAAGCGTACATATGTGACAGGAGGGATAGGGGATCTTCCAACCCAAAGTTGGCCTTTACCCATCCGCCCGAAGCCAGAAAATTTTTGACTCCCTCTCCCGATTTTTGGAAAAAATGTAATTTGTGACCGTTTTTAGGTGCCGTTGAGCGTAATTAAAATTAAATAAAAATGTTCATTAAAACTAAGCCAAAAGTGGTCAGAAAACCCCCACCCAGTGTTTTTTTGTGCAAGGTCCGTTAGTATATGCACAAAGATGGTCCCCAAAAGTGCTTGTACAGTTTGTACACACGAATTTTTGGGTATTATAATATGGTACAGTAGCGATTTTAGTGTGGTACAAACAGTTGTCCCAACTCTAGTAGAGTATTTTAGCTAATTTCTGGGTCTCTAAGGGCAAAAATCACTAAGAATCGTCTTAAAACGGTGCGAAGCGCCGAGAAATTTGACATACTCCTTTTGAATTGCAATTTCTGCCAATATAAAGATATATATATATAACACACAATTACTCGAAAGATTTTGCGAATTTCAGACCTTTTTAGCAGTTTTTGTCTTCCCAAAAATCTTTGTAGATGTACAAAGACGGTCCTGGAAAGTCTTTGTACATTGGAAACAATCTTTGCCAAATGCAAAAAAAGCGTGCGCCCACCCGAAATTTCGAACCGTTACATATATACCTATGTCCTAAAGGATTGTTAAGTGTTCAAATTTTGTAGCGAGAACTATATTCCAGTTTTGATTAATAATTGAAAGTACCAATGTGTATGTATAAGTAAGCAAATAGTTGCTGTTGGAAAGGTAAACATATGACCAAAAATTAGAATATTTGGCGGATTTAGATAAATATGCACTGCGACGGCCTCGATGGGCAAAGTTGTCTACAAATCTAAATATTTAGATAAAATTCATGTAACAATTAGTAATTTAGAATAAAAATTTCATAGCAGTGAACCATTATTCATTTGGTACTTTGCTGTCAATATTTGCACGTATATTTCTATGCTATTAGAGTAAAGATCGACCCCTGAGCTCCTCTAGCAGTGCAGTCTCATTGACAGTTGTCTCGAAACAGCGCAGTAAATCCCGTAGAAGTTCGTTTTTCGGCCGAAAATCGAATGTAGGGACCGATCATAGATTATCCGTCGGTCAGGGGTCGCTTTTGGACATTTCTTGGGACGCTTCTTCAATTTTAGCAGGTATTATTGCGTAATTTTATTACGAATCACAATTTTGTTTAATCGCACGTTATTTAGTCTTTGTCTTAATTTCTTTTTATTCTTCATTTAAATTGACTCGTCATTTATATTTCATCAGATCATCACTACTTGTATACATAACTACAAGGTGTTTCATAAAAAACAATACACTTCCTTTTTTATAATTTGTTATTGAAATACTGAACGCACAACAAAAACAAAAACACAAAAAGAAAGCTAATTCAATTGTGCATCAAATCGTATGTATGTATATAACTTATGACGATACGGTAAAAATTTGGCCTACAAGAAAAAATCGCAATGTCCGCCAGAAGCCATTATGACGAAGCGTAATCGACGACTAAATTCGTCTATAGCCGACTTTATTCTATCTTGCGATAGTTTGTTCCAGCAATACTTGATCCGACGCTTGAGGACAGCTAGACTACTAATTGGCTTTTCGTACACTATCCGCTGAAGAGCACTCCACGCGTAGTAATCCATAACATTGAGGTCGGGCGAGCAGGGCGGCCATTCGTTAGGTTTCAAGGAATCTGGACAATTACGTATCTTTCAACCATGAAACGGAAAATTTTGACGCGTGAGATGTAGCACCATCCTGTTGTCATAAAGTATCCGATCAACAATGTCCTTTTAGCGGATCTTTAAATGGACACGTATTTTTCGCTGTCAACTTTCGATTTTCGGTCAATGAAGTAAATGTTCGATTTTCCACGCTTTGACACTGCTCCCCACACCATAATTTTTTTGGGAAAATGTTTTTTCTCTATTATTAAGTTGGCTGGAGGGACATTTTTTATCGATTCCTAACTGTATACTCTATTATTTCGAGTGCAGACGGGCGGTGTGTCGACTCAAAGAATCTCTTTCGTCGGAAAAAACGAGATTTTCTACATAAAACGAACAATTTGATTTTGCGCAGCGAATGTTTGGACCTGGTAGACGTTTTTCATTTATCTCTTGGAGTGGAACTCTTTTAAAAACGTCGATGTTCCGATCCTTAATGATACGGTTGACGGATGATAGTGAAAGTCTCAGTCTTTGGCTAATTTTCCGTTGAGATAAATGAATACCAACCTTTACCTCGCCGAACAAGATCCACCTTAGCCCAGCTTAGATGTGCCTACAGTTACATCCTGGCGTCCACGCGCAGCAAACTCGACTCTAGCGGCCTCACACCTGACACCTGCCCACGTTGTTTGGCGGCAACAGAAGATACATGACACCTCTTCGACTGTCCATCCCGACCAACACATGCCCGTGTCAGTGACTTGTGGAAAGGGCCACAGTTAGTAGCGGCCTCTCTAGACCTTTGATCGATCGATGGATGTCGACATGTGTCGGCCATTACAACAACAACAATACCAACCTTGTTAGCTGGGCTAATCACTAACTTTTCTACTTCGGTAGCATTGGTGACAGTGTGAACTGAACGGGGACGTCCAGTTCCCATTACACGATCCACGCCACCCGTTTTTCTAATTTTATTGACTAGGCTTTCGATACCAGAATAATTCCAGCTCGATTGTCGAAAATTATTGTAAATTTTTCTAGCACCAAAACCCATGTTCACTAACTTTAGGACGAAGCTTCTCGAATGCGGCGATATCTTGCCTATTGTGCAACTAATTCGTATAAAATTTTGAGAGCAAATAGAAGAATGAACGCTCTGCACCAAAGTGTAAACTACATATTTCCAGCTTGTTTTAAAGTAAAGATATAAAAAATGTTAAGTGTATTGCTTTTTAAACACCCTATAGGTATTTCATTTCAACATTGCTTATTTACGTATAGTTCTCAAGTCAACCCTGCCCAAATAAAACAGGATGTTACATAAGTTAAATTTTTCAAAACTTGTTATGGTCTTTGAGAAAAGTAGCAATTATCAAGCCAACGTATGACAATTTTAACGATAAGCTTGCAGCATTTCGTATGATATTAAGAGTTAGAAAGGTCTTATTTTTTCGCTTATTTATGTATGTACATAATTATGCAAAAGTTCATAATGCTTTTATTGAGTGAGGAAGATTTATGACTGCAGCTAGAATTCATTTTGTATTTCGCAAGGGGGTTTGATAAATTATAAATGATTTTAGCATCTCAGGAATATATGTGCTAAACTCTAGAGAGCCTCATAGATTATTCGGTTGGTAAATGCATATTTTATGATTGATTCTGCTGATAAATACTCTAGAGAACGATTCCCCATTCAAACAGCTTCGCACCCGCGTAAGCAAGACGCAAGTTTCAGAAGATCCTGTGAATCGAAGTCAACGGTCAGAATCGAGTTGTGAAGCATTGCCATCATAGGTGCACAAGGTCAGGGTCGGCAGGGGGTTGAAATCCCGAAAATCCAAATCAGTAAATGTAATGTTCACGATTTTTTGCTGTTTTAACGATCAAAATGTTCAAAATAGCCTATAAAACGTTTTCTAGTGGTAATCTCGAATTTTAAAAGCATTTTTACTTCATTTTGACTGCATTATATCACTTTTAACACTAAAAACTGCAAAACTTTATCAATTTTGGGCGCTTTTTGAGTAAAAAGTGCTTAAAAGTACTACTCTAGCGCGAAATGCCGGAAAAATTTTGACGTTTCTACTGCTTTTGACCTCAAAAATGATGCAAAAAACGTTCTCATCAGCTCAAAATCGCTGGACGCTACCTGTCCGGCTGACCCTTCAGGAGGGTAATACCCCCTCACCCCTCCCCTCTATGGATGTTTATGTGTGATTGCCACGTTGAAAGTAAAGCAGGATACTTGTTTTTTAAGCCGATAAATCGATTCTGATCAAAGCGACGCAACTTATAAAACTCAATAGACTTTGCACTGCCTCATTAGATCTCACTATTAGATTTTAGATTCTTGTTTTTTAGGAATCTAAGTTAAACATTCCATTGTTGTGTTCCAAGCGTCTGATAACCATCTATGGTTGAAATGTAAAAAAAGTTTTATGTATTGCAAATATTGTAAACAGGAAAAACTATAGTTGTACTCTCTGATTTATTCTTCGTTTTTATACTTTATAGACTAATTGGTTTTGCGAACAGGCACGTATCTCTGGGGGAATTGGGGGGTTCGGACCCCCTAACTCAGAAAAATCGGAAGAATAGGACTTTTTAAACGTTATTTTGTGCTATTTTTGGCCTTTTTGGGCTTAATCCCCCAAAAATTGGTGTTGGTCTCCTCTCAAAATAGGACGGCCAGCTACGTGCTTGTTCGCGAATAATTTGGGCACCAACAATATGTATCTATACGAACCTTAAAAACTGATTCCCGTTCAGAACAACATGCTATTTTGTTTATTCAATTTTAGCAGATCACGTGATTACATGCGATGACGTTGAAAATTTCCTTAAAACGCCAAACCGCTGCATGTCCAAACGGCAACAAGTTTGCTTGGAACTTTTGCAAACCGAAAATAACTACTTCCAAGTTCTTCGCACGATTATGAAGGTGAAGGCGTCTTGAATAAACCTCAGTTTGATGGCTCGGAATTGGGGCAACTGGCCATTTATATGTAGAACGCACAATTTTTCCTAAAAATAGCTCAAAAACGGCTTTATTCGTCTACAAAAGTCGGAGAGAGATGAAAAAATTTGAGTTTGGGCGAAGTTGGTTCTACTAAATGTTGTGAATCTTTGAGGGAAATCTATCCTCGTTCAGAGTTACATAGCCTTACCCTTCCAACTTTCTCTAATTTAGGGATTCTTGCCTCAAATTTTGCTGCCAGGTTACCTATGTAACATATGAAGCTTCTAAGTTTTTTAGTTCGAGCCGAGCATTTGGATTTTACCTTATAGAGCGTGGGTCAAAAAACGAATCGCATATTGGACCTTATAACTTTTTATATACTTGTTCAAACTGGATGCGGTTTGCTTTGTATAAGAGCCTATTATTACTGTAGGAACGTGGTAAAATTCCGATCATGCTAGTTTAGCATGATTTTACAGATTCAGGTGCATAAAATTAGCTACGTATCATCATCATCATCCCGTTTTACGTCGTTTTACCCGATTGGGGTTGGACGTTTGATGCTATGTCGCCATTTCACCCGATCATGAGTGTCTTCCATACGTAGATTTTTGGCAGCCAAGTCCTTTTTAATTGTCTTCATCCACGTTGTCTTCGGCCGGCCTCTTGGCAGTTTTCCAGGCGCCACCAGGTTTTTGGCTGATATGACATTACCGGCCTGGCTTCTTTCGACATGTCCTAGCCAGCGCAATCTGCAAGTCCGCAGTGTATTCTGGATATTGTCCATTGTAAGTCTTCTAAGAATTTCTTCGTTGCTAATTTTGTCGGCCAGGCGCAAACCAAGCATCCAACGAAGCAATTTCATTTCAGTTCTGTTTAAAGCGTTTTATGCTATTTGCCATTGCCCTATGTTTCTGATCCATACAGCAGGACTGGGCGAACACAGCGCTGGTACAGTTGACTGCGGGTTGGTAATGGTATACTCTTTTGCATCAGTAGACCAGCTATGACTTTCCATTTCCATTTCTTCCACGTGGCCTTGATTCTGCATCTAACGCTCGCTTCAGCAGCACCATTGGCTTGTACTGTGCCGCCTAGGTATGTGAAAGTATTGACCTTTTCTACCGTCATTTCATCGATTTGTAGCATATTTGGATCTACGATTTCTGAAACTACGCCAGTTGTGCATGCTGTACATTTGAAGTTATCTTTTACTGCGTTCAAACCTTGACGTATTCCTGAGCATTTTTTGTGGCACCACTGCTTGCACATGGTACAAAGGACGGAATTATTTCCAACACCTTTTGAGCAAACGGCACATTGGTATCTTACAGACTTCAAAGTTGGTCCTTTCTCACCGGAGACCATATACTTGGTTTTGCTTGGATTGACGATCATGCCTTTTTTCATTGGACTTGCAATTCATAATTTGAAACGCTCTTTTAGCTCATCTTGATTTTTAGCCGTAAGCACAAGGTCGTCAGCGTATAGTAGTTCCATGGGTGTTTTAGTGTATATTTGCTTGGTTGCTTCTTCCATTGCCTATGGTTATGTCTGATCTCTTTACTGTGGCCAGCCTTTGACTTGACAACTGTTTTTGATGACCGATATGTTGTCATTATCAGTCTTACTAGCTTTTCTGAGATTAGCTGTCTTCTCAAAGCCCATATGATCGTTTCTCTTGGTATTCTGTCGAAGGCTTTTTCGAGATCTACGAACAGGTAATGCAGCAGTTGGTGTTTCTCAACATACTTCTCTTGTAATTGTCTTAATATAAAAATTGGATCAGTTCTTGACCTATGGCGCATAAATCGATATTGTATTCCACTAATTCGTATGAGTTTTCGCAGCCTTAATTCCAGAATTTTTTCGAAAATTTTAATGCCGTGCTCAAGTAGGCGGATTCCTCGATAGGATGTACAGTTCAGAGGGTCGCCTTTTCCTTTAAACAATAGTATTGTCATGCTTTTAGTGAAATCGTCTGGCATTTCTTCAGTTTTCCACAATTGTTGGAAGATATGAAGTAGGGCAAGCAATGCAAGTCGTCCAGCTGCCTTTATGACATCTACTGATAGACCTGTTGGCCCAGGTGACTTCCGTTTCTTGAAAGATTTCATGGCTTCTTTCACTTCGTTTTCCGTTATTTCTTCAACTGGGCCTTCTATCATTGTACAATCGTCTACTTTAACTTTTCCATTGCTTTCATTCAACAGTTTTTGGTAGTATTCCCTCCATCTATCACATATCTGTTCTGTAGATACTAATAATCGTCCATTATCGTCTTTTACACATATAGCACCAGTAACATCTTGTTTTTCAGTCCTTCTGTTCTTAGCTAGCCAATATAGTTTTCTTAAGTTTTAGCCGTTTTGTACACTTCTTTATCAACAGCACATTGGCTTTTTTGCCATCTCCGGTAAGCATCTTTCTTTGTAGTGATAACTGTTCTGACTTTTTCACTGAACCACCATGTTTCTCTAAGACGTTTTTGATGACTTCCTTTTGATGTTCCACAGACTTCTTGTGCTGTGTCGAGTAGTGTGTCGCGAAAATGCGACCAGCACCCGTTTGGTTCCAGTCGTTCAGCTATTAATCCTTCAAATTTTTCCTGAGTGCTGCTGTCAGCTAGCTTCCACGACTTGATTTTCGGGCTACATTCTTTTTTAACGGTCTTTATGGCACAATTCGGCAACAAAAAGTCATCGATTAGAACACGGTGTTGTGGTATGCATTCTTCACCGGATACTGCCTTTGACATTTTTGCATCTGGATTTTATTTTGTATCCAGCTAGTATATAATCGATCTGATTTCGTAGGCTCCGCTCTTGTACGTTATGAGGTGTTGATTTTGTTTCTTAAAATACGTGTTCAGGACGTGTAGTTGCAGGCTTTCAGCAAAGTTTAGAATTTCTTCCCCTGCACTGTTTCTTTCCCCGTATCCAAAACCACCGTGGTTTTGTTCATAACCCTCAGCACTATTTCCTACATGGCCGTTTAAATCTCCACAGATGATCAGTTGATCATTTAATGACAAGTCTCTGACTGCATCAGTGAGCGTGTTCCAGAAAAATTACTTTTCTTCGTCTGCTCTCCCTTGTTGAGGGGCGTATACTGAGACCACTGTTAGTATTTCGTCGTTGGTCTTGATTTTGAGCCACATTATTCTTGAGTTGATTCGTTTCACTTCAACGACATCATCAATCCTGTCCGCTTTGACTAGTATTCCAACACCAGCCTCTCCAGAGGCTTCACCTGACCAGTAAAATTTGTAATTCTCGTTATTATCGCCAATAAATTTACACGACGATCCTTTCCACCTGGTTTCCTGTACACAGCATATGTTGATTTTTCGACGGACTAGTATATCTATTATTTCTCTACTTCTTCCAAACATTGTTCCAACGTTTATTGAAGCAACTCTATATATTTGAAACCCGGAGATTCTTTGCACCCCTTGACCGTTTAAGATATGCCGGGGACTAGTGGGCCATATTACTTTTCGACGGTGTGCAGACAATTAATCGCCAACAATTAATCGCGCACAATTAATCGTGGACAATTAATCGCCGAACAATTAATCGCCTTAACAATTAATCGCCGGGACATGTAATCGCCTAATATACTTATATGTATGTATTTATAGTAAAAACAATACTTTACTTGAAACAAAAACTGTCGTTGCAAAATACTGCGAATTTGTCTAAAAATTGAAACTGTGTGACAAGCCACACAAACAATAAGAAATATCCAGCTCCCCGTAGCTATTCACGATTCTTTGAATACGAGCTGTAAAATCTCTGCATTTTTTCCTTCCAATGGGAGGCTGTTGGCCGGCCAAATACTGTTCAATCATCATTTCGTTTTTACTTTGTTCTAATCGTAGCGCCTTGAAAAATTTCCAAACTGTGGTGTGATGATTCTGAAGCGTTTTTAGCAATCAATTTTCTCGAAGGTGTAAAATTCTCGACGCTTCGCGCCATATTCTTATGTTTTGACTATATTTTATTCCATTTGTTCTGGGGTTTCACCTTTCCCTTGAAAAATTCTCAATTCCCCCCCAGAATTCGCGATCTTTCGCAGAAAAGGTTATTTTGAAGCGTTTCTAGCTATCTATTTGCTCAAAAGTGTCAAATTTTTGGCGCTTCACGCCATAAACTCATGTTTTAACTACATTTTGTTCAATTTATTCGACTTTTTTGATTTTTTTCGAATTTTCTTGTGCTGTTATGCTCTAGAAAGATAGAGCATCGTAAAAAACGCCTAAAAATGATGTGTTTTACGCGTACCCACTATTTGCAGGCCCCAAAAAGACACCTCAAAATTTCACCCCCCCCAGAATGCCTATGCTGTGCATGTATGATAATAAGCTAAGCTTTCACATCCACTACTTTCCTTTTTACACACCTTTTTATATTTTTATACAGGTATTTATTTTTGACATGCCTTTGATGACGCTTGGTTGTTTACGATTAAATAGACCCGCGATTAATTGTGCGCACGATTAACTATTCTGCGATTAACTGTTGGCGATTAATTGTCCGCGATTAATTGTTGGCGATTAATTGTCATGTAATCCTTTTCGACATAGCATTGAATTTTAGGAGCAGGTTTTCTACATCCGGATGCCCTTCCTGACGATAACCACTTGTTTTGAGCAAGTGTAACCTAGCCTATGGTGCAAGCACCTCAGACCACTAGGCAGCGGTCGGTTTTGAAATCAGAGTTGTCCTTCTCCTAGATGGACTGCCTACCATGGCTATGAGCTCCATCTACCCAGAACATGTGGCTTTAAGGCGCCACAAACCCGCCTTTCTTCCTCACGGATTTATCGTTACCCAGGGACTCCGCAAGGAGGCACCGTGAGAACTTGACTGGCAGAGCTATGATCAAGTGACAGTTAGACTTATGTGGTATTTTATAGGAATACAGACGTTCGTATCTTCGCAACATTATGACTTTTCAACGGTTTGTTTTATATGATAGTTAAAATTTTCGTCTATTGTTCTCTATATTTTTATATCGATTAGTTTAGCCTACGTGAAGAAAATGCACTTTCCCTACGGGTTACTGCATTCATAGTCAACGTTTTTAATTTACAAGCACGTGTCAAAACCTTCAATTTTTGTTTAAAGCTTTGTTGTTTTGCAATAGCCCGAAATGCGCCTAGCAAATCACTTCAACGATAGCTGAATAAATTGGCTTCAGAATAAAAAAGGTTTTGCTCAACAGTCACAGACATAGGTGGGCGGCAGCTAAATTTTGCGGGGTGCAAGATTTTCTAAAGGTCAAAAAATGACCTTAAAAATAGTGATATGGCGAAAAAACACCATTTTTAAACGTTTCTCATCGAGCACTATCCATTCGCATCAAAAACTTGCGAAAAAAAACAAAAAAATTCAAAAAATTGAATTCTGGGGGGGGTTATTTTCGATTTCTTAGGGGGTGGGTGTATACCCCCACCCCCTCACGCCCAGGTGTGGTCACAGAGTGCTATTAAGTTGCAGTGCAACAATGTTTCTGATAGATGCTTTCATGACTCGAAAAACGAGTTTTGCTAAATTGTTTGTACCTTTCGAACAACGCTAAAAGTATTGATATCACTCTAGCTTCTTTATGCGTGGATGATAGGCTTTTTAAGAAAGCAAATCGCATTCCATTTGCTTTCGTCGTTAAGAAGTTACAAGGTCCGATAGGCGATTCGTTTTTTAGTCCAATTTCACGATTTTTGACCAAACAATGGTTCTTGCGGCTGAGTTATGTAGGATTAATGATCAATTTTATTATAGAAATTTGGTCATAAAGGTCGGTAATACTCGTATTTGGTTTGCACGGTTTTTTTGTATTCAGCAAAGATTTTTCCCGATGTACAAAGACTTTTCGGGACCGTCTTTGTACATGTACACAGATTTTTGGGAAGACATAAAATTGCAAAAAAGGTCTAAAATTCGCAAAATTTTCGGCGCTTCGCGCCGAAATAAGTAACTGTGTGTTCTATATATCTTTATAATGGCAGAAATTGCATTTCAAAAGGAAAAATGTCAAATTTTTGGCGCTTCGCGCCCTTCTGCGAGGCAATTTTCAGTAATTTTTATCATCAAAAAACCAGAAATTAGCTAAAATACACTACCATAGGTTAAAAAACCCTGTTTTACTCCACTAAAATCGCTACTGTATGTACCATATTATAGTACACAAAAATTCGTGTGTGTAGAATGTACAAAAACTTTTGGGGACCATCTTTGTACATGTACAAACGGACCTTGTACGAAAAACACTGTGCTTTGTCGACTTTCTTATATATGCTAAATTCATGATTACCCAATTTCAAGGTAAAACTACATATCCACATTTTTTTCCGACCAGATATTCAAGGAACCGTTGGAAAATCCGAATTTGATCGGAGGCGAAATACTGGATCCTATGGAGTTGAAGCTAATTTTTGGCCGTATCCCACCGATTTTCGAGGTTCACGCTAAAATATGCAGAGATTTGGCTACTTTGATAATGCATTGGGTCGAAACTAGGTGCATTGGTGACGTTTGGCTGAAATATGTAAGGTTTTTTCTTAGGTGCACGTGCATATGTATTGAACGCTAAGCCGTAAATTTAGGGTCGGCTGCCCCTCCCTTTGTCCCAAAAAAACATTTTCGATAATGCATGAGATGATGGGAAAATTGCATTCTGTTTATTAGAAAATCTTAAAATTTTCGGCTAAGCGCCTTTACATTGTAAGCATAAACTATTTTCATAATTTAGCCTCAAGCGCGGCCAAAACACGACGCTTTTAAAGCCTATTAAGATGAAAGTTCTTCAGAAAAGTTAAAATTTTATGTTCTCAATCGATATAGCATGTTGTAAAACGTCGAAAAATGTTGTTTCTACCATGTACCACGAGGCACGTATCTCTGGGGGGGGTTCGTACCCCCAAAATTCAGAAAAATCGGAAAAGCAGGACTTTTTAAACGTTATTTTGTGCTATTTTTGGCCTTTTTGGGTATAGTCCCCCAAAATTGGTGTTGGTTCCCCCAAAATAGGACGGCCAGCTACGTGCCTGTGTACCACCATAACAAAGTAATTAATTATGGTTCTCTATTCTGAAGGACGCAAAGTCAAAGCATTACGAAAAGACGAAAATAGATCATTGGTAGCGCCTTAGCGCCTACCTATAATATTGTGCGGCTTTTTTAAAGATGGATAATAAAGAATTCGATGTAATTATTACTGTTTACACTTCTATTCTGCGTGTAAAGAGCGTGGCGTGTAAAGTTTCACTGTAACGTTATAACGTATACTTTTTTAAATTTTGGTCAGCGACACGACTTATCAAATTCACATTTGCAGTCTGTGTCTTCTACTTTTTTTTCAAATGTAGGCAATTCATTAGGCTCGATGGCACTTTTTTATTTTTTAAAAAGTGACTTATTTTCAGAATAACGGTGTAAAGAGTGTAAAGAATCTGAGGGTGAACAAACACATTTTGGCCTGTTTTTTATCTGCCAACAACTACGGTTATGAGTCCCGAGAAAATTATTCCAGCAGAAATATACTACGACTCAATGGCTACCTTCGGCTTACCTGCAAACTGTTTTACACTCAATACGGAGTTAGATCTAGGGGTTCAAACTTAACACTCTAGTGAATGGTGTAAAGAGCAGGTTGTCATAGATTTCTCCGCCCGCCAACTTCTCCGGTTATACAGTCGGGACAAATTAAATAGAATATAAATAAAGTTCGTTCTAACTATTACGTCGCAGCAAACTGCGTTTAAAAAACTTGATATTGAGTTACTTATGGAGGTGAAAAGTTCGAAATCAGGTGTGTAAAATATGCGGGAAAACACGCTTTTTCCCTTCTTTGATTGATCAATATGTATGTCAAATAGGATGCGGAACAGGAGTTTTTCACACACAGACTACTACGATTCAAACGCTACAAACTGGCCCAAACCGAATTTCTTTACACTCAACGGGGAGTGAGGACCAGATTTGTATAGTTTACAATGTGGTGGATTGTGGAGAAATACGTTTTTGTTCCTTTTTTTGTTCGCCGATTTCTCCGTTTAGAAGTCAGTGAACAGAATAAAAATAAATCGCTTTCTAACGGATACACGTCACAGCAAATTGTGTTTATTCACATCAAAATGGAGCTTTTTCGGGCGGTTTAAAGTCAAAAATCGGGCTGTTAAACGTGTTTTTGTCTTGTTTTTTCTGCCAACTGCTCCGGTTATGAGTCTGGACATGATTTCAAATTTGAAAATGTATCAGGGGTCAAACGTCATATGACGGTTGGGCGCGTTTGTTTACACTCAATAGTGGTGTAAAGTGGTTTACATCTACTACTTATTTGCATTCAGACCATTGTGGAGACTTATTTTTCCATTATTGTTGATCGTAATATCAGACTTACGAATTCGACTAAAATATTATTTACACTCGGCGGCTGTGTAAAGTTTAAAGTGAAAAGTAACTTTTTCTTTAGAGTATTGCGGACGGCCAAATTTTTTTTAAAATGTTCTTCGTGACTTCAAAATTACGAATCTGGCCTTAAAATCTTCAAATATCCGCTGGATGTTGAGATTTCTTGAAGCGAAGTATGAATTACGCGCATGTGTGTTATGCCACACGTGTTGCCTAATTTAAAGCATACTTTTAGTGATAAACTTGTCATTATAAAGTATGTAAGGGTCATTAATACAGTTATTTACATGCAAACGTTGACAATTTGTCATTAGGCTACATTGACGTATTGATCGTCTTTACGAAATGCGTATTACATTAGTTTACGCCCAGTGCCGATTCTACGTAAATTTAAACTGCGTCTTTAGTTCACATTGTCGTGCGTTTGCACAATATTGATTGTTGGCCGTTCTCTCGTCGTTTCTTATCAATATTAAGTTTCTCTGACATTTACATAGTTAATCGTCAATGGTTTCATGAATAAATTATGAAAAGTACGCAGTGTTTTTTTGTATTCGGCAAAGATTTTTCCCGATGTACAAAGACTTTTCAGGAACGTCTTTGACCAAAGATTTTTGGGAAGACGAAAACTGCAAAAGGTGTTAAATTCCAAAAAATTGTTTGTCCTATATATCTTTAAAATGGCCGAATTTGCATTTAGAATGGAAAAATGTCGAATTTTCCGACGCTCCGCGCCGTTTGGAGACAGTTTTTAGTAATTTTTGGCGTCAGAAACCCAGAAATTAGCTAAAATACACTAACACTGATCGAAAAACTTTGTTTTACCACACTAAAATCGTTCCTGAACCATATTATAGTTCACAAAAATTTGCATGTACTAAATGTACAAAGACTTTTGGGACCATCTTTGTACATGCACAAACGGGCCTTGTACAAAAAAACACTACAAGCACCACTGTTTTTTTTGTATTCGGCAAAGATTTTTCCCGATGTACAAAGATTTTCGAGGCCGTCTTTGTACATTTACAAAGATTGCAAAGAAGGTCTAAAGTTCTAAAGAATTTCGGCGCGCCGAAATGAGTAATTGTGTGTTCTATATGTCTTTACAATGACAGAAGTTGCATTTCGAAAGGAAATGTCAAATTTATCGGCGCTTCGTGCCGTTATAAGACAATTATTAGTGATTTTTGCCCTTGGAGACCCAGAAATTAGCTAAAATACACTACCAAAAGTCGAACAACTCTGTTTTTACCACACTAAGATCGCTACTGTACCATATTATCGCACCCAAAAATTTGTGTGTACAGAATGTACAAGGATTTTTGGGAGGACAAAAACTGTAAAAAGGTGTAAAATTCCTGGAAATTTTCGGCGCTTCGCGCCGATATGAGTAATTGTTTGTCCTACATATCTTTAAAATGGTAGAATTTGCATTTAGAATGGAAAAATGTCAAATTTTTCGGTGCTTCGCGCCGTTTTGAGACAATTATTAGTAATTTTTGGCGTCTGAAACCCAGAAATTAGCTAAAATACATTACCAAAGATCGAAAACCCTGTTTTACCACACTAAAATCGCTACTGTACTATATTATAATACACAAAAATTTGCATGTACAAAATGTACAAAGACTTTTGGGGACCATCTTTATACATGTATAAACGTATACCTTGTACAAAAAAGCTGGCAAGCACACCATCTTGTTAAATGCTGTCGCATAGCAATGCATAGCATACTAGCGTAACTATGCGCAATACGTCGTCTTTTGGTTGGTGATCGTTTCTTTTTTGGAATTAGCATTCATATTATTAACTTTTACGTCAGAGGTGCAACTCTTTCTGCAGGCCGCAGATTATACTTCGAATTTATGCGTTTTTAGCGAAAGTCTAATATTCAGTTGATTCTTTCAACTTTCACAGGCTTGCTTAAATAACTTTTCACTAGTCCCCTCCTTTTATATCCTAAATAATGCTTAATTCCAAGTATATTCGTCCTTTTTGTTCCATCGGAGCATTTCTGGTTGCTAGTAATGCAATATCTATGTACACAAGCGAAATCATGGGCGCAGAGGCAATAAATGAATCGCGGTTATATACATGCACTTGTGCCCCATTGGAAGAAATTTTAAAAAATTAATTAGAAATAGTAAAAACAAAATAAAGATGAAAACGATACGACCTACATATTTCTATATCTGAAGGTATTCATATATTTTCAAATTGATAGAAAAACCTGCATATATTGTTTTGTTTAAACTTTCATTAAAAACTCATTAATGCTTTGTTATTGTATCATTTTTTTCAAAAAAAGATACGCAGGTTTTAATGTCGTCGGAAATTATGCGTGAATTCTATTCCATGTGTTTTGAAAAAATAGAAATTTGGGTTTTTTTTACTTGAAATTCATTGAAATTTTGTTACGCTCATGGCTCATGCTCATAAAACAAAAGGATTTATGTGTGTATATCTGCGACATGCGTCAGAGATCCTCTTACTAGTTCCGATCAGCCCTTACTTACTAGGAATTGGATCAGTCGTGCAGGCGAGCCTATGATAAGTATTATGGCATGGCTTTCTCTAGCTGGGCTGACCATTTTCCTTATTAGAAAGTACTTATATAATTAGGTACGTATATGGGTGTGGGCAGGGCGACCACCCCCTTAGAACTACAAAGTTTTTTGACAGGTAAGATAATCCATGAAGAATGATCAAAATTAGAATTTTTTTCGGAAAAACTTACAATGTTTGGCGCTCCTCGTATATGTGAGGCTTAAAATTTTGGTTGGTGGTCCCCGGCCATTTTTAGGGAGGGGTGAATGATTTCCAATTTTTGGCCAAAAATGGTCTAAAAACGACCAAAAAATTCGATTTTTTCCAAAAATCGGCGGTTCAACAATTTTCTCGCTTTGGGGGATGGGGGATATCCGACTTTGGATAGGGGGATCCCTATCCCCTCTTACATGTATAATGTATAGTGTTCAGAAAATTAATTAATTCAACTAAAGTTGAAAGTTACTTAAAGTAAAATTTTATTATGAAATTATGTACAAGCATGTGCGATACAAAACGATGAATAGGATAACTTTTCTCATAAATACTATCGAACGGCAATTCAGTCAAGAAGACCAGTCCAATAAGCTTTACTTGGAAAGAAAGAATTGATTATCGAACTTTTAGTCAACTATTTTTATTTTTTATATTTTTTAGTCAACTAAATTTTCGGACTGCAATGCCTCTACTCTAATAAAATTGAATTATAAAAGTAAATACAATGCCTCTACTGCTAACGGCTGGTCATGCAGATTTGTAATTCAAACACTTCTTAGGAAGAAGATCTGATCAAAGCTTATCCGCCGTTTGTAAATTTTTTCGAAAAAATCAAAGAGACGCTAAACGAGTGCGATCGAACGAAGCCGCGTTTCCACGCATTCTTGAAAGTTAGTGAATCGAGAATTAAGCCTGGTTTTAACACGGCATAAATCAAGCCTGAGCCCATGTAAAAATAAACTCTTTCCACCAAACCTTGTGCATTAAAAAGCTGTCTTCAAGTGTCAAAGTTGTATGTAGGTACAAATATGTTTGACCTAGGCACTTATATAGATGCACAAGGCTGGGGTCGGCAGAGGAGGGGGGGTAAGATCCCAGAAATTGTGACCACTTAGTGTAGTCTTCTACGCGTTTTTTGCTAGTTTAATGATGAAAATGATCAGAGTAATTTATATAAAATGCTATTTGATAACGCCTTGTTTTTTACCCCACTTCACAGTACTCTATTTATAAAAATTAGAAATTCTCAAATTCGGTTAAATTTAATTTCAATTTTTAGACGATTTTGACGCAGTTTTTGTGACGTTTTTGGGTTAACAGAACAAAAAATCATTAATATTAATAGGATTTTTCACATTACTGCTTTTGTCCTGAAAAATGATGCAAAAAATGTTCTGCTAGCTCGAAGTGGTCTGACAGTACCGGTCTGTCTGTCCCTTCAGGGGAGTAATACTAACTTGATTACCCTTGCATGACTGTATAAGTTGGCAGCATATAGTAATATTTGGACAATAAAACTATGCGTCTGCTGACTGTTGTGTGCAGCATCATGATTGATGATTCTTAAAAAAGTTTTTATTATCGATTTACTAATCAATTAGTACTAATTGTCATCCACGCTTAAGGCTTGATTACATACATACATATATATATATATATATATATATATATATATATATATATATATATATATATATATATATATATATATATATATCAGTGATCGTACGGGGTCAGATTTTCACCCCCGATCGGGTCGGGGTCGGGGATGAGAAACCCCGGTTTTCGGGGTCGGGGTCGGGGTTGAAGATTAACAATTAACATTGCATGATTACATACCAATTTGAAAAGGATATAAACGATACCTTCACTTGTTTGTAGAGCATACTAATAAAGCTGGTTGTTCAACATTTTATTTTCATTCCAAGTTCAAGCATGGTTTTAGCAATTTAGCATTACTTTCAATTTTAATCACTAATCGCTCTCGCTTTTTCGTATTCTTCCACAGTTTTTTTCATAACGGTTTTCTATGGCGCACTGATTGTAGAGGAGCCAATGGCGCGAAGCGCCGGAAAATTTTCGAAATTTATACAGTTTTCATGTAGAATTTACGCCTTTTTATTGACAAACAGTTCGGAAATCATAAGTGGCGCAAAGCATCAAGAAATTCAATCATATTTTACCGCCCTAGACAATAATCGGCGGTGCTAAGCGCAGGAAAATTTTGACGTTTTTACTCTTTAAACTCAATTTATACCGCTTAAATCATACAGAACAGATAAATCTAATTGCGGCGCGAAGCGCCGAAAATTTTTTAAAATTCCTAATCCTTTTACCTTTTCTGTCCTCCTAAAAATCTCTTTCAACATGTAGAACGAGATTGTACGGCTGGGGGTCTGGGGTGACGCGCTCAAGCGCCACCAGCGAGGTCCAGAGCAGAACCCCGAAAATTTTGTAAAAAAGCACTCTAATTTTTAATTAGTAAAGTTAAAATTTTCGCAAATTGGCAAAATCTCGATTCTGAATTAAGTCCAAAATAACTTAAAATTGATGAACACCTACACTGCACAAAACTTCTGAGCTGAAATGCGTTTTTCGACCTCTGCTAAGTATGTAGCGCAGCAACGGGTCGCAACCAATAAGTCATTGAAAGATGTATCAATGAGAATTTCGTTCTTACCATTTTCAGGCCCATTTGTGGCCTTCTTATTAACTAGTTCAGAAAACAGAAAATGCGCAAAAACACAAGAAAATTTGGCCTTTCCTTTCATTTAAAATAGAATTATGTGTCTTTGTAAAGAAAGATAAACAAAGCAGAGAATAGATAAATTGGTACGCAAACATTTTCGCACTTTTACTACTATGTTCAACAAGCATGTGCAGTTTCATTCAATGGACTAATAGTGCATTAAATCACTAAAGTGCTGCGAAGTGCTGGATTATTTTAACAGATTCAAGCTCTTAAATTCATTGGATCTGTATAACAATAAATAATAATGACTCGGCGCGAAGCGCCGGAAAATTTTGACGTTTATGCCTTTTTAAACTCAATGTTCTGGACACATTGCGCCAGAAAAATCAACGCAATTTCTGAAAAATTCTGGGGGCATGTGCCTCCATTCCCTCCCCGGCTACGCCTGTGATTCCGCAGTAATTTCGGCGCACTTCATAATGGAAAATATGCGAACATGTATGTACGTCTTAACAACAAGGCGACCAGGCGTACTTTTTATGAAATATCGCGAGTGTCGAGTTTAACATATTAATTTTGCTGGTGAATGAATCGTCCTTGTTCCGAATTTATTTGCTATTTATACAATTCTTCGATGTACCAACAAATAAAATGCTATATTTCACCCCCGAAAAAAGGTTCAACCCCGACTCGAAAAATCATGCCCCCGGTCGGGGGTCGGGGTTTAGGCCGGGGTTTTTCGGGGTCGGGGTCCCCGTACGATCACTGATATATATATATATATATATATATATATATATATATATATATATATATATATATATATATATATATATATACATGGGCGTAGGCGGGGGGGGCGGGGGGGGGCGGCCGCTTCCTTAGCCCTAAAAAATAATTTTGGAAAGGTGAGGAATGCATGAAAATTGGCATCATTTTATCGAAAATTCTCAAAATTTTCTGAAGCGCTTCGCGCCGTAGAATCGTTACTTTCGTTTATGTAGGCCCAAGTGCGGCCAAAAAAACTTAATTTTTATAGCTGCTCCCCCCTTAGCCCAAAAAATAATTTTGGAAAGGTAAGGAAAATGCATGAAAATTGGCATCATTTTATCGAAAATTCTCAAAATTTTTCGGCGCTTCGCGCCGTAGAATCACTACTTTCGCTTATGAAGGCCCGAGCGGCGGCCAAAAACTTCTAATTTTAAAGAAGCTGCTCCCCCCTTTAGCCCAAAAATAATTTTGGAAAGGAGTAAGGAAATGCATGAAAATTGGCATCATTTTATCGAAAATTCCCAAAATTTTCGGCGCTTCGCGCCGTAGAATCATTATTTTCGTTTATTTAGGCCCAAGCGCGGCCAAAAAAACGTCATTTTTTATAGCTGCTCCACCCTTAGCCCAAAAATAATTTTGGAAAGGTAAGGAAATGCATGAAAATTGGCATCATTTTATCGAAAATTCTCAAAGTTTTTCGGCGCTTCGCGCCGTAGAATCATTATTTTCGTTTATTTAGGCCCAAGCGCGGCCGAATAAACGTCATTTTTCATAGCTGCTCCCCCTTAGCCCAAAAATAATTTTGGAAAGGTAAGGAAATGCGTGAAAATTGGCATCATTTTATCGAAAATTCTCAAAATTTTCGGCGCTTCGCGCCGTAGAATCATTACTTTCGTTCATTTAGGCCCAAGCGCGGCCGAAAAAACGTCATTTTTTATAGCTGCTCCCCCTTAGCCCAAAAATAATTTTGGAAAGGTAAGGAAATGCGTGAAAATTGCCATCATTTTATCGAAAATTCTCAAAATTTTCGGCGCTTCACGCCGTAGAATCATTATTTTCGTTCATTTAGGCCCAAGCGCGGCCAAAAAGACGTCATTTTTTATAGCTTATTAGGAGAAAATAAAAATTTTTCGGAAAAATTGAATGTTATGAGCTCAACGGATAGAGCATGTTCGCAAACGTCAGAAAATGCACTTTATTTGGCGCCCCGGCGACCATATCCCTAAATATAGGGTCACCAATTTTGGACCGCCCCCCCCCTTAGAAAAATCCTGCCTACGCCCCTGTATATATATATATATATATATATATATATATATATATATATATATATATATATATATATATATATATATATATATATATATATATGTATAGGTTCCCGGCGCCAGGCGCCGGGGCCTGTAAAAACGATGAAAAATTAATGAAAATCGAACAAAATTAATCTTTTTTGCCGAATTACGCAACATAATATTTATTTATTCGCAAAAATAAGCTAAATTTCGTTAAAATTAAGCTTAGGCTACTGTTGTGTTTCGCTTCAGGTAATCTAATAATCAAGATTTGAGTGAGCATTGAAACAATTCGATACATTCTTGAATAGCTTAGCTCAATTAACAATTTTTATTGCGAAAATAAGCACGTTTGACCGATAATTCTTAGACAATAAAGTTTAAAATGCAAGGGACTTTCACCAGTGTCTGTAAAATTGTTTTATAAATCGATGTATGTACTTATGTACCTTAAAAAATGCTAGGGTACGGCAACTTATTTTATCATCCAGATAGAATTCGTTTGCTTTAATATATGCGATTTTTCACTAATTTCGGGCGCTGTGCGCCAAATAATAGAGCAAATGTCTTCATTTTTGTGTGGTTTTCAATTAATTTTTTAAATATTATTTTAATTTGATTATGCATGTTCCCTAATCTTGGTAAATGATTTTTTGTCGTACAAGCATTTTTCGCCCCTATGATTTTGTTGATATTCTAGAGATAAGTTTTTCAAGCGTGTAGTTAATCTCTGGGTTACTTATTTCTCGTGCAATGTAATCGTAATCTTTTGTATTGTACTGTTTTGCTCGTCTATTTCTTTCATCGAATCAGCATAAATACTATAGAAAAGTCATATTCTGTTCAGCTTAGCTTATTGTTTTCTATGCCTAACAGCTATATTCACAATTATTTATTAATTTTTTGTTTATTTCTCTTTTATCTGCTTATTTTTAAGTCTTTAATTCATTAAAGCAATATGTAATTGCTTACAATAGTAATACTAAGATGTTAGGTCAGTATAGAAATAATGTGGATGCTAGGTACAGCATAGTAAGTATAGGGTATATGTTTTCGTACAGGCCCCGGCCAGGCCCCGGCCCCGGCAAAAAGAGCGGCCCCGGCATGCGCGCGCGCGCGCGCGCATCTCTATATATATATATATATATATATATATATATATATATATATATATATATATATATATATATATATATATATATATATAATAGTCAAACAGATATGTTTTGTATATCATAGTTTCCCAAGGTCGAGAGTTCAGGGGGGTGAAATCCAAAACTTTAGGACCACTAGAATTTAGAGTCTAGCCTTTTTTGCAGGTCAAATATGAAAAATGGCTAAAACTCTTGATATCAGCATGTTTAATTGTGAAAAACTGCATCTTTAACTACTTTTTGTCCTATTCTGACTAGTTTCGTCACTCTTGTGAGTAAAAAATATAAGAATTCATCGAAAATTTTGACTTTTCAGATCATTTTAAGTTCATTCTAGGTATTTTATGGGTAAACAAAACAGAAATGTATTAGTCGGCGCGAAGCGCCGAAAAAATTTTAACATCTTCGCTGCTTTTGTACCCAAAAATCATGCAGAAAATGTTTGACAGCTCAAAATCGTCACGACAGTGATTCAAGTGTCGGACCCTTCAGGTGGGGGTAATACCCCCTCACCCCCTATGGGAATGTATGTTGTATATACATATAGTTTTGATTATCGTGCTTAGTCTGATGAGCGGATCCTAAAATAGAAACTTCAAATTTTGCGGTGGTACTCGTGTGATGCAATGTAGTTTTAACCAATAGCGTATCTAGGATTTGCCTATGGAAGCGGTATCCCAATAAAACCAGCCGAAAATGAGTCAGAAATTTCCCCGTCACGGGCCAAATAGCCTTTTCTCGACGTTTTGTGCTGACTACTTTCATTTACAATCGCTTTACCGCAATATTTTTTCGAAAAATTTTAAAATTTTCGACAATTTAGCTTGAAAAAACATTATTTTCTGATTTCAGCGAAAATCTGGCACGAAGCGTCAGAAAATTTGTGAATTTAATGCAAAACAACCTTTAGAAGCTTGAACTGCTACTTCATCTCCCGCATTTGCAGCATTTGACGTGGAACGTCGAAAATTTATAAATGTTATGGTTGAAAATAAAAGAACTATGCTGAAGAAGCTGTTTCTGCTCTTAAAATCGTCGTAAAAACTAGTCCATGTGCAACAATATGATTTCCGGCCGCCAAGAAAGTAATTAAAAGTCAGTAACAGGTATTATCCGGTGCGAAGCGCCGGAAAAATATCAGAAATTGTGATCACTAACAGCTAAAAATCATTGCAAATCATATATATCCATTCTTTATCTCGCCGATTATTTTGGGCCAGTTGGGGAAGGGCTGCCCCCTCTGCTCCCTTAAATCCGCCTTTTGTTTTAAAAACTATTATTAACGCTGAATGTGAAAGAGTTGAGCTTCGGCCGAAATTCGAAACAGTTTTTTGAAGGAAATTTATCATTTAATGTAAATAAAAAGAGCCTGACGCATACATGTAAGAGGGGGATGGGGATCCCGCACCCAAAGTCCGGCGTCTTCTGCCACTTCCGCCCTCAAGCCAGAAAATGTTTTGACCCCTCTCCCGATTTTTCGAAAAATCGGGATTTTTGGCTGTTTTTACGTGTTTTTTGGCCGTTTTAGCCGAAAATTGGAGTTTATGTACCCCCCCTGAAAATGGCCGGGGACCCCTCCCAGTATTTCGAGCCTTTACATGTATAACCTGACACGAAACGTTTGAAAATGCTGTCTATCTAAGCTTGTTAGCAATAGTTTTTTAAATACATACAGTACATATGATTTATGACTGTACTTGCTGATTTTGACAGAAAATTTACTGTTTAATTTATAATTGATACCTAGCTGCGTAGCAACTATATGACAGTGAAAGATGCTCTTTTTAGGTATGCCAGGCGAAGCCTGAATGCCAGCGGCAAAGTTTGCAAGAATTACTTATAAGACCCGTACAGCGATTACCGAGTGTCATTTTGTTACTTAACGGTAGAATAATGTTTTGACGTGTTAAATGCGTGTGTACTGGGGCGTACGCAGGATTTTTTTAAGAAAGGGGCGTTCGAAAAAATATTCACCCTAAATATCGGGATGTGTTCGCTGGTGCACAAAATAAGCGAATTTTTCTAACGGTCCCCAACACGCTGTATTCATTTAGCTCGTGAAATTCTAACTTTTCGAAAAATTCAATTTTCTTTGAAAAGTGAAGTTTTTCGGCCGCTTTTGGGACAGACTAATGAAAAATGATTTTCCTACCGCGCAAAGTGCCGAAAATTTCGAAATTTTTCGGTAAAAAAGATGCCAATTTTCGTTATTTTTCATGCATTATCTTCAGACATGCACGGCATGGAAATCCGGGAGATGGTGAAATTTTAAAATGCCTTTTTTAAGCTCAAAAAGCAGGGCGCGCGTTAAAGGCATCGTTCTCTCGGTGTTTTTGACGATGTTCTATCTTTCTGTAGCATAATAACAGAAAATTTTTAAAAAATATCACAAATTCGATTAAATTGAATAAAATATAGTCAAAGAATTGGTGTATGGCGGAAAATTTGACACTTTAGACGAAATGGATAGCGAATAACGCTTGAAAGCGCACTTTTTATATATTTTTATAGAAATTTTTGGAAAATCGCGAATTTCGGGTGGGTCAAAAATTTTCTGGGCTAAACCGTCTCCCCAAATCCCTCACAAGATCATGTATGCCTGTGCTCGTTTTATCGCCCATATATTGTTTTGCAGACTTACTTAAACGCACCGAAAAGGCTAATGCGGACTACCAATCGCTGCAACGCGCGATCGAAACGTTAAAAGGAGTTTTGACGTAATAGTTTAAACTAACATTTGCGTAACTGTGTAAACTACTAAGCGCCCTTAATTAATTATTTCAGCCACATTAACAAGGAGAAGGGCAGGACTGAAGAGCAGATGACGATGTTTAATATCGTGAACGCTATCAAGAATTGTCCGGTGGGTACCATAGGTGCACAGCATGGCCGATCTTGGGAGTCAGCCGGTCTGGGGGTCAGGAATTGAGCTTTTCTGGGCCAAAATGAGCTCGAAAACTGGTATATGTAAGCGCTAGAGTCATTGCCAAAACTACGTTCCAATTTCTGGTCAAATTGAGTCGTTTTCTGAAAAAAATTTTCATTTTTCACCCATTTTTGACCTTCGTTTTGCCTCATTTTCCCCAAAAAATTTTTTCCCATTTTTCTATTCTGGGGGTTAGGACTCATAGGTGGGCGGCACCAGAATTCTGGGGTGCAATGTTTTTCAAAGGTCAGAAAATAGCCTTTAAAATGGTGGTATGGTGAAAAGGCACCATTTTCCAACGTTTCTCATCGAGCACTATCCATCGGCATATAAAAATTGCTGAAAAAACACAAAAAAATTTCAAAAATTGAATTCTAGGGAGGAGGTATTTTGGTTTCTGGGGGGTTTGGATTCTCGAGGGCTGCATACCCCCCTCCCGAACCCACCTCCGCACGCCCAGGTGTGGTCGGGACCTTACCCCCACGTGCATGTCTGGTTGGTACCTTGTTATATACAATTTTCTTTTTTTTGTTCGTTGTATGGAATAAAAGTGGATGAATAAATTAACTAATTCCTTATGAATTTATAGAATGTTCCACACACTTACGCACATATTAGGGCTCTAAATCGTGGGAAGTTGAATTACATATAATTTTTGTCCTAAATAGGCAAAAAATGGAATCTAAAAATGGCATAAAAAGCGCAAGTTTTTGCTTTTTTCCATCTTAAAAATAATAAATAAAGTACGCCTTTTTCAATCAAAATGGATCATTTATATGTCTGAAATCTGGGCCAAAAATTCAACTAATCTAATCTAAAAGGTCTCGTCCGAATCAAATTTCGAAAATCTGGCATTAATGCTTATTACCAATGTACACAAATATGCAAAATAGGCCGTGATATTCATTTAAATTTGAAGTACATAATGTACGCAGTGGCGGATCTAGGATTTTTCTAAGGTGGGGGCGGTATCCCAACTTATCCAAAAACAGTCAAAAATAGGTCCGGAAATCTGCCCTTAACGCGCGAAATGACGTTTTTTGGTGTTTTACATTGATACTTTTACAAGATCACTTTGACGCAATATGTTTCAAAAAATTGTAAAATTTTCGCAATTTTGCAAAAAAATCATTAAATTTCTTTGACTTTTACAAATATCTGGCGCGTAGCGCCGGAAAATTTGCGAAATTAGGGCGGATAGACGTCTAGAAGCATGATTTACTGCTTGATTTCCTGTATTTATAGCATTTGATGCGAAACATCGAACTTTGCTATTGAAAATAGACGAAAACTATGCAAAAATAGCTGTTTCTCCTTTTAAAATTGTTTTGAAATGTACATGAACAGAAAATGGCATCCAGGTCGCCATAGAAAGTAAATAAATGTCATTATATAAATATCATCCGGCGCGTAGAGCCGGAAAAATTTGAGAAATTATGATAAACGACGGCTAAAAATCTTGCAAATTGCATATCCATTCTTTATCTCGCCAAATATTTTTCGCCAATGGGAGGCGGCCGCCCCCGCCCCCTTAAATCCGCGCCTGTATGTACGTTTGGCACTTTTTACTCGTATTTAATAAATTAATTTCATTGCAAATCTCTGGTTTTTTTATAAACGTATCACGCACTTCAATACAAAGTTACTGTATTTGTTCTTATAGTCTGTCAACTTTGCAGCCCATACTGCATTATTCTATCGCCTGAATTAGTCGTTAATATGTAAAAATCGGTTCCTGCAGCTTTCTCTGCAATCCGGCTCGGGCATCAAACTTGGGTCATTGTTTTTGTGACCTTTTGACTCAAAATTCGCATATTAATTAGCAAGCCAATAATGCGCCATTTTAAAAATATGCCCTTTTGCTTTTTTATTATTGTTATTATTATTATTATTATTATTATTGGGCTATTATTATTAAGTAATATTATTTTTGCTATTGATTATTATTATTATTATTATCAAATTTATTATTATTATTATTATTATTATTATTATTATTATCATTCTTGTTACATATTATTATTATTAATATTATTATTATTATTACACATTATTAATAACAATATTATTATTACTATAACATATTATTATTATTATTACTGTAATTATTATGCACATTAATTTTTCTTTTTCGAAATAAGAAGAACTTGCTTAATGTTATTTCAAGAGTCCGAAAACTTGACAAAAGATACCAATTTGAGAGTAACGCTAATCCACCTTTAATTAAGCTGTAATTTTGACTGCAATAATCAGAAGATACGTATGTACATACATTCATATGCATGTTATCGAAGATACGTGTGAATGTGGCTTTTTAGGCTCATTTGTTGTCCTCTCAACGAACTCTAGTAACGTCGGTTGAAGTGACTGAATTGAGCAATGGATTGTCGATAAAAGGGACAAATTTGACGTTCTATTTGTTTAATGATTGCTTAGAAGTTAGTCCCTCGTGCAGACGTGTAACGGCTCGAGATTTAGGTTGGGGCGTCCTCGGCCATTTTCAAGGAGTGGCCAAAAAATAGCAAAAGGACTTCTAAAAATGGCCAAAAAGTGCAAGTTTTCACCGAAAAAATGGGTGTCAAATATTTTCTGACTTTGAAGGGGAATTGCCGACGACCGACATTTCTTATCTTCACAAAGGTGCAAAATTGAGCTTGATAGCATGAGAATATCGAAATCGTCCGGCGCTTCGCGCCAGATATAATTTCTATTGCTTATGTACATTCAGAAAACTGCTAAATTTGAGCTTAAAAGAATTTAGGAAAATATCGAAAATTTCCCGTGCAGTTTCCTACATTGCTTATACATATATTCAGTAAGTTGCTAACATTTAGCAGAAATGAATTAAAATTCCAAAAATTTCCGGCGCTCGGTATCAGGAACAATTACTGCATTGCTGATATCAGTGTATTCAGAAAACTACAAAATTGAGCTTAATGGAGAAAAATATAGAAATGGGCTCGATCCAAGGACTTACATCTTTGTCGGAAATGAATAATATGGGCTTAAATTACGTAAGGAAGCATTGCAATGAGGGAGAAAAAAGAAAAAAGGCGCGGAAACCTGTTCGAAATTTTGAAGAATTTCCAAAAAATTTTCATATTTTTTGCATGTTTTTTTCGGTTTTAATCTAAGTTTTTGCTTCTATTATGATTGGGCTAAGGCTTAGTATATCTGAAAAGTGTTTTAAGCTGCTTAGGTCGAGGTCGCTCCCGCTCAGGTCGTTGTATATGTAGATGCTTAGGTCGACGTAAATTGGGTATCTACATGATATTCTGCATTCCGCTGTTTGAATCTTCAAATATAAATCGAAATCTTCAACTCGGATGAAGAAAAATATAACAAAAAAATGAAAAAAATTTTATTTCGAGTTTTGAAATATCTTAAACATGTTTTCGCGCCTTTTTTCATCATCTGAATTAAAGATTTTAATTTAAAACACCGTAAAAACAGAGTTTTTGGCAAAAATGAAAAATGTGTGAAATCTTGGAGAATCCCGTAGAAATGTTCTGGTGCTTCGCGTCAGATATGATTCAGCAGAAGGCTTCAAAATTGAGTTTAAACTTGTAAAAACGTTGAAAATTTCCCATGCACGTTTTTTTGCATTGTTTATCCTCAAAAAGGCTACAAAATGCAGTTTTAAATATTAAACATGCCAAAATTTTCGCTGGATTACTCGGTCATTATTCTTATCACTACAAGCTACAGATGTGATCCAATAAATCAAAACAGGTCGAACTATCGGTGCGCAAGGTCAAACTGTCAGGGGGTGAAAGCAGGGTTGCCAAATTGGGGTTTTCAGCCATTTTGGGGGTTTTTGAGGCCATTAGAGGCATTTTTTAGCGATTGAGATTTTCTGCGCCCATGTGCCTATGCTGAACCATTGGTTGGGGGTTTTTTAAGCAGTTTGAGGTTAAAATTGGGGGGTTTTTGACACAAACGGTCCTGTATCCTTTTTGGGCTCAGAGAATTAGCTATATAGCCTTTTTCGGCTCAGAAAACTAGCTATGTATATAGCCTTACTAGACTCAAAAGCATAACTATATAGCCAGGCCCGTATCCAGGATCTTATTTCGGGGGGGGGCGAAAATTTTTCAGGCCAGATATCTCGAGAACCATTAGGAGATGGGCGAAAATAAAGGCAGTTTTGCGCGTATCTCGGCGAGCTCTAATACGATGATGAAGAAAAATTTTAACAAAAAAAATTTAAAAATTTTCACTTTATTTCATATCGATATGCAGCAAATTTATTATTTAGCTGATTTTTCATCCCTTAATCGACGAATTATTTCTTATCTCTTGCCTTTCTACTCAATCATTGTGCTTTACAAAGGAAAAACAATATGAATAACGAATAATTTGGCACTGAGCGCGAAAAAAATTGACATATTTTGCATGTCAAGTTCACATTTGAGCGGTTTTGAGCGGACTAGAAGACAAAAAACATATATAAACAATAAATACGGCGCGAATCCCCTCAAAAATTTCACGTTTTCCATGTCATAACTCAAATTTGAGCTGTTTTGAGTGAGCTAAAAGGTAAAAACTATAGCTAAACAATGAATCCGGCGCACAGCGCTAGAAAAAAATTTACATGCTCTCTATGTCGAACTCAAATTTGAGAGCGATTTTAAGCGGTTTAGAAGACAAAACTATACATAAACAATCAATCCGGTGCGAAGCGCCGGAAAATTTTGAGTTTACTAGCTCAAAAGTACGCTAAAAACCTGTTTTGGCGGTGTTTCAGACGCACTTCGCCAATTTTTCAACTTTTCCTTTGGGGACCCTTGGGAGAACCAAAAAATTTTTCCCATTGCGGGGGGGGCAGGCCCCCTTGGATACGGGCCTGTATATAGCCTTTTTGGATTAAAAATAGCTATTTAACCCTTTTTAGAGTCGAGAAAATAGCTATACATCCATTTGAAAATCTGAAAGGACAACTATGTATATAGCGTTTCTGAGCTCACACATTATGTTTCTGAGTCCAAAAAAGGCTATGTAGCTATTTTTCTGAGCTCAAAAAAGCTAAATACATAGCTCATTTTTTGAGCCCAAAAAAGGATATGCATATATTAATAATTTTTAAGCCAAAATGGCTGTATAGCTATTAGTTTTTCAGAGCTCGGGGGGTGGGGTAATAATACCCCCTCACCCCCATGCTCCTGTATGGTCGAACAATCCTGAAATATAATTCTAACGGGCTTCATGGAAATATGCCTATATTTACTTCTTGTCATTCATGTTTCGAAATTGCTATTCGCGCCATTCTTATTAAAAAAGGTGGCCGAAACGCGAATTCTGTTTTTGAAGCAAGAACAGCATCCCACCTGGAAGCACGTGGAACTGCTATTTTTGACCGCTATTCGAGGCTTGATCAGCGTTTACGGAAGCGCAGGTTATCACAATTATAAGCCTTGCATCATCTTGGGGGGTATGCGGTCCCTCCTGCCCACAGTAAAGTTTTTTAACCCCCTTCGAGTTTGCGATTTTTCAAAAGTTTCCAAAAAAATCGTAGAATAGATGCTTATTAAGCGTCTATAGCTATCTATTTGCTCAAAACTGCCGAATTACCGGCGCTTCGCCATACTTATACTCATTTTTGACTATTTTGTTCAATTTTATGAAATTTTTTTTGTTTTTGGAAATTGTTTTTATATTTTTCTGCTTTAGAAAGATGAAGCATCGTCAGAAAGGCCTTAAAACGATGCTTTTGACACGCGTTTACCTTTTTTGAGCCCAAAAAGCTCATTTAATCCCCCAGAATTGCCATTCTGTATATGTCTGTTGTTAGCTCTGATAAAACTAAGCTTACTGTGGCTTAAACTTCTGCTTAATCCGCTTTTTACTTGCTCTATTTGTGCTCATATTTGTGTAATTACCTAGTTCTGACTTTCATCCTTGAGAAATGGAATCAGATTCTTTCAGGAGTGTTTATCAGGGCCCGGTTTCATAAAAGACCAATAATTATTACTATCAATATTACCACTAATATCCTAATAAATATTAGTCCCATTACTTTTTGTTACATAATCTTACTAATATTATAGTACTAGTAATACTATTAGCAATTAGTAATAAATATTACTGGAATATTTTCTGTTTCACAAGTCACTAATAAATATTACTAATTTTATTAGTACCTGCGTATTGTTGATTGTTTTGTGTAATAAATATTACTAATATTATTACTAATCCATTTTATACAAATTCTAAAAATGAAAAGTATGCATGTTCATCAATCATGCATGACATTGAATGGTCTTACAAAAATGTATGCTTCAGGGAAAATCTTGTAATTTTATGAAAAGTAGTCAAAATTATCTGAAATTTCACAGAAGTATCGTTGACTGATTGTACTAACTAAGAAACTAAATTTCACATACATAGGGAGTGAACTTACGATAGAGTAAGCACTAATACCCTCAATTATCGGTGAATAAAGACTAATGAAAATGAGGCGAATATTGGTTGAGATTTTATTAGTATCAGTGCCACTAATATGTTTATGAAACAAACGGTAATAAATCGGCTACTAATGTGGTAATAATATTAGTGATTTTAGTGATATTTATTAGTAATTTGGTAATATTTTATGTAAGGGCCGACTAATATTTTAGAAAGCCGGTTTTTTCTATTACAAATTTTATTTCTGATATTTATTACTAATATGATTTTTTGTGAAACAGGAATTCCTACTAAATATAACTAATATCAACTAATATTTTTCATGAAAGCGGGCTCAGGTCAGATTTTGAAGTTGTTTTGTATCATCAGTTTTCAAATTAGTTTAAACATTCATTTTATTGTTTAAAATATTTATAAGCTTTAAAGCCGTGTACCTTGTCAGGTTTTTTCATTTATTTAAGTTTATTTTTTTCAGAGGCTGATAATATTTTCTGCCTTATTATTCGCGATGACGTCATTGGTGACAAATTTTATCCGTTCCAATTCATTAAATTCGTAACCAAAGAGGGCAACAAGCTCAGCTTTTTGAATTCGTTGCTCCGTCAAGTAAATAAATGCTCTGTTATTCGTGCGAGGACTTTAATTGAAAATTAAAGGAGCGTGGGACTACTCTTGGAGATTCGCATATTCTATTTATTTTCCTTCTTAATCACAAGTGCTAGCTTATTTTGAAAGTTACCAATTTTTTGTTAAAAATTGGAAGGAACCTTTGTATGCCGAAAATTAAAAAAGGTTTTAGCATCTTTGCTACTTTCATCCTCAAAAATCATTCAGAAAATGTTCGAAAATCCAAAATCGTCTGACAATGACTCGAGTCTTAGACCCTGGGGGTTTGAGAAATACTCCTCTGACCCCCATGGGAATGTCCGATGGCCGGCTATCATTTTCCAGCAGATTATTTTCCCTGAGAAGAAAACTAATTAAGACAATTGTTCGTCCCTAAGCGGGTCCCACTCATCACCCGCGGAGTCTACGATGCATGGGCAGCGAAAATTTCTGGGGTTCTGGTTGGCTGAAATCGCCGAAAATTGCCAAAAATGTTACTAAAAATTGCGGGTGTCTACAGTAATCTGAGGGGGTTTTCAACTTCCGTTGGGGGTTTCCAACTTCCGTGGGGGTGTAAACCATTGGTGGGTGGCACAAAAGTTCTGGGGGTTGCAAGATTTTTTAAAAATCAAAAATGGCCTTGGTATGGCGAAAAGACACCATTTTTTCAACGTTTCTCATCGAGCGCTATCCATTGGCATCAAAAAATTGTGAAAAAACAAAAAAACTTCGAAAATTGAATTCTTAGGGGGGTATTTTGGTTTCTGGAGGATACATACTCCCCAAACCCTCCCCCACGCCCAGGTATGGTGTAAACCCGCCGCACGCCGATGTGTGTAGTCTACTATATTTTTGTACATTGATCTGGTTGTACGATGTACTTGTGCTGAGCTTGAAAGATTTGATATGCATGCGAAAATTGTTATCTTTAACAACATGTTGAATCGAATTATTAGGGTGAATTTCGGGAACGTTTTAGATCGCTGCGGTCACGGGGCGTGTTGAATTCGAAGTCCAAGAGTACAACGTGCGAGCTAGCAACAACGAAAGCGAATTAGGTCGAACGGTGTTTAAGGCTGTGAAGTAATTTTTTTGTTCTTGATACTTCATTAACTCTCAATTTGCGTATAGAGCTGGCTAGATAAGAAAAGAAAAAAATGTTTTTACTCGTGTCTTTATTTCCAGATGGAAATCACGGAAATTCAGCAATTATCTTCAGTCTCGCAGCCCCGGAAATTTTTATAGTACGCGTTTGGGCTTGAAAACGATAGGTGCGGGTCATAAACAATACTTTTGACGTTTTTTACTAAGTTGGTGTTTTAAAGAACGTGACAAAAAGTGAAATTCCCTAAAAACTCGAATATATTGAAGAAAATATGTGTTGGTAAAAAATGCTACGCGAGTCGATGAAAATTTGCCTTTTCGTACAGCAGGATCGCTAGAAACGCTTAAAACGGCGTATTCTCTACAATTCTTTTATAGAATTGAATATTCTGGCGGGTGAGTAATCTAGCCAGTTGAAGGGGTCAACAACGACTTAGAAAGATATGTACCTACATCTTTATTCTGCATAATTATTTTTTCTATACAAATTGTTCTGAATTTATTTTTATGTTTTTATATTTCATATCTTAAAAGGAATTTTATACTAGTCTTTTACATAGTTTTATTATGTAAAATTCAGTCAATGATTTAAAATTATTGTACGGTCGGTCAACACATCCGAGAACACTTATATGTTTTTATAATCGCAATTACATTCTCATACAATCTATTTATACGATTATTCTTAATTGTATCAATTCTCGAATTTATCACGAATTATGAATTTATATGCTTACACAGCATATGGCATTGTAAGCAATGTTTTTATTTGTTATTCGAAATGATTAAACATGTATTAATTTTTATTCTTACGCTACCTTTATTGTACCAAATTTTTTGCAACGTAAAATACCGCAGGCGTGCTCAAAGTTTGAGCAAGAATCAAAGTTTGAGCAAGAAGCTATCTCGCAACATATCCAGGCCGAACTCTTTACAACGTGCTATAAGTCAAGTGGTGGCTTGGAATAGTACGCTGAGAAGTTTTTCTTCGAGGTCGAACTTGCACCAGCCTGAACGTCAAAGAACGCATTCCCGATTGTCTACTCTATTTTCCCCGACATAGCGTATTTTGCTTTGTTCCTTTGACTGTTGGAATCTTAATTCGTTCGTTAAACTACGCAGTTATGATTATTTCGCTTTGTTGTCATAGGTGGGCGGCACCAAAGTTCTGAAGGGAGGTGCAAGATTTTTTCAAAGGTCAAAAATGGCCTTAAAATGGTGGTATGGCGAAAAACACCATTTTTCAACGTTTTTCATCGAGCACTATCCATTGGCATCAAAAAATTGCGAAAAAAAAGACAAAAAATTTCAAAAATTGAATTCCTCAACCCCCACGCCCACTTATGATTGTTGTACTGTATAACATTGCGCACGTGAGCTTAGCCGAATTTTGTCGTATGTCAATTTCTCAGTTTAACCCAAAATATATTAACATCAATTTGCAAGATCTATCATCTTTATTCTAGTGTAAAGCGTCAGCTTGATTTACTTTCGCACCGTGTAATGTAATTTGGATTCATATATCGTAATACGTGGCCCAATGCGCGAAACTTCGTGACATAGGAAAGTTATAAACTGAACGAAATCGACTTAAATTTTGCTTTAATGCAAAGGAAGGATTCTTTGAATGTTGCGCGAGAAAATTGATATCTTGAATCGCAAGTGTTTTTACACTACTTTAAATCAGCTTTTATCTTCGGATTCAAAAATTAGTGCATTTATGTATTAATGATATACGCAAACTCCTTAAAGTAAAAATGTATTTGTTCGTATATTTTTCAAATTCAAAATTGAATATTAGTCAACAAAAGTACGCGTTTACAACAGCATGTTTTTGAACTGCTTTGCTTTGGCCAGAGTGCGTGCTATCTTTTTTGATTAAAATGCGGTTTTTAAAATTCAACTATCGTGAAATACGGCACTAAACAGGACGCTCGACTGATGTAGTTTTAAAGATACATGATCTGGGGGAGTTTCACTCTGAGAAAAGTTTTCACCCCCCCCCTCTAGAAATTTTTCACCCCTTCCCCTCGAGAACAAGCGATTTTCCAGAAGTTTCCAAAATTTTTCTCAAAATTCGTAGAAAAAGTGCCTTTTTGAGCATTTTTAGCAGCCTACTTATTCAAAATTGTCTAATCTTCGGCGCTTCGCGCCATATGCTCATGTTTTGACCTATGTATTGTTCATTACTTTTTGATTTTTTTCGAAATTTTTTGTTTTTTTTTTTGCTCGAGAAAGATCGAGCATCGTCAGAAAGGCCAAAAACGATGTTTTTAAGGCAAAGCCACCATTTTTGGGCCCAAAAATGGCACCTTAAAATTAAAATGGCACCTTATAATTTCAGTCCCCCTGCAGAATGTCTTCTTTGTAATCTTTTTGACTGTAGTTTGGTTGAATCATTTGGCTTAAGAAATCGGTGGTTAAGGCCTCAGTAGATCATTCGGCCATTTTAGAAATCGTATCGCTTCTCTATACTTTTGTTTTGGCCGCATCGCGTTTTTAATTTCGTTTTTAGCCAATTTGATGTCGACCAAATATTGATCTTTAATTACTGTAACTGCTAAATGGGGGCTTACTTAATTTTCTTACAGCAGAACAGCTATTAAACAGCCCATGCTTTTTAAAGTAAACTGTACTGTAAATGATTTAGAAATAAATGCAAAAAAGCAAATGCCCATTCTAAAATCAGCCACCATAATGACTATTTTTTACCAAAAAAGCGAAATGGTGATAAAATACGTACTTAAGAGCAATTTCAATGCGATTTTGGCATTATGGGTGAAGTTGGCTCCATTTGTGATTTGCCTTATCCAAACTCCATTCTTCGTTGAGATAATGCTTGAGATAGACCGAATCCGAGGGTATAAAAATTTTGAATGTAAGAAAGATAGAAAATTGATATTTTAGGTAAAAATGTAATTTTAAGTTGACAATCTAGCTTTATTAGCTTAAACGTAAAAAACAACTACAAATGTGGTAATTCTACAGTGTAACGAGTTCTAGGGTGACCCATTCCTATTATTTAGTGGTATTACTGTATCAGACTTCTAATTCGTTTTTGTAGCCCGATTCATGGTGATTAACTTTGGAAGAAAACTGCAAGCTTTTTTGAGACAGACAATAAATATGGATAAGGTAGAAAAACCTGAATTTTTCATTAAACTATACGTAGATAAAAACGTCAACTTATCAGGAAATGTTTTTCTATCCTTTCGGTTAGAACCCACCATTCTAGGCTCTACGACCATAGGTTGGCGGCACCAAAGCTCTGGGGGTTGCAAGATTTTTTCACCTTGAAAATGATGATATGGCGAAAAAATACAATTTTTCAACGTTTCCACATCGAGCACTATCCATTGGCATCAAAACATTGCGAGAAAAACGAAAAAAATTTAAAAAACTGAATTGGGGGGGTATTTTGATTTCTGAGGAGGGTGCATACCCCCACGCCTAGGTATGTCTACGACTAGCGCTCAATTTAGTCGATTTTCTGCGGCCGATAAGTGCATATGCGCCTTTATTATGACCTCACGTTTATTGTCAGTCGCCTTTGCCTACGATGATCTGCCTTAGTATTCGTTAAGTTCATTATTTCCGCTACCTACACATGCATTATACTTAACGATTTTTCGTGTGTTGTTTAATAAGCTTCGTGAAAAGTGATCATTCCTTATTAGCTTGCATAAATAATAAGTAATTAGTAGGTTGGTTAATTAATGTAGCTTAATTTTTGTCATTGACTTATATAGTTTCAGTGAGATGCTTTTACTGCGGAGAGCGCGTTAACTTTTCTTGTTATTTCTGCCGCGAACTTTACATAGCGTTGTTCACACAAATCTTGTTTTAAACCATTTTTTGTATAACACTTATTCTCGTATCGTCTATTTATCATAATCTGTTATCATTCCTTATCTTGTTTCGCATTTTTTACTACGATATGAGGCTCGTATTTACGAGTACACTTTTTTCGTGCATTCAAACTGGTATTCTGTATGGACAGGTACGTAAATTGATTAATTAATTACTTTTCTTACCTATGTTTTTGAGTAAAATTGCGTTTATTTGTCGGAACATGGTATGTACATATGTGTAGTTTGCTTTATTCCGAACGTCCCGTTTTTTCCAGTTCAAAAATTTTAATGACTGCAGGAGAATATCCTATAGCTTATAGTCCCTTTTACATAAACTTGATTTTCCTGTGGAAAATAAAGCAGAATTGAGAACAAAAACGATAAAATCCGAAATCCCTTTGCATAAATGCATCGATATGAATTATAGTAGGTCTGCCTGCATACTCATTGTTTTTACCAATTGGCTCCAGAAGCCTCCGGATGCTCCCGTATTTGTTTATTCAATCTGTTTATCAAAATTTATGGAGTATATTGAGAATAAGGTGACTCTTGTCAAATTTTCAGAAAAACGTGATTTTATGTCTTTTCAAACAATAATCTTTTACTTAGAAGTCGAAAAAATTGTCGGAAAACCATGTGAGTGAAAAATTTTCGAAAAAAATTTTGTCAAAGATTTTTTTTTCACTCTCATGGTTGACAGATCGTGTTTTCAATATCTACGTTATAGATTATTGCTTGGAAAGGCATAAAATCACGTTTTCTTGAAAATTTGTACGTAAGTATAAGCATCTATACATCGACCTGACCGGTAGCGACCTCGACCTAAGCAGCTTTAAACACCTTTTCAGATATACTAAGCCTAAGCCTAAGTATAATAGTAGTAAAAACGGCAATATTGAGAATAGCCCAGTTCGTCTAAATTAATTTGTTATCCTTAAACACATGAAGTTCAACAGCCTTTAACTCGGCCAATAATGCCGACCGACACCTAATTCTTTCAGATTTGAATTCCTTGACCCTTAATTAGATTAAATGATCCATGCAAAGTTAATTTCTAGGAGGTCACCTTATTCTCAATATTAGCCAAATTTATCAGTTTTGCCCATTCTTATCTTTTTCTTCTTATTAAGTTTGTCGCATTGATGACTCCCTTTTATCATGAGAGAAATTTAAACAAACTTTTAAAACTATCGCAGTCGGTAAATTGCGATTATTGCACTGGTCCGATATAAATAACATATTCTGTCAAGAAAAATCCAAATTTTTGCCCAAGTTTGCGTCTTTTTTCGAAAGCCTCAATCAGCCACCTCTTGATCGTCGTACGTATGAGCCACTACCGCTAATTACAGTAATAAAAACTAAGAGGATATAGGTTAATAGAAATAGAACAGCGCAAACTGTCCTTTATTAGTCAAGCGGTGTTTGAAGCTCTTTTAACGCACCTTGCTTCTAACTAATGCGTTCCGTCGAATGCGTCTAAATTGCTCTTTCGCTCTGGATTCGCCCGCCACCCCCGCAGTTTGTGTATTTTAATTGATTTTTTTATTCACAGGTTACGCCTGATGCTCATTTAACACATGTATAATTGATAAATTACTGCATTGGCTATATTTAGGGTGAAGCCCGCCTACTTTCACACCATTTTGCAGATTTCTGTTGGGTTTTTCTAAGGATAGGCATTTTCGGGTGATCTTTAACAACTTAAAAGTGTACATACCTGTAGCACCTTATGCTTGTGGTGAATTACTTCTTTCTGTATTTCAATCGAAACTAAGATATTTTTTACCTTAGAAAATGATATTGTTGCAGATTCTTTTACATATAAAGTTTTAGAGAAAAGGGGGTGGCAATTTCGATCCGAAGTGTCTAAGCTCATGATAAACATGGACATCTTGGATATCGTGATTTCCTTACCTAATCAGAGAAACTTGTTGTAGCTGCATACGATATTGCTTGCAAGAAAGAAATTTTATTACTAATAAACCAAAGTGATAAAAAAAGAATGACGAGTTACATAATAGATACAAATTAGTAACGGGACATGCGAGTCAATGTAATGACAATTTTTACGCGCGCCCCACAAGATGTCTAGATAACTCAAAAATTTACTAACCTGGATTTAAATATGTTTAGGTTAGGGGAGATACAATGAAGTCAGGAATATCGTTTCAAACTGCGATGTATTTGTAAAAGAAATCAAACTTTTCTAAATTAGAATGTATGTACAACAGGTATAACTAATTTAAATATATTAATGCTGCGGGTAATATGATTAAATACAAAAAATCATCAGCTTCTAAACATGATTTATGACAAGTGGGCAGCAAGAAAATTCTGGGGGGGTCCTAGATTTTTTGAAGGTCAAGAAATGGCCATAAAAATGGTGGTATGGCGATAAAAACACCATTTTTCGACGTTTCTCATCAAGCACTATCCATTGGCATCAAAAAATTGCGAAAAAAACGAAAAAAATTTTCAAAAATTGAATTCTGGGGGGTATTTTGATTTCTGGGGGGGTATTTTGGTTTCTGGGGGGTCCAGACCCCCTGACCCCCACGCCCATGTGTGATCATACACAGACAAATCTGCAAGCGTCTTAATTCAAGTCTGCTCGATTTAAGTTGTTTTACACGATCCTCGTAAGAAAGAATACTATAACCAAAAATATATTTATTGAATCTACATTGAACAGCTTCCAGTCCATCTATATCATCACTAAAATAAGAGGGGATAAGATATCATATCTTAAGATAAGAATGTCTGGTTTCGGCAAATATTGTCCAACTCGTCGGGTAGTTTTTTCTGAAGATAAAACGATGAGTGTTGTCACGATTTGTGACAACCAAATTGGGCAGGCACCGTTAAATCTGGATCCGTGGCTTCGCGAATTAGTTGAATGTCGCGATGCAGCACGACCGGATCCTCAATTTCTTCCACTAATTCAGGAAATTCCGGAACACTTCCTCGGAAATTGGGTGTAAGTCGGGCCAAAGAACGCGGCACAAAGCATCCGTCAAATTTGTTCACACATTTGCCAGGCGATTCCAGGGTCGCCATACAACGTCACAA